>CM024241.1:10112957-10609232 GCA_013421045.1 Propylea japonica | reverse complement strand
ATTGAAAAAAATCCTTAGCATAATCAGAGCCAAAAATTCATTTTTTCTTGATATATCCTTTTTTCGAATATGTAATTCAAATTTGTCAACTGTATCGAGCTGAAATTTTACAGTAAAATGTTCAATACCAATTTAAAGCAGTACCTACGCATACTTTTTTGGCATTAATAGAGCCATGGAAAAGTTTATCGTAGGATCGAAAAAAATTTGGATCTTTCCATGGAAAAACTCGAAGATGTAAATTGACGAAGTGCTCGATCGTTGGCAATTTTTAAAGGGATTGTGAAATCAGAACCATATAATTTTGATATTTTAGCTATCGATTTCTTATAAATTTCATTCTTTGAATTATTAATTCCACTCTTGCTGAGATTACCTATGCATTCATATATTTTATCTCGAGTAATATACAGAATTTTGGGGTAGAAGTCTTATTGCTCAATTCCAAGTTTCGAAGTTGATCTTTTCGGAAGTTAGTTTCAAATTCAAAACGATAACTCGTGTTTATCGTCTACAAAACAGTGGATTCTTTTCGTAAGTAATATCATAATGGCAATCTAATTTTTCACCAGAAAAATTAGATGCCCGAATGGTATTTGACAAGACCTGAGTGACAACAACTGTCAAGTTTTGCCGCGGGTAAACGCGAATAAACTGCTGACAGGTCCTGCCAAACAGTTTTTTCCACCTAGAAAACCATTTATAATTCAAAATTGCGCGTTTCTGATTGGTGCAAATTACGACTAAGGAAATAGTCATTATAAAACACATTAGACTTCAAATAGTATACCGAAGAGTCATTTTCTTCAGTAGCACATAATTCGAGTTGACCACGGATTTTTCATCATGCGTTAAGTTGAATTGTTTGCTATTGATTTCAAGGAACAAGTATACTCAATAATGTTTGATCTTGTGGTAGGAATAGTCGTACCCATACCTACCATTATTCCCACACACATATGTTCGGGATGAACCATGCCACAATTCCACCATTGTTTATTCAAATCAACCAGAGTCCTCGAATATCGAAATAAAGAATCGCACTCCAGGCAAAATATTTGGATATTCTTAGTAATTATTAGTCATTACAAGGTGTGTTCCATAAATCATCGACCTGTTCGTAACACCTCACGACTCGTTACATTAGCTCGATACTGGATCGAGATTTATTAGTTTTAAACTTGAATGTTATTAATGTTTTGTTTAATAGTCCATTGGCAAATCGTTCATTAACATCTGAAGAACAAACGACAGCCTGAAGAAGGATTATGGCCGGAAGCTTTTCACACTAGAATTAATTCCTAAAGAAAACATTCTATGGGTACCTGTTAATTATTGTGGAATTCAAAGTAAGGGTATAATTATTTCTGATGGAATTTTGCGGATAAACTTCGGCTTTTGATGCGAATCTTATCAAGTTTATTGGATAATACCAAAACAGGAAGCGTTTAACGAGAGTCGATCATCGACTGGTTTTTACTGACAGCGACAGACCCGTTATAAGTCGATTTTCTTTGAAGTTTCTTGGACTTCTTTGTCAGAACGCTATGTTATTTCCTAGGTTTCGTACATAACGTAAGAGTAACGAAATTATTGAACGATTGTATGTTGATATTGAATAAGCTCAAGTTGAGTCTGATGTTTATTTTACCGAATAACATACAATCGTTCAATAATTTTTTACGAAACGGATAAAGATACGAAAAATTACATGAGTCAAAAAAGTTTCTGAATAGACGAAATATCAAAAATTGATTTTACGCTGAATAGTGGCATACCGCAAAAAAGTTTGAGAAGGAAAAAAGAGACATGGTTCCGGAAAAGAAACCCCTGTAGATTCTAGTTAAGATTCAAGACGACTGCAATGATGGAGACTGTTGAAAAATTACTCGCATTCTGACGATATGGTTATGTATATCAATTAAACTGATTCAAAACTTATTAAGCAATAACTCTCGGAATTTTTCAGGAGAAAAAAAACCATACCAACCACCAAAAAATTCCCATTTCACATCTGCGCCATTAAATATCGGAAGTTGATGAATATCCCAGCTGGATATTATCGTTCCCCGAACAATATATCAAAATCAACTCCGTTCTGAGGTTCCGTATCATATTTCAAAGTCGGAAAAGCCCAAGTCGACGTTTCATCATTCGAAACATTACATACTTGAGCCAGAATTCACACTTGATAGCACCCAGAGGGTCTACTCTATCCACATTGTACTTGGAATGAATCAAAATTAAAGTGGAAGAAGAGAAAATTCATCCAGCATCTGGAATTCGCCAGGCAGAATGGTTCCTTTTGTTTCTGGTTTCATTTATCATTTTCTTCATGAAAATGAATCTTCAAGGTCGGTTTTGATAGACTGTTTTAATTTTTCGTGCTGGTTGCTAGGAACAGATTGTTATCGTTCTATACTATAGTGACAAAGCCGTTCGACATGTCCGGGCCGACCCCAGTTTTTTCACCCCATGACTCAAAAGAAGGATACCTGCATAGACTATCTTGCACTTACATTCATGGCACTTGACTCTGAGCGTTTTCTATCGACAGAAAGAACTCATGCCATTGGTGAGTGACTTTCTGTTTCAGGAATCCTTCAGGCAGTAACTACAAAAAAAGAATCAGTACCTAACCAGTTATGAATAATCAGTTATTGCTAGTTTGTATAGTGTGTTAATAATTTCTGGCATCACCAAGATTATTTAGTTTTAGTAGTTTATTAACTAGTTCTTTTGATTTTTCTGGAAAAAATTCATAAATGCAGATTTGACGCCTTCAAAAATCTGCAGGTAGCTCCTCATCAGATGAATACTTACATATTTGTCTCAGTTTTATGAGAAAGACAAATCAGAATAATGATTTTTCTCTTAATCAACGAACTGGACTGAAAAAGTCCTTTCGTTCATTGAATTAGACCTAAATTAAATGACGCGCATACTCACGGGACTTGCGAACATGGGAAAAGTTCCCGTTGATACCGAGACAGCTGAACAGTTGCTTCAATGAACTCCAGTATGCCGACCAAGACATTATTTACGCATGCTCGCAATGACGAGGCTTTCTGTAACTAAGTGAACAGGAATTTCCACTCGTCGGTTTCTGTTGAGACAATTCTCATGATATGCTTCTCCAGCAGACAATGTCCTGTTAGAACTTATTCAGGAAGCGTGACTTATTTCAGTGCTTACTTTTGAGACCTTGCAGTTTTAAATTTTAGAAGGACCTTTTCTGGATGATCCAACCCCGAAAAAATCCACGAGAGTGCTTCTCTTTCAGTTTCTTCCCCAAGAACACTTTCTTAGCACACAAGGGTTCTGGGCCAGTAAGTGGCGTTTGTTCTCCCTTTCTGGCAACTGTGAGCCTTCTCGTTTTCCTTGGTCTAAGTAACCAGGAACACATAAGTACGAAAGCTTTTAGGGACCCTTGGATATATACACTTTTTTTTCTTAAAATTATATGTAGGTAGATTTGAATATTCAAGTTCATAATGGATTTTGTCCGTCGAACTTTTCACTTTCAACCCTACGAATTTTTAAACTACAAGATGTTCTCTTCGAGAGTTGTCGGGCCCGAAACGCATTAGGTTATTGATTATTCATTTGCGAGTATCAATGGTGATTACTTTTGTCCTCATCAATATACAGATGCTTGAGCGGAAGTGCCGAACTGAAAAATTTCTGAGTTGAGTAAATTTAACGAGGAAACTTTTGTATTTTCGCTCACTTTTTTCATTCAGATTGTATTCAATTCATTATTAAAGGGGAATCGATGGATACGGAATATTGAATATTTATCTTCATCTTACATAGATGGGGGGTCAATTGCGCATTCGCCATTTTGCACCCATGATTGATTTTTCGCTCAATAGCCTCAATACGTACGTTTTTTCTAAAATTCCATGTCTGACTTACTTCATTAAGATTATTCTGTAACTATTGCTATGTGAAGCACTAGTGACACAAATAAAATATGAGTTAACGCTTGGTCTTATGACGAAATGCGTTGTAAGTCTCCAACCTACAACTGGATATTATTTATTGTATAATAAGGTCAAAATTCTTCTTTAATATTACACGTATTGCTTCTGAATACTTTGAGTTCGGTTTCCTATGGCAATTTCACAAAAAATGGCATAAATTGAACATTAAAAATGGGTCATTATGGTTCAATTCCGTATGCTTCAAACCCCACTTTTATTTTGAAGTCGACTAAAAAAAGGGTTAATTGCTTATTTGGAAATTTTTTAAAATTATCTGAGTTGCAATGTGAGAATATCAAAATCAAAACTACCAGTTGTGAGCTGGGATATTTCGATTTCATGATTCAATCCATCAATTAATCGAATTCCAAGCTTATTACATTATTATAAAAGGTGCCCCGGAAAATGTGGGAAATCTCTCGGATTCAGATAGAACATAAAAAATGAAGTTGACAAGTTCCCATAATTTTTTTTCCTAGCGGCCCTCCCCACTAAGATACGACCTCCTAAATGACGCCACTGGAAATCATTTTAGTGGAATAAGTTTCAAACTAGTCGATAATTTGATGAAAATTTGATATGATTGATAGTATTAGGGACCTCTTAAATCACCGCACTCATATTTCAATTAGCTTGTTCAGTTTACCAGGGGCGTACTGGGTTATACTTACATTTACTTACATTTTAACACCCTGTATGATAAGGTACTAAAAAAACAATTTGGATAACTTGATCATTAAGCTAAAGAAAAAGTACTCTTGTTCAATGTCGATAAAATGAACCGTTTTCGAAAAAAAATAATGAAAGAAGTTAGTAATTGAAATTTATTCCACTAAAATGAATTTCCAGTGGCGTCATTTAGGAGGTCGTATCTTCGTAGGGGGGCCCATAGGAAAAAAAATTATGGGAACTTGTCATTGTATTTTTTATGTTCTATCTAAATCCGAGAGATTTCCCACTTTTTCGGGATACACTGTATATTGTAACATTACACGTATTGCTTCTGAATACTTTGTGTTTGGTTTTCCATGGCAATTGCACATAAAAATGACATAAATTGAACATTAAAATGAGTCATTATGGTTCAATTCCGTATGCTTTAAAGCCACCTTTAATTAGTTTCCTATGGCAATTGCACATAAAAATGACATAAATTGAACATTAAAAAGGGTCATTATGGTTCAATTCCGATTACTTTGAACCCACCTTTTATTATTATTATTATCTAAGTTGAAATGGGAGAAAATAAAATCAAACTAGCAGTTTGACATTTCGATTTCATGATTCAATCCATCAATTCATCGAATTCCAACCTATAAATTCTACGATTAAACGAAGTAATCTTCATTGAAATCCTCCATATTTTCCCATGAAAGAGTAGTCATTATCAATAACGCTACGACGGTGTAATTGAGACCTCAAAAGTGTGCCATTCGGTTTGGTCAGTTCAATTACACCATCTATCTTAATTGAATAATCACCAGAACAATAATAATTATATATGATCGGACCCGACTTTAGCCACTATAATGAGGTTTTGCACCTCAACTCTGAAAATAGATTGCAAACGTCTAATTCCTTTTCGCAAACGAATGTCATAATTGAAATTTATTGCTTCTAAATGATGGAAGATTACCAGATACAACACAAGATAGTAATTGTTTGATCAAGATATTTGCTGCGAGTGCATATTGTTCTATGCGATGTTAGATTATTTGTGCACTTTTGGATCCGTGTGTTTGTGTATTTTATTATCTATACTCAAATTTCGAATCGTATAGAATAATAGTATTTTCAAAACTAGCATTAGTGTTGGTTCTAACATTTATGAGAGTTTTGCCTTGAAGCAATATTTGTTATAGAAATAACTATATTTTTCGACAGTATTATTTCTATGATATTGCAACGACTGCTAATTATATCCATCCTTTGCTTGCTTTTCAATTTGGTAATTCACAAGTCCTAGGATAAATTTCAGTTCTTTCAATTTTATTCAATCATGTCTTTTTTTCCCCCGTCTTAAGTCTAAGTGGTGAATACAGTGCAGATGAGGCTCACTGCCCTGGGCTATGGAGATCCTCAGTTTAGGTCCATATAATATCATGCCAGTGCCCCTCTCTGATTTTAGTCAATCGGTAAAACCATATGGATGGATTTTATCCAAGCGATTCATGAAACTTATTGATGCGGACGGTAAGCTAAAGGGTTTTCCAATAAGAAGTGTTATTTTGATATTCAAAAAATGCCATTCTTCAATATAAATGATCGGATGTTAATTTCATTATAAAGAAGAAGCTATGCCGTTAATAGTGGAAAATAACATCAGGCAAATGACCACCACGACCACGCTTACTGGACCATATCCTTTCAATGAAATTTTCCATAACCAAATCGCAAAGTGGCTGCCCTATGTCCTCGATAGCCTCACGAATTCCATCTCTGAGGTCTTGCATTGACGCGGGGCTATTGGCGTAGGCCTTCTTTTTCACGTGACCCCAAAGGAGGAAGTCGCAAGGTGTTAACTCACAAGATCTCGGTAGCCAATTGTGATCACCTCTTCGAGAGATAACACGGCCTGGAAACTTTTCCCGCTAAAGATCAATGGTTTCGTTGCTTGTGTGGCACGTAGCGCCATCTTGTTGAAAGTAAACGTTGTCCAGATCAATACTATTAAATTCCGGCCATAAAAAAATCATTAATCTCGATAGCGCAATCTATTCACAATAACTGTTCTTCAACACTTCCGGCTACAGCAGCAATATTCTTGGCTGTTATTGAGCGACGTGCACGGGTTTTTACTTCACATCACTAACTCGTCCCAAAAGCTCGAATTTTTCCACTAATTTCTTTATAGCGGTCCGACAATGTGCTTCACGACGACCCAAAAATGTTCTAGTTTTACGAACCGTCTCTGCCAAATGTTCACCATTTTTATAGTGAATTTTAATAATTTCAATGCTTTCTTGAAGCGTGTATCGTTTCGTTTTCATTAATGGCGTAGTTTCTACTTGTCAAATGTCAAAAAATGACAGTTTCAAACTTGACCACTGATAGAACCGATAGTTTTGACAAACGGTTCGAATCGAAATGATCCAATATCATTATGTGTCATGAAATTGTAGCAACTTAACAATTTTTGAATTCTTTTTGTGTGATTTTTAACTCTTCGGGATTGTCATACTTCGTAGCGTCTAGAATGGCCATGATGGAAAAGAAACTGCCTTCTAATTTTAGAATGAAATATTTATGATCCTCCATCAACTCTTCATTTCGTACCTGAATTAATAGATATTTGATTCGACTTTTAGACACTATTTTCAGAGCTCAATTCAATATGTTTCTCCTGTTATAAGCCCTGTTAGTCACTTTGCGTTGAAATGGAAACCTACAAAGTACTTCAAAACTTATGTTCTACCAAGCCTCACGGTAATCAAATCGAGCTCACTTTACCTGCTTACAGTATCAAAAATGCGCCGTGTCGAAAACTTTCGCATCCAAAACTTCAAGTCACATTTTCTGCCCCCACTCAAATTCAATTTGGGACAGCCTCCTGAATCCAATTTGTAGCCGAAATCTTCCAACTTGCTCGTCCTACGGTATAACGAGTATCGTTTAAAACTGGTTATGTGGAATATATTCCCATAAACTTAAAATGAAACTGTTACCCACATTTGCATGTGATATTAGGATGGATACAGAGATCCTATTCGAGTTGGTAATTACTGAAATTGTTATTGGGTCGGCGCTTGATATTATTAGGCATATTCGGATGTATATTCACTATAATTTGGTTGAATTTTCACGTAGGATTGATCTCGTTATTGCCTGGTTTATTATGTGCTGTAAATGGTAGAAAGTAAATTGAGAATTAAGAAATGCAAAATAAAATAAAACACACTATTATTGTTTATTAAAATCTTCGGCTATCGATTTCCGAATTATTCCATCATCAGGCCAGCTGAAAGTATACAAATATGGAATATGTATTTATTTAGGTGAGAGTATGCAACTTACTGTCTTGAATTAAAATGAACACGAACTATTTAAAAACATTTAAAATGGTCTTCTTTTGTCAGAATTGTTAAAATTTGTTGAACTCTAGTCAATCTTTATTACTGGTATATCTTTCTTGTAGGAATGTCAACTGAATATGGAACTGTAGGATATGTATGTACGTATGTATATTCAGTTGACATTCCTACAAGAAAGATAAGTATACCAGTAATAAGATTGACTAGAGTTCAACAAATTTTAACAATTCTGACAAAAGAAGACCATTTTAAAAGGTTTTAAATAGTTCGTGTTCATTTTATCAAGACAGTTAGTTGCATACTCTCACCTAAATAAATACATATTCTACATTCATATAGTTTCAGCTGGCCTGATGATGAAATAATTCCGAAATCGATATCCGAAGATTTAAATAAACAATAATAGTGTGTTTTATTTTATTTTACATTTCTTAATCTCAAGAAAACATACTATTGAAGAATTCATTTGTTAAATCGAGAATTAATTCGAATATTCACATTGATGTTCGTTCTCAGAAAAATGTTAGAAAGGCACTGAGCAGGTGCTTTGGAGCACTCGTTCATTGGTGGAGCAATAAGACCTCAAAATTTTGTATCGGATTCGAGATCGATACTACATATAGGAATGCAAAATCTCAACACGATCGGAATTATATTATGGAAGTTATTGAAAAATTAGATATGTAAAAAATGGATAACTGAATATACAAAAATTCTATGGTTCTGATCTCAAAATCCTTTTGAAAATTGCGATGATCATTTACTTCACCAGTTAGTTTCCTCAAACTAGATATATTTCAATCGGAATTTGTTTCATGGGGATTTCTTTTCGATGTTACAATATACTCTTCTATGTTTTTATTTAAGCATCTCGCACAAATTTTTGCGTACTGTTTTGAATTATTATGGAATTTGACTACAAAATTTTAGCTCGATCGAAATGAAAAATTCTGGTATATTTGAAAAAATCAATAATATAGAGAAAATGTATTATATGGTTCTGATTATGAGATTGAAATGCAACACAATAATCCTCACCCTCGAAATAAATTTCACTTGAATCGAATATTTTGTTGGGGAAATAAAATTAGTTTTTTCCATATTCCGATTGAATTTTCTATGAGTCTGTTAATATTCTGGCCACAAAATGTCATATGAGGCTTCTTTATAAGTATGTTTTTGGCATGTGGCCGCAAAATTTCATTTCGATTGGTTTTGTTCTGTCTGAGATATTGAGGAAAAATATTTTATCCACTCCTATAGAGTAATATGTCAATTATTAAACTAATTTCTTTGTGTAATAGTAGCTATAACACAACCGTAGACATGTCTATGAACCGAAAAGCGAGTGTTATAATAACAGCCGCCCATAACGCTAATAAAAATACCTAGGAATAATGAAATAACTTACAAAAAAATGAATAAAAAATAGGATCGATCCGGAAATCTATTTCAGCCATCAAGTTAACTTTCTAGCGATTCATTTTGGATTTATTTTTGGAAAACGTAAATTTTTGAAGTTGAAGTACTTGATTTGATTAGTTAGAAACACTGATTTGATTCCCGACCACAGAGTACAGAGGTTTGACGGTTGGACGAAATGTTGTCAACGCTTTTAACAACTGTTCAAAATTTTTTAAATGCAGATTAATTCGAATTTTACTGAAGAAGTCGTGGATAAAGTATAGTATTCAATTCGCGGTAATGCTCAAAACACACTTGATGAATTGCAAAATTTATCTGCGTGTGTTTGACCTGCATTACCGCTGATCGAATAATATACTATTGTATGGCCATATTTTATGCGACACCCTGTACGATTCTACTGGTTAACCGCGTCATTTAGGAATCGAATCTATCCTGAAAATTTCAAGTCTCTAAGAAAACTCTTCCGAGAATTACATTTGGGCAAAAGGAAGTAGGTAGCATTCGCACATGGAGAAAAAGAAATAAATTGTCGATGTGTGTATATCATCATAACAATTTTTTAGTATCTATCTTGTTTGACCACCTCGAGATAAGAAATCCTGTAATTGCCATATTCAAGAAAATAATCATTAGTTTTCCCGACATGAAAGTCAATACTTGTAAACATAAAACCAACGCCTCACTGGATATATCCATCAAATCTTCAAGGGTACCCAAACATGTTTGCGCACATTACTCAGTGAGATATTTGCCGATATATTCAATATATTCTGTTTGGAATGACCCTAAATAATCTAAACGACTAATTGCGAACATACACAACTTTGAACATCTATCACATGTGTACTTACCATTAGGAACAAGAAGATAATCACTGGCAGCTTCGACAGCCTCATAATAATCAAATTGAGCTGGCACGGGGTCATTAATTAACTTTATTGATCTATCATCTCACATTAAACCTAATCGGTCTTCAAACGCTGGTTAAATACCTAGAAGATGCAACGGAATGACGACTTGAAAAAGATCAAGTTATTTCTGTGCAATCGACTATTAATTTCACACTAGTGGTTCGGTTGTTCAATGTATCTTTTCTTGAAAAAATGGGCCTGTTCTTGCGTTTTGTTGAGAAAAGTTGGATAGAAACCAAATGTGCGTTTTAATGGGTTGAACCTATTTTACTGTTTATCTGCGAAAATTTATGATTGTGCATGCACGAAGTGGTTAAGCAATCACCTGGCTATTCGATATTTTCTCTAAGAAGATATATCTTCAAATCTGGCACAGATTTTAGTTGTCCATATTGTTGCCACCATGTGCGGGGTTTCTCGCTATATTTTGACCCCCTTTAACTTTGTTACGAATGACAATACAAAAAATTGTTCGATACAAAAGATGTGCAAACTCAACCGAACTTTCTAAGGACGTTTCCTAAAAATGAAATATTTACAAAGCTGACAAGATATTGAGGAAATAACACCTACAAAAAGGAATCCACTAAAAGCTCAGAGAAAAGGCTAAAAGGAAGTTCCAGCAAGTTTTCTTTCTGTCTCATTATGACGATTATTCCAACCCAACCTCGGCTATACTCTTTAAAGAATCAACAAGAATTTTCTACCTCTTTTCACCAATTGAGTGCCATAGATGAAAAGATCTCCGAATCGTGAGTCAAAATAATACGGTTTAAGTTACACAGTTAGAATTTTGCTCAAATGAGACACCTGGAATATTTTGGTTATCTTAAAAAAATTGAATTGCAATTTTTTTCCAATCAATGATTAAAAAAAAACGGGACAACTTCCCGTGTTGCCTTCATTTCTTATTCTTGAAAGGTGTCTGTTTATATGGTTCACGTTTCTTTCATAATTTATTTTAAAGCCATCTGTGGTTTTACTATTCTACTGATTTATTTGAAATTTTTAAAATAATTATGGTGCACACATGTTGAGCTGGTCAGCCTGTATCAGCAAAATCAAAATTCAATTTTATTGAGACTGAAATATTCAAGGTTTCAGGTAAAAATAAAATTTTTGACGACAACAGTTCATCGGAATTACGTTTATCATACACAGGATGGTTTAAGGGCTATACATGAAGTTACAGAGTCGTTTTTTAATTGGGTTGTTAATTTTAAATCGATTTAATAGAGCTTCAATCATTTTATTTTTCTCTCCTTTTTTTTTGCTTCGATTTTTTCGTTTCAGATTCAGAATTTCGAAGGCATCTTGGAGAGGGTTATCGGTTAGACTAAATAAAGAAGAAATCCTTCACTATTCGAATAATTTTTAAGTGTTATTTTTGTTGGAACGGAGAGACAGGGCTTTCTGCTACTGAGGTTTTTTTCCGAGCTCTGGTATCATAAGAGAAAATAGTATGGTACCCCATTTAGTACTAACCTCAGTTAGGAATTTTTTTTTTGTTTTATGTATTGCATTCTGTTAGCTCTTGATTTCAAAAGAATATATACAGGGTGTTTCATTGGGAAAGGGAAATACTTCACAGGAGCATAGGTGGTACAAAGACGGTTCTAGAGATACCCCATTTATTGGATCTCACTGTCTTCGTAGCCGAGATACAGGGTGTTTTATGAATTTTGCCCGTTTCTTTCTGAGGCCGTACCAGACGAACCACCCGGTATATTTTCTTAATATTGGGCAAATATGTTCCTAATTGAGAGCCCAAACATATCATTCAATAACCGCCTCGAAAATCCAGGTCCGGGTTAACAAAACATTAGGAATCCTTTGAATACACGAAACAACACGCTGTATCTACATCGGGATTTTGAGAATCTGTTTTAATATTCGAAAACACCACTAAAAACTAAACTGAGACGTATACTTCAAATTTTTGCGCAGAAAGTTTTACTGCACAAATTTTCAATGTGAAATTGAAGTTTTTAGGAACTTGGATACCTACCCGAAAGTGGTTTGAAGTGACTTTAACAATGAATTATCAACAATATTGAGTTCATAATTATTTCAACATTACTTTGTAATTCATTTCCACATTGGTTTTCCTTCTTATAGCTGTATACTTGAAAATCCAGGTCCGGGTTAACGAAAATTATGAATCGTTTGAATCCTCGAAACAACACCCTGTACATCGGAATTTTGAAAATCTGTTTTAAAATTCGAAAATACCACTAAAAACTGAACTGAGACGTACACTTCAAATTTTCGCGCAGATAGTTTCAATGCACAAATTTTCAGAGTAAAAGTGAAGTTTTTAAGAACTTGGATACCTGAAAGAGGTTTGAAGTAACTTTTAACAATGAATTATCAACAATACTGATTCCATAATTATTTCAACATTACTTTGTAATTCATTTTCACATTAGTTTTCATTTATTGAGAAGTGAGTTGCATTATAACGTATAATAATTATGGATTTCAATATTTTGATAATTCATTGTTAAAAGTCACTTCAAACCACTTTCAGGTATCCAAGTTCTTAAAAACTTCACTTTTACGTTGAAAATATCTGCGCGAAAATCTGAAGTGTACGTCTCAGTTTAGTTTTCAGTGGTATTTTCGAATTTTAAAACAGATTTTCAAAATTCCGATGTACAGGGTGTTGTTTCGAGTATTCAAACGATTCATAATTTTTTGTTAACCCGGACCTGGATTTTCGAGGTGGTTCTTGCATAATACGTTTGGGCTCTCAATTAGGAACATATTTGCCAAATATGAAGAAAATATACCGGGTGGTTCGTTAGATATGACCTCAGAAAGAAACGGGCAAAATTCATAAAACACCGTGTATCTCGGCTACGAAGACAGTGAGACCCAACAAATAGGGTATCTCTAGAACCGTCTTGGTGCCACCTATGCACCTGTGAAGTATTTCCTTTTCCCAATGAAACACCCTGTATAAAAGTTAAAAGTAAAGCAAGAATAGACTTTCGGTTTCGGTTAACCAAAAGCATCCAGTACGGAATGATGAAACCTCCTGCCAGTTATTTTGGCGCCGCACCTAACGCGACCTAGAGGCGATGAAATATCGCAGCGATGTCGCAAAACACCCAGATACAGGTCGTAATCGCTCATCATCAATCGATTCAGGACGATAATTTGTTTGATTGATGGATTAGAGGATTGTGATCGCGAGAATGAGCGTACGGCTGCTGACTCTGCGTCTGATTCTGAAAGGAAATCATCATTTTGAATCTATACCTCCTAATTGCAACTGTTTGGGGAGGGATCGTTTGTTATTTCGGCTACGTAATGAGTTTGCTGATGATGGATTAATGAGAAAGTTTTATGAGGATTTCGATGATAGACGTCGTGGTATCATTAGATAGGATTAAACAAGGGATAATTAAAAAAAAAGATGTATGGTGGAAATTCGGAATTTGGGCTTGTCCAACGGCCTAATCTCTTCATGAGGGGAGAACTAGTCGAAATTCTTGGTGGAATGAGATTGATTCCATTAATTCCAGAATATTAATGATTATTAATTTCTCGAAAAGTGTCATATATGATATCACAGAAACAAACTTTGCAGAGGAAGCAAAGAAAGGCAGTATTAATCGCTAGGGTTTAAGACACACTGAAATTGAATATCAGAACCTTTAGATTGATACCTTGAGTGCATAAAATATATTCAACCATTATTCGCCCATTTCCATAATTTCCAATTTTTGTTTTTGACGCCTTGTGAACAATTTTCCAGTCAACCTCATTAGCATCTGAATTTTTTTCAATTATTATGTAGTTGTAAAAGTTTCAATCCAATTTATGTTATGAGTGTTCGAGTTTGGTTCATTTCTTGTTATAAAGAAACAAAACCTTCAAAAAGAAGAATAGGAGGAACTTTTCAAATTCATCAAACCTAGAAAAAGCTAAAATTCAATTTGAAAAGATAATTCAGAAAAGATAATTATTTAGGAGCGATGAATATGAAAAATTTCAGAAATTACTGCCAAATCTTCCACACAAAGAAAAAACTTTTCAGATATTTCACGAAGATGGCTCGAAGAAATTCAAATAATAAACCAAGGAAATTTGGAAATGGTCCAAGTATCAGTGTAAAACTCAATGAAGTAGTGGAGAAAAACAAGTTCTTTAAAGTCTGTTTTTTTAGTCACCCTGGAATCAACAGGTCTTTTCGGAAACTTACTCGGGTTAACTCGATCCCTAACCTTGGCGTTTATTTACCTAACCCCAACATCCAACCCGTATTCGGAAAGTACCTACGGTGCTATTAACTCGATCACTGACCCAGGTTGATTTATCGTAACGTAACCCTACACAAGAGCAGAGTCGTAGAGTCACCGCATGCGCACTGCAATTTAATTTGTATTTGAAAAAGGCGAGAATATGTCTTCTACGCTTTTATTAGTGATTTCATATATTCTTTTCTTAAAAATCATGGAAAGAGAAGAGAATTTGGCTCAATGTGAAATGTGTGGTTCTATGTTCCAAGAAAATAATGTGAAACAACTTCTTCATAACTTTGTATACAGATCTTTCTGCGCTCAAGCTACAGCCTTCTCTAATTCTTTAACAGAGTTACTCGAAGATAACATTATCATGGAAAGGCACACCAAAAATTATAAGACAGATTTCACAAAAGACAATCCGAAAATGAACTGGGACTGAAAAAATCAAATTCTTCACTTCTTTTTACACAACTACTCAAAAATTACCCTGAACATGGAAGGGTACACCAAAATTATAAGAAAGATTTTACAAAATCCAATCAATGCAAGCAAAGCTAGAGACAATCCGAAAATAGACATTGTCGTCTTTGGAAGTATATGATGAGAAGTGACTCAACAGGACCTGCCGATTGTAGATTTTGTGGAGAAGAGGAGAAAACTCATGCCTACGAGCCTTCGCAAAAAAGTCTTGGACAGGAGAATTACCCACCTTGAGGCCCTTTCAGATGCTGGAGTTAATAGGGTCGCAGTGGAATATACAATTTACAATCAGATATGAATTCAATAACCGAGAAATAAAGTAAATATCTAGACTGGAAATGCTTGAAATACCCACATCAATACGAATACACACTGTATATTCGGCAAACGCGCGAACTATCCGGATATTTGCGTACGCCACGTACAAGCCTTAAAAATGCGAGAACATAAATCGCGAAAAGTTATTTTCAGTCAATAGATATCTGAATATACGAACTACGAGTATATAAACACTGCCCACGCAGGTAATTCCCGCAACTGACGCAGGTATTTCCGAATCAGAACGAATTCGACATTAATTATAGTACATTTAACATTTTTATTAGACTCCGGAAAATATTAACCTAGATAAGTTTTCTTTTGATGGGGCAAAACAAGCATTGTGAGGATTTTGAAGGTCTAGCGATTTGTCATCGTTTTTCATCAAGAAATTATTGGATTATTTAATTAAGTTACCTATCGTCGTATTTCATAGAGATCAAAGGAGAAATTTGACTAATATCTAGATGGGTGGCCGCATAGGTATCGTGTATTTCACTATAATTTCACCCCAGTCAACATCATCAGAAAAAGTAACAGAATTTGTTATTGCCAAAGATTCTGTAGATACCATATCGTTGGTTGATTTATTGTTATCTACCTATCGCTTGAAAACTGATAACTGAGCTTGCCATATGGTTCTCAAAGTATGAAACTTTAGTTGTCATAAAAATTTATGAAACATAATCGAGATAGGTATGCATAAACGATAAAGAGAGAAAGAGCCACCCAAAAACAGAAAAATAGGCAAGGTATTTCAATATGTTTTCCAACCTGTTTATACATATTTCATTTTGTTAATTTCCAGAGTATTCCATGCAAGACATATGTTGTAGTTACCAAAAATAACATTATTCTGATTAAATTTTGTACAACCCAGATTTATTAGGATAGTTAACCATGGTTCACCAATTAAGTAGAATGGGACATAAAAACTAATTTATTGGTACACATGTTTTGAAAATTGAGGAAATCGAACATTAAATTTTATTGAAAACTTGTAATATATTCGAAAATTGTCTAGCAACCTACTTATTATTATTTAATTAATCATATTTTACCTTATGCTAATTTTCTTTATATTTTAGTGGTTCGAAATATTTGTTTGAATTGTTATCAACCCATCAAGGAAGTTGTTTTCCCTGTCGATTTTATTTTGTAAGTATATTACCAATAATTTCATCTTTGTATTGAGGTAGTTCTGTCAGTTTTCTCAGAAGATCAGAAATATATATGGAATAGTTATTTGTCAAAACTTGAATATTTTGAATTGGTGAAGTTTTATCATCATAACGATACAGAAATTCTCATATTAATTCACCACCACACCAGTAGATGTAATTCGAGAATTTTCAGTGAAACAAATTTATATCTTCGATTTCCCTCATTTCGTAGAAAATGCTGAATCAGAAAAAAAATTTCTTTCACTATCCACTTATTAAGTAGAAGTCAATTTTTCATGTTCATGATCTCAATTTTTCTTTATTGATAGACCTGATTTTTCATGGAATTTTCAGAGTATTATTTCCCAACGATAAAATTTTGTCGTTACTTTCACAATACGTGATATGAGTAAAAATTCGGGTTCAACCATTTCTTCCCATGATAAGAAAAGGGACGGCAAAATAAACCACATCAATGGCCAAAACAACCTCAGCAACAAAAGGTCAATCCATTTCTAGCATAAAAAGAGAGGGTTGCCATTAAAAAACCTACCCTTCAACCCCTTCTAGAGGCATTCATGTCCAACCAAGTGTTATATGAAAAGCTGCGTTATTTGGAATAAAAACAGACCTGCTCGAGCTTTTTTCCACAAGATACTGAATAACGATGAAATTAATTCAGTGTACACTCAAGAATTCGGTATAGAAATTTTCGATTTGTTAAGTGAAATTCAGCTTTGATGACGATAATATTGAAGGGAAAAACGATTGTTTCCCTTTGTTCTGAGCTTTGAAAGCATGTAAAAGAGAATGAAAAAATTCATGCGAATATTTGATGCACAAAAATCTGCATATTTCTCAATCGAGTTCCAGAATAATTTAATCTTTTTTGGATTAAACAGAACAAAAAGCAGTGTAGAACAAACAAATATATATCCCAAATCTGGGATTTATTTTGATGAAAAAAGAATATGTATAAACATTATGGTAGTTCTTGGATTCGATAACTAAAATAAAATGTTTCGTTTCAATGTATCACCTCAAAGAAGTAACAGTTACATCCCCTAACTCTAACACGCCCTCCAACCCTCAATAAACCAATTAACTACATCTTAAACCTGTTTCACAACAATAAAAATACTTTTATGATCCATCCACCCTCTCAATCTCATAAATTTCGCACAACCAGCCCAACAGTAGCGCACAGTAAAAAAGCTCATGATAAATTTAAAATTCCGTCAACTAGCGCACAATAAAAGACCTCATAACAAATTTAAAATTCCGTCAACTTGCGTTGGATACAGCTCCAACTCGAAAAACTCTCGTATGCCGTCTACTACAACTCACACAAGATCGTGCCCATTTTTCCGATCGAAAAACCTTACCACTAGTGAAAAAAAACATACGTATGGTTGATTTATCCTCGCAAAGTCGCGGCCGCAGGGATCTGGATGCGAGCTTACGCGTCCTCGTGCGCCAACTTGATAAACTGCACTGACGACCGAGCGGAGAGAGCACGCGGAACTCACGACTACACCAAACGCCGAAAGAAATGTAGTAGGCTCTGCTTTTCCGAACCACCACAGTCAGCTTCACGTGCTTTCTGGACCTCGATCCGTAATTTATGGTGTTTACCTACGCAACCGT
The DNA here is from genome assembly GCA_013421045.1 of Propylea japonica. Taxonomy (NCBI): domain Eukaryota; kingdom Metazoa; phylum Arthropoda; class Insecta; order Coleoptera; family Coccinellidae; genus Propylea; species Propylea japonica. The sequence continues at coordinate 10,591,015 of CM024241.1, read as the reverse complement.
GCCCAGATTGAGCTTTGGAAGGTGGATGCGTTTGAGTGTTATCATTGTCGCATTGGTGGGTGCTGTGTTGATGGAAATAGCGGGAGGAAATTGGAAATTTGCAGTGTTCAGGTCGTTGAAACAGTTAAATTATTCGAATATAACTATAGTCCGTTCACGAAAGGTTTAGCCGTCGGTTGGCCATGGAAATTTGGCATATTCCACTGTGTGTGTGTGTATATTAAAAGTTAAGGTTATGTTGTTTATTTTCTTCTCAGATTAATACGCAATGGTGTCAATATAACATAGAGTTCACCGATAACTTGCAAGCTCGTCGGGCGAGGCCGGGTACATTCGGCAACGTTGACTTCATTTTACGTTATGAAAGCAAATACTGTCAACTTCAGATAAAGAAACAAACGCCTACTATGCGCTCAAACTTTCGTGAACGGTGCTTTTGAGTACTCGTTCATTGGTGGAGCAATAAGGCTATTGCATCAAAAGTATGTATAGGACTCGAGATTGAAACTATAGTCCCTTTACGAAAGTTTGAGCGCATAGTAGGTGTTTCATTATTTGTCTGAAGATGGCAGTATTTGCTGTCATAATGTAAAATAAAGTCAACGTAGCCGAATGTACCCGGCCTCCGACGAGCTTGCGAGTTATCAGACAACTCTATGCAATATTGACAACATTGCGTATCAATCTGACAAGAAAATAAACAACATAACCTAAAATTTTAATATACACTGTGGAATAGGCCAAACTTCCATAGCCAACCGACGGAGCAAACTTTCGTGAAAGGACTCTAAATATATGATTTCGATTGAAATATAATCTGGGAGGATTCTGCGTTTCTAAAAAACTTTTTAGGTTGTCACCCCCAGTCTCCAAAACAGAAATAATTAAAAATATTTGAATTAAGATGAAATGCTCCTGCGAAAATCTTTGCACTTATTTGTTAGGAGCAATTTGGTTTCGAAAGAATTGTTGCCTAACAGTATGTAAAACTAAAAAAGGAAATGAATGAAAAGGATAATGTAACGTTTCGGTGTCTATGTCAGATACCTTCTTCAGACAAACTTGTAAAATCTTCGGAATTTTGTTTTTTTCATTTGCAGTCTAATTGACATTGAAAGTTGTCAACACATTGTGATGTTGATTTATTTAGGTAATTTTGAAATTTCCTGATGTCAATTCTTCCTTCAAAAAATCAATCCAAATATGATCTATTCCAACAGAACAATTGGCCAAATTACCTACTTCATCTAACGAAATACATATTAATTCCTAAATTTTCATTTTATTATTATCCTGACAAATAAGTGCAAAGATTTTCGAAGGAGCACTTCATCTTTAAAAATTTTTAAAATTATTTCCGTTTCAGAGACTGGGAGTGAAACCTAAAAAGTTTTTTAGAAATAAATATATGATTGCAAAATCTCCGCACGATCGGAATTATATTCTGAAAATAATGAAACATGTTAAAATCGGTAACTAAAAATATCAAAATTCTATGCTTCCGATTTCACAATCCTTTCAAAAATTTGCATGACCATTCACTTCGCTAATTCCTCAAACTCGATTTTATATCAATCGAAAGTTTTTTCATGGCAATATCAATTTTTTTTTCGATATTACGATAAACTTTTTCGAAGGCTATATTTACGCAACTCTCACGAATTTTCGCGTGCTGCTTCGTAATGCTATTGAACAATTAACTGCAAAATTTCATATTGATTGAATTGACAAATTTTAAATTATTCGAAAAAATGGATAATTCGAAAAAAATTATATTTCAGTTTTCTGATTATGCGATCCTCTTAAAATTTTGCATGAATATTCAATATAAGAATCTCCATCCTCAAAATTACCTCTCCACACTCATTCCAAGGGAAGTCAGAAAGCAGGAAAGGCATGAAATTTTTTTCTCATGTAATATTCATGTGATAAATTTTTGGAATCACCAAAAAATTTGTAGTGGAATTTTCGACTATAGTTCACATCCGACATAAGAAGAATCCTTCTCATTTTTCATAAATGGCTTGTCTAAAATATTCAAACATAGTTGTATTACTCCTATGTGCCTGTAGAATGTAACAATATCGAATAGAAGTTCGAACAAGCGATCTGATTTCAGCATTTTTGAAAATGAGAGTTTCAATTTTCATGCATACCTCAAAATCAATCAAAGATTGCGAACATCATAAATGGTCCAATAAATATAAAGAAACCTGAAGAAGATTCATTGGCCTACCAAGACGTACTACAGCACTCCGAAAAACTGGCTCTACCAGACCGTTTTGCTTTTATTCTCTTCAGCAAATCCATTGAACTCCAAGTTATGAGGAAACCTTGCCACGAGAACACCTTGTATACAATACCTCATCGACTATCAAGGTGACAGACGTGACAAGCGTCACAAAAATTAATTTCCTTATAGACCCTTCGGCAAGTTGATAAAAACACCAAACTCATTGAAATATCGAAGCCAACAAAATCAATCATAGGAAGCAATAAATAATAATGATCATATAAAAATGCGGATCTCTTGATATTTTCGGCATAATTACAATGTAATTCATTACCATATCATTATAGAATCATATCTTCACTTGCCGACCGATCAGCTAAGCCGCGTTTAAGATCCTTATCTCCAGATCTGATAACACAATCGGATATTGAAACCTCAGCAACGTTTCTACTGGTAGTTTCGATCGATTACCTTGGTAGGATGGACGGAAACAATCATTTCGTAATGGTTCAATGGTAGCACGATGAGAATTTAAACGTTCAGATCCTTAGATTTACGCACATCGTCAAAAGTTTTGGCTTCTCTAGGTTTCTCAAGAAATATGAGATAAATATTTTCCTCTATTTCAACTGCAACATCTCTGCTTTGTGCAGGATTAGTTATAGTCTAAAAAGGGGTTACAGTTCACTGTGACCTCAAGGTCTATTGTGCCTCCTTACAGAGCTGTTCTGACCACACTCTTTTCAGTTCCAGAGATCTGATGAAATCCAATATCTTTGAAGGCTTCAACGAGGCTAGTTCTTCACTATTACAAGTTTCTCGCCCAAGGAATTCTCTCCTTAGACAATGGCAAAGCATTCCGTGAATGGGGGTTTCTTCCTCCTCCCCACAGAACCTACACTCGTCAGTGTCCTATAATCCCATCCTCAACAGGTGCTTCCTAAGGCGACAGCGTCCTGTAAGAAATCTAGTGAGGAGGTGCAATTGTTTCTTACCAAGATCCAGATATCTTTTGGAACTTGCTGTTTCAAAGTTCCGAAGGAACTTAGTGGAATGATCCATCCCTGGGGAATTCCGCCAGAGTTTTTCTTTCTCGCCTTTCTCCTTCTCCAGAAACTCCTTATAGGTACATTTACCTAAACCACAGAAGGGTTCTGGCTCAATGAGTGACATTCGTGCGCCCTCTTTGGCAAGTGTATTGGCTTCTTCGTTTCCTCTGATTCCCGAATGTCCGGGAACCCAGGTTGAAAATACCTTATTTTTCTTTCCTACAGGATGAGACTAAATACGAAAAACAACTGTATATTGCTGTAATCAAGCATGCCGTTCCTTAAGAAATTAGCGCACAAAAAGAACATAATCTCATTGTATAATTCTGAAGCATCCGAAAAAGTTTTGGGATAGAATAATCTCCCGATTGAACATGAGTTAGCGAAAACTCAGTTGTCTCAGAACTTTTTTCAATGCGAGATTTTCACCCTCACGACGTAATCCTCTAAAGTTACAAGGTTTACGGCGATACTGGTATGTTCCCTGTCAAGTGATCTCCTGCGTTATTCACTGATGCCCTGCGTAATTTATTCCGAACGCAACTGAACCGTACTTATCCACTGAAATATCGGAGAAATGTGAAACATTCATACATTCGTGTCTAACGTGTATCTATCTCGAAATGGGTCTTCGAACGGACGTCAGCATCCATCTACCACTTAATTGTGAAGATGCATGAGAGTATTGAGCATTCATGCTCGTTATTTCTATTTTTTTCCAGTTTATATGATGTGAATATCACATTAGTTGAATCTCTTAGATAAATGATTTATTGCAGTTCGTTCGGATTGACGATAAACGTCTTGCAGGAGTAAGAGAGTCGTGCTGTTCGAGATATATGTTTTCGAGAGGTTTGTGGAGTCTTCTTTTGGTCTTGTTCGTTTCCTGTTCGTGTGTAGGAGGACTGAGGAGGGTATATTTCGTGTTGAATGCCTCAAAGATTATTTGGGTCACTTTTTACTGATTTCAGAAGAGGAATTCAATAGGGAAATTATACCCACATCGTCATAAATCTTGGTCCCCTAGGTTTCTGTAGAAGTGAAAATACACAGTGTATCTATAACGCAAAAAAAAATTCGTTATGAAGAAACTCCAATATACAGCAAATTTGTTTCTATAGTCGCAATGTAACGGTCGACTTCACTGATAAATTTAATTTTCGTACAACTTTTCACACTAGAGTAATGGTTAGATTGAAACCAAACAGCTAGCTGTATTTAAAACTGGTCCAGAAAAATATCTCCCCCGCAATGATTTAGTTTAAGGTGGGATTTCGGAAAAATTTCGGAAAAACCCACCCTTACACCTTCTTACCAATACCCATTCAAAGAGAGATGCTATTTGAATATTTCGTTATAGAGAGAATTTACTTAGTTTAAGGAAGTGTTTTTACCATGTAATTTGGATTCAAAGTGCAATGTCTTGTACAAAATTCGTTAAACAGAGAAATTTTTTATACAGACGTTCGTTATAGGGAAGTTCCACTGTATATTCTGTAAATGAGATGAATCTGCTCCTGTACTTCAACTACAATATTCGATAGAAAATTTCTGTTTATTACTCTTGGCTTTGTGCAGGAAAGGACAAAAAATGGGGAAAAATCTATATTTATCGATTATTTATTTTTGATTGATTCGAGTTATTCAACCATTGAATCCAAATTCAATAGTACTTATAAACTAACAACTGTTCTTTCACTCAACTGCCCAATAAACCTAGGTATCCCACGAATCAAGTCATTAAATTGCTATCACCATATAGACGTTTTCAAATATTAGTTCTGGATTTCCCTCAAAACAATTTTAGAGGTGCTAAGAACACTTGTATACGCATGAAACTTGAAATCCTGGAGTGCTACAACCGCAGAGTAAGAAGTTAACGTTTATTTCTTACTCTGAGGCTACAACCGTATATTTATGAACGTAAGCCATCGTATGTCGAAGTCCGTTTTCATACGTTTTCAGCGATTCCTAATAGACTCACAGACTCGATTTTCCTTTTTCTAATTCAGCAGTGAAAATATTAATGAAATGTCCAGGCATATCGGCATACTTTATGAAGGTCTGAACATAATTCCTGAAAAATTGAAGGTGAGTTTTGGTAGTTGGATTTTGCTCTCCCTGATAAATCCCATGCCATGAGTGCTCAATTAGATTCATGTCTTGAGATTTTGCTGGCCAGTTCTTCGTCTGAATATTTATCACTCGAAGAATTTTTGAGCCCTTCGTGTGCGTTTCATTTATCATCCTGATAAATGAAATTATCCCCAAATTCGTTGAGAAGATGGACAATGATTGATTCAATGATGTTTTCTACTTAAATGGCACCAGTCATAGCTCGTTCAATAAAAATAAAAGAGATTATACCCCCAGCACATTATTGAAAGAGATCAGCTTTCCAGACAAAATGGAGTCTCCCCAGTCTTTCTGGGCCACTATCACCGAATCTTGACTCCTCCGAAAAAAACATTTTGCACCATTATGGTAAAAACGAGTGGTGCTGGTGTTGGTGTTCTGCCCATTGCGTACTGTTAGCTCTATGTCCAGGTGTTAGTCGAGCTACTCTTTAAAGCCTTGTTCGCACTACGCTAGTAGTTTAGTCGAGCCGCTAGAAATTTAGTAGCTACTCTCCGTCCAATCGTTCGCACTTTGTTCGAGTAAGTTCACAAGTGAGTAGCGCTTTGTACGATGAACAACTCGCAACGCACAAACTCTGACGTGATTTCTTCCGCCCAGCGAAACGACATCACCGCGGCAAACGATACTACTAATGAACTCGAATAAACTGATCGGTTCGGACCTATCTAGTCCGTGAGCGAGTGAAGAGTATCGCGTGTTGGGGTACTCTACTCGCCCGATAAAATAGAACCAAATGGATCAACTCGACTAAACTACACACTAATCTACCCGATTAAATTCTTGGTGTTCACACACGTTTAGTGACTAAATTTTTAGCTCCTCGACTAAACTACTAGCGTAGTGCGAACAAGGCTTAAGGTATTCTTGTCCTCAACTTTGAGGAATACAATAGTCTTCAAAAATGATTTCGAAGGGCTTCGATTCCTTCTAGTGAAATTTGAGATATAAAATGATCTTCACTGGCAAATTCCACGCAATATTCTCGAAATGAAAAATCCTGTTATTGGCTAAAAACTGAATAACTTCAAATACACCAGTATCCTCCAGTATAGGAAACATTTTTGGTGGTTTATTGGTTTCATTTGAGTGACAATATATGTAGTAAGATTTCATACGCAAAGAAATTGTCATGGTACATTCAAAAAGTTGAAATTTCATTTGAGGGCCAAGATTTCTGACGATGTGTGTATATTGAAGTCGAATCACACCAAATCGAACCTCTTCTGAAATAAATTCAGTCGTGGGCGAGTTCTTTCTAAAATATTCGTGTATAGTGCACAGACTCGTTAATTCATTCCTGTCAACTAGAGCTTCCAGAGCCAAAACAAGGCGTTAAACGTTGTAACATCGTTACAAATATGAATTTAATACATCCTTACTTGGTATGATTTATATGCAGTGCCACCGAGTGTTTATTGGTGTTAAATTTTGAAATATGAGAATACGAATAATACATGCGCATAAATAATAAGATTGCTTCTTTTAGGCAGCCAAGGAAAAGTCTTTGGAGGAACGTTAAAGAAATTGAGAAATAATAACTTCTTTCGGAGGCAGGCTTTTGTCTTGTGAATATACAGGATGTCCAGATTGCAGAAGAATCGAAAATTCGAAATTTTCGATAGGAACAGGTGTACAAAAAAATTGCTGAAACCTAAATCACCTTTTGTGACTACAATAGTTAAATGACTATCTTAGTTTCTCTAACAAATTTTGAAATACCAGTCATACGATATATCATGAAAGACATCAGATTCAGAATAATGATGTATCAAACAATTCAAACAATAAACGGTATTTTATTCCATTGTACGAAATTATCTGATCAATATTCGAGTCATTGCAATCTTCCATTGGCGTCCACTCAATGGATTTTCGGTTTATCTGGATTATATCTACAAGTTCTTCGCATAACAATAGGTGTATGTTAATTTCGAACGTATATCCCCCATGCTTTGAAGCAGGAACTGGACAATTCAATTTGACATTCTTCATTGACATCATTATGGTAATATCTCGATGAAATCTGTTAAGTGGCCCTGACATCTTTCGGTTTTCTTCAACGTTAGTTGGTTAACCTGACTGGGAATGAACTGTCATGTTGGTATTGAATTGGTATTGAGTAATTGATAGCCACGAAAAAGTTTAGTCCATTTGGGAATAATAACAAAGCTTTTAAATTAACCGAAACCTATTTATATGAATAACAATTAGTTTGAGATGAAACTTCTTATGAGCTACGATAATTATCATTTGAATCCAATATTTTGTTGTGGAAATAAAAAAATTTCTCTTCAATATTCCGAAAGAATTTTTTATGGTTCTGATAACAATATGGCTGCAAAATTTCGTATGAGGCTTCCTATGAGAATCTTGCATGTGACCGAAAAATGTCATTTCGATCGGTTCTGTTCTGTCTGAAATATTGAGGAACAAAAATTTCGGATGGTCATATTTTATGGAACGTCCTGCTGATTAACGAACTTAACCACGACGTTTAGCAATCGAATCTACCCTCTAGCACAATCCTTTCGAGAGTTATCGTGTTTACGGACGGCCCGATGGCCGCCCCCACAGACAGAATTGAATTAGACCTCGGATTCGTCATCAGCGAGTCGAATCTTATCGTTTGAGACAATTTCGGCGACACAAGATTCGAAAATTACGGAAATTTTGGCAAAACAAAATAGTACTCGTTTGAGTAGAACGAAAGCTCAAAACAGTTTATTACGATTTCCAGAAAAACTACCTTTAAGAAAAAGTTAATTGGAAAAGTTTCAGGTAAGAGAAAGACCTGCAACTTTATTATTTACAGTTTTTCCATATACCTCCGAAATAAATGTGAAAAATTCGACAAAGTTTTTGGTTTTTTATTTTTATCTCCTCCAAAAAAATTGTATTCATTTTTTACCATTTTAAAAGGTTTCGGCACTGGTCTATTGAGAGGCATCAATGCCGCATTTGCCAACAAATCACAAACTTTTTTCGGATTTCTTGAAAATTTCTGGGTTTTCTTTTCTCTAGATTCTAGATTTGATTTTTTTTACTCATCTCTCGGGAAAAGACTGAGCTTATAGCGCCCTTTCAAGCGCCCCGAGATGAATTAAGAAGAAATCGATTTGTGCGTGTCTTAAACTGCTGTAGGTTGTAACCAAGGGGGAATACATCCTGAGGTAGGGTATTCCATAGCCTTGCAGTTCGGTAAAGGAAAGCCTTATGATACACCGATGTCCTAGCTGTAGTAAGATGCACGGCAAACTGGTGACTATTAACGGCTAGCCTTGTTTGTCGATCAAATTGAGCCCCAGGTGGAATCATGGAGGCAATGGCAGCAGAACACCTTCCGTGGTAGTATTTGTAAAAAAGGCATAAGTCTCCAACCTTCCTACGGTGATCGAGACTATGAAGGTTGGCAGTTAACGTTGGATCATCTATTAGGCACACTGCTCTTTTTTGAACGGAGTCAAGTAGGAGTAACGAGTGCTTAGGAGCTGAACCCCAAGCATGAGAGCAATACTCCATAGCTGGACGAACTTGAGATTTGTAGAGTAAAAAAAGCTGCTTTGGAGTGAACAATTTCCTCGCACGAAACAGATAGCTAAGCTTCTGTGCAGCTGACTTGGCACTTGGCTGACTTGTGTGTATCTTGGCACTGTGATCATCAGAGGCCTATTGCACCAAAATACTTTGCATTTTTTCACTTTGTACTTTGCATTCTGACAAATTCCATAAGTGAATATTAATTATGTTGCACAACATTTCTCTCAACATTTAATTTCTGCGAAGTCCTTTTCACTTCGCATTTGACTTTTCACATTGAATTTTTCAATTATGAATGCACCTTGTGCAACGTAATTCATTTGAAAAGTGAAAAGTTGCAAAGTTTTTGGTGCAATAGGCCCCTAGTCTACTGTACTCCTTTTCTTTCAGCTGATTATGGAGTATCATATAGCTAATAGCAGCCCCGGAGTTTTCTTAAACCATTATGATAATAATGATAATAACATATCAATGCCTTCTGTACTTGTATAATGAAAACTATAACTATTATAATACACTGAGCATTTTCACAGAATCCCACGAAGAAATTAACTGTTCCTCCGTTGTTTCGTTGATAACTGAGCTTATTAATATTTCCACACTTTGACACAAGAAAGCGAAACCTCAATTTCCACACAGAAAGGAGCTTTTGTCCCATGTTTCGCTATGAGATCACAAACGAAACAAGATTAAATCAAAACAACTGTCTTTGACGCGACAATTAAGAAGATTAACTCCGGAATTCAAGGTACTTTACGTCCGTGGAACTAAACATGGTCCTATTAAGGGTTCAGCTATTTATGTTACGTTATTCCATTAGGCGTATGTCTAATATCAACAGAGGTTATTATTATTCCATTTCGAGGGAACCTTCCTTTTCATTTTGAGTGACATTGTGGAAGTGGATATGATGTTGAAGATCCTCATCTGGCTATTAAACATTTTTTGCGCTTATATGCATCTACAAATATCTGCATTTTATGGATTCTTGGCCGATAATGGACTTGAAGGCAAAAAGTTCTCGATTTGGTAAGCTGAAAATGCGATATTTTCCTTTTGAGCGCTTGTTCTAATTTAACCAGTGGTATATCGTTTTGTCAAATATCTGCTTTTTACGTATTTCGAGCCGAAAACGGTCTCAAACGATTTGGTACCATCACATGCTTATGTTGAATTGATTTTGTAATAAGCTTGTCGCACGTTTCAATCATTATTCCGAAATTGAATTCGATATTTAGGATGAAATTCCACTGTTTAAATCTAAGGGAGACGATAACCCTTCAATAAGGTCCTGTAGCGGTCTTAGAAGAACAGGAATTCGAAAAATCATCACTTGGAATGCCAAACCTGGTTTAAAACACCCTCCTGACACAAGAGCATGAATTAAGAATTTTGTATCTGAATATTGAAGGTGTTTATTCCAATAGTTTCAATTTTGTTAAAACGACGAGACAATGTTTTTTCTACTGAGGTTTTTCCCTTAGCTCTGGTATCATACGTCGTATAGTAGGGACTTCTTTGTTTCATGTTTTGTATTTTGTTAGATCTCATTTCGTTGACTTCTATGTTTCTGAAATAGAGTTTTTAAATTTTTTGTGCAGCTTCACGATTTTGTATATTGACGAAAAATAGTCAAATGGTTTCTCATGATATACAGGGTGTCCCGTAATTAGCCCGACAAACTTCTAGTGGACATTATAGATCATATTTTAGACAGATTCGACCCAACTCATATAATGCAAAATTGCTTCGTTAAGGAGCTAGTGCCCTTTGAAGATGACGTCCTGTCCACACTTTTTGCCACATATTCGCAAAACGGAGTCACATAAAGTGCTGAAAGTTTACACATCGATAAGATTGAGTGCATTTCTTTCATGTCAAGCACAATCGTATCATTTGGGGGGGCGAAGGGTATTTTTAGTTGAAACTTTTTTAACTTTCATTATTTCGCGAGATTTTCATCATATTCATAAACTCTGATGTTTTTTCTTGAAAAAAGATGCTCTTGTATAATAACGCCCAGATGCAGCATTTCTGAGAAAAAAATTATTTTTCATTTAACTCTAGAGACTTAGTGAAAAGAGAGAAAATTTCAAATCTATTTTTTTCAGAAATGGTGCATTTCGGCGTTATTATACAAGAGCATCTTTTTTCAAGAAAAAACATCAGAGTTTATGAATATATTGTAAATAAATGAAATAATGAAAGTTAAAAAAGTTTCAATTAAAATACCCTTCGCCCCCCCTAAATGATACGAATGTGCTTGACATGAAAGAAATGCACTCAATCTAATCGATGCGTATTTTTGATATTAGCCAATGTGTAAACTTTCAGTTCTTTATGTGACTCCGTTTTGCGAATATGTGGCAAAAAGTGTGGACAGGACGTCATCTTCAAAGGGCACTAGCTCCTTAACGAAGCAATTTCGCATTATATGATTTGGGTCGAATCTGTCTAAAATACGATCTATAATGTCCACTAGAAGTTTGTCGGTCTAATTACGGGACACCCTGTAAATATATTAAAATAGGTACATATTACTTATTTTCGTGTGAACACCCTCTGAATTTGCAGGAGTTATCAACCTTCAAACAATTTTTCCACCATCTATTTATTTACACAGTGAACAACTAATCTGAAGATAAAAGACGTAATTTTCAGGGTTTTTAGGAAGTGGCCGAGCGCTCAGTTCCAATAATTCATCAAAGATTCTTTCCCGCTAGTGTCTATTAATTTTCAAGGTCACATAAAAACTTCAATTAATATCTTTGAAATATTTATGCAAATCGATCATTGAGCAATGCAATAGATCAAAGCGGAATGTTCGTCATGTAATTAGATTGTTGTTATACCAGACGCCCAAGTAATAGACCGTTTCTGGCGAACCAGAAGCCATTTCGTCCATCTGATGTCCACATAACAGTAGCACTTTATGATAACGTTCAATTCTTACAAGGCGTTATGTGAGACGAGATTTTTACTAGTCGTTCGAACATAAAATATGAGCTTCATACGAATATTGTTGCACCTCCGACTGTTGTCACCATTAAAATTATTTTGAAAATTTGGAGAATATTCTGTTGCATGATCATTCACTTCGCCAATTTACATCCCTAAACACGATTGCATTTCGTGTTTTTTCATGAGAATATTATTTTTTTTCGATACTTCGAAAGACTGCTATAGTTGTATTAACTCCCACAAAATTTTGCGTACTGGTTCGAATTTGTATTATACAGGCTGTTTCTGAATTGATGCGAAAAATTCAAGGGAATGATTCCTCAGAATATTTTATGAAAGAAAGTTCCCATTAATGTAGTTTCATTGATGCATTGTTTCCAAGATACAGAATGTTGAAGTTTCACTTAAAAACTGACTAAAAAAGTAGTACGCCACTGAGATTTATTGAACTTACAATTATTTTCGAATTATTCGTTCAATTTATGACGAATTTTTCGTGTGGGGCTCCGTTTTTATGTAAAAAAATAACATCTTGACGTAGTATCTCTACTACATAATGTGTTGAAGTAACGACAAATACGGGTTAAGATGTTTAATTTTCTTGAATAAAAACGGCACCCCACACGAAAGAAAGCAGAAGAGTTTTTTTCATCACAAATTGAACGAAGAATTCAAAAATAATTGTTAGTTTAAAATATCTCAGTGGCGTACCACTTTTTCAGTCAGTTTTTAAGTAAAACTTCAACACCCTGTATCTTGGAAACAATGCATTTCCGGAACTACATTTATGGGAACTTTCTTTCATGAAATATTCTGAGGAATCGTTCCCTTAAATCTTTCGCAGCAATTCAGAAACACCTTATATATTTCACTGCGAAATTTCCTCGATCGAATTGACAAATTATGAATTGTCAAAAAAATATGGAGAACTCTGAAAAAAATTTCATTTTATGTTTTCTGATTATGCAATCCTCTCGAAATTTCTCATGAACAGTCAGTATGATAATTTTCATTCTCAAAATAAGTAACATCTGAATTTGATATCTTGTTGTGGAAATATACGGATTTTTCTATTCAATATTCTGATTATATTTCTTATAGTTCTGTAAGCAGTATGGCCACAAAATTTCGTATACGGTTTTTTATGAGTATCTTGAATGTGGCCGTAAAAATTTTTTATGATCAATTTGGTACTGTCTGAGATATTGTGGAACAACAATTTTCAATGGCCATATTCTATGGACACTCTGTGCGATTTGGTTAGTTAACGAACTTAACCGTGGCATTTAGGAACCGAACCTACCCTGAAAATTTCAAGTTTCTACGACAATTCTTTCGAGAGTTATCTGTTGAGTGGCCCTGACATCTTTCGGTTTTTCTTCAACGTTAAGTTGGTTAACCTGACTCGAAATGAACTGTTATGTTGGTATTGAATTGGTATTGAGTAATTGATAGCCACGACAAAGTTGAGTGCAACCTACCCTGAAAATTTCAAGTTTCTAGGACAATCCTTTCGAGAGTTATCGTGTTTACGGACTGTCCCACCAAAAAGATGGAATTTGACCACGGATTTGTCATCAGTGAGTTGAAAATTATCGTCAGAGACCATTTCGGTGCAAAATAATAAAATAACAGACATTTGGGGATAATGATGTAGCACTCGTTCAAGTAGAACGAACGCTCAAAAATGAACCGATGAAAATCCAAGGATTTTGCGGAATAGGGATGTTGACTACTTTTTGGAATTTATTTTATTTCAAAGATAAACCCTATACAAACTCAAAAAAATTACTTTTTCCTTGAAAATATACTAATTGCCAATAAAAATGAGTAAATGAAAAGACAATTCAAAATTCCCGCGGAAATACTCAATTTTGTCACGTTCTGATGATTACGTCATTATTCAGTGAACATACTTTGACTTCTGTCAAAGCGAACTGATTTTGCCCGATTCCTTGTGGAAAAGTTCAATCTAAGCCTTCAAAATGAATAGGTCGGTCTGTAAATGCTGAATGAGGTGTTTCTTTTATTTGTAATAATAAATATGAGTTGAAAGTTTGCTACTTACAAAGACAATTTCACGTTTTTCTCCGCTGCACAAAAATCCTTGTTTTCAGCAAAGAAACTTGCGACCATCAGGGAATCTATCTTCGGTAAGTTACTACTATTACCCTTGATGAATCCTATCTCCATTATAAAGAAAATTGTAGATTATCGTTCTTGTAACGAACTAGGTATTCTGTTCTCTTTCAGCTTTCAACTTCATAAGTTCGAATCATAGATATGATATATTATATATTTACTATGGTTCAAGTCACAGAACCGTGGGTTTTACAAAGCTTGATTGGCCATCAAATCGTTTATATTGAAGTAAGTCGAAGGTTTATGTCAAAAATGAACTGAAAATTGCAGAGAAATGACGACATTTCAATGATCAAGCTGATTGGACTATCTGAACAAGGGTACATTGTTGAATTTATCAAGATGAAAATGTAGGTTTCCACGCAAAATCAAAATTAAAACTCCTGATTAATTATCCCAATACATTACAGATAATCAAATAATTACCAAGCGCAAGTACATAATGCATTGACTCTCAATTCAGAACTAGGAAACCTATTTTAAACCAATAGTATTTTCATTATTTCCTTCCACTGGCCTGTGATATCTAAGATATCTCATTACGGAGCAATCAAACTCATTTGACGATTTTGAAATGAAAGTGAGACATTGATTCATTTCATATTCATGACACGTGCAAGAAATTACTTGTTATACATATTCCTCATTCCAACTCAAAATAAACAAATCCGATTCGACTTCTGCAAGATCCATTCTGTGTTCTCTGATGAATACGGTACAATCAGGCAGGACCGAACTAAGCAAAATTCGATCAAGTAAGGCTTGAGTGGAAAAACATCGAAATCACGGTCGGATTGAATTTGCCAGAAAAATCTTTTGGAGTAACCAAGTAATTCTATTTGTTATTATTGGTCCTTTAAGATTCTAAGAAAAAAAATCAGAAAATCTTGAAAATTAAATAAAATACAGGAAATCTGCCAGGATAGAATTAATTAACGCCCTCGATTTAGTAAACGGTGAAATTTTGGAGGCGATCGGAGAGAATTCGATTTTTGGCCAAATTTCCATACATAGGTATGAAAAATTAGCGATTTTTGGCCAAAAATTTTTCGACTCCGATGGACGCCAAAATTTTACCATCTACTAATTCGGGGACGTAGATTAATTCTATCCAGACAGATTTTCTGTTTTTCATTTATTTTTCAAGTTATGGTGTTTGAAAAATCGAAAAAATTGGACCTTCGCGAAAACAATCAGAAAATCTTGAAAAATGAATGTAATACAGGAAATCTGTCTGGATATAATTATTCTACGCCCTCAATTTAGTAAATGGTGAAATTTTGGTGGCGATCAGAGAAAATTCGATTTTTGGCAAAATTTCCATACATAGGTATGGAAAATTTGCGATTTTTGGCCAAAAATTTTTCGACTCCGATGGACGCCAAAATTTTACCATCTACTAATTCGGGGACGTAGATTAATTCTATCCAGACAGATTTTCTGTTTTTCATTTATTTTTCAAGTTATGGTGTTTGAAAAATCGAAAAAATTGGACCTTCGCGAAAACAATCAGAAAATCTTGAAAAATGAATGTAATACAGGAAATCTGTCTGGATATAATTAATCTACGCCCTCAATTTAGTAAACGGTGAAATTTTGGTGGCGATCAGAGAAAATTCGATATTTGGCAAAATTTCCATACATAGGTATGGAAAATTTGCGATTTTTGGCCAAAAATTTTTTGACTCCGATGGACGCCAAAATTTTACCATCTATTAATTCGGGGACGTAGATTAATTCTATCCAGACAGATTTCCTGCATTTTATTTATTTTTCAAGTTGTGGTGTTTGAAAAATCGAAAAAATTGGACCTTCGCGAAAAAAATCAGAAAATCTTGAAAAATGAATGAAATACAGGAAATCTGACTGGATATAATTAATCTACGCCCTCGATTTAGTAAATCGTGAAATTTTGGTGGCGATCGGAGAGAATTCGATTTTTGGCAGAATTTCCATACATAGGGTATGGAAAATTAGCGATTTTTCGCCAAAAATTTTCCGACTCCGATGGACGCCAAAATTTTACCATCTACTAATTCGGGGACGTAGATTAATTCTATCCAGACAGATTTCCTGTATTTTATTTATTTTTCAAGTTGTGGTGTTTGAAAAATCGAAAAAATTGGACCTTCGCGAAAAAATCAGAAAATCTTGAAAATGAATGAAATACAGGAAATCTGACTGGATATAATTAATCTACGCCCTCGATTTAGTAAATTGTGAAATTTTGGTGGCGATCAGAGAAAATTCGATATTTGGCAAAATTTCCATACATAGGGTATGGAAAATTAGCGATTTTTCGCCAAAAATTTTCCGACTCCGATGGACGCCAAAATTTTACCATCTACTAATTCGGGGACGTAGATTAATTCTATCCAGACAGATTTCCTGTATTTTATTTATTTTTCAAGTTGTGGTGTTTGAAAAATCGAAAAAATTGGACCTTCGCGAAAAAAATCAGAAAATCTTGAAAAATGAATGAAATACAGGAAATCTGACTGGATATAATTAATCTACGCCCTCGATTTAGTAAATTGTGAAATTTTGGTGGCGATCAGAGAAAATTCGATATTTGGCAAAATTTCCATACGTATGGAAAATTAGCGATTTTTCCCCAAAAATTTTCCGACTCCGATGGACGCCAAAATTTTACCATCTACTAATTCGGGGACGTAGATTAATTCTATCCAGACAGATTTCCTGTATTTTATTTATTTTTCAAGTTGTGGTGTTTGAAAAATCGAAAAAATTGGACCTTCGCGAAAAAAATCAGAAAATCTCGAAAAATGAATGAAATACAGGAAATCTGACTGGATATAATTAATCTACGCCCTCGATTTAGTAAATTGTGAAATTTTGGTGGCGATCAGAGAAAATTCGATATTTGGCAAAATTTCCATACATAGGTATGGAAAATTAGCGATTTTTCGCCAAAAATTTTCCGACTCCGATGGACGCCAAAATTTTACCATCTACTAATTCGGGGACGTAGATTAATTCTATCCAGACAGATTTCCTGTATTTTATTTATTTTTCAAGTTGTGGTGTTTGAAAAATCGAAAAAATTGGACCTTCGCGAAAAAAATCAGAAAATCTTGAAAAATGAATGAAATACAGGAAATCTGACTGGATATAATTAATCTACGCCCTCGATTTAGTAAATTGTGAAATTTTGGTGGCGATCAGAGAAAATTCGATATTTGGCAAAATTTCCATACATAGGTATGGAAAATTAGCGATTTTTCGCCAAAAATTTTCCGACTCCGATGGACGCCAAAATTTTACCATCTACTAATTCGGGGACGTAGATTAATTCTATCCAGACAGATTTCCTGTATTTTATTTATTTTTCAAGTTGTGGTGTTTGAAAAATCGAAAAAATTAGACCTTCGCGAAAAAAATCAGAAAATCTTGAAAAATGAATGAAATACAGGAAATCTGACTGGATATAATTAATCTACGCCCTCGATTTAGTAAATGGTGAAATTTTGGTGGCGATCGAAGAGAATTCGATTTTTGGCTACCTATAGGTATAAAAAATTTGCGATTTTTGGCCAAAAATTTTTCGACTCCGATGGACGCCAAAATTTCACCATCTACTAATTCGGGGACGTAGATTAATTCTATCCAGACAGATTCTCTGTTTTTCATTTATTTTTCAAGTTATGGTGTTTGAAAAATCGAAAAAATTGGACCTTCGCGAAAAAAATCAGAAAATCTGAACTGTTCGCGATAGGTAAATGAAAATTGGATACATTTTTAGTAAAGGATCCAGAGGCGACGCCAGCTTCTAAAAACAGGGGGGCCAGGATTTTTCAGTGAGGACCATAATGAATGAATTTCTACAATTATGTTCACCATAGTCCAAATTTTAGGGAGTCCAGCTGAATTTAAGGGCCTCTCCGTAGCGTCGTCCTAAAAATGTAAATTCGAAAAACATATTCCTCCAAAAATTTAAACACAAAGTCTATAAGGTGCAACTGTCTCTTACATGATACTGCTTAACCACGATAATCAAAGTCATATTACATTTTCTCCTCATATCTGTCTATGTTCGCAAGAAGAGGGTGTGGTGAAGAAACTAGCGCCATCTGTGATGAACAGAAATAGCGTGGCTCGAGTAAAGAGTTCTTAGGATGGAATAGAAGATAGGCAGCCTAAAGACATTAAAAGGATTTTGAGCACCTCTGAAAGAGGTATGGTACTGTATTTTATCTGAATATTTGGGTTCGCGAGAATGAAGTGATTGATTACAATCACTTGAAATTCAATTCATGATAATATGCTGAATTATTGTATAATTTCCTATACTCTATCTTCTGCACTTCCTGTAACTCATCCTTCGAAAACAGCAAACAGATTCTTCACAATCCTCTACTTTGGCCACACACATAATGAGAAAATAATGCATGTAAGAATGAAAAATACCAGATACCAGGCACACTTCGGACTACCGTAAACAACCCAAGACATTACGTAAATGGTAATTCCGAAAAAAAGGTACCATCGAAGGAAGCAACCATCCTATTCACAATGTCTCGCGGCATTTTCCAAGACATAGTTAGGCGTGTCTAATATTCAGGTAGCCTCTAAGTATTCGCCGAATATGGAAAATTTCCTACTTCGTTCTTCCATGAATAATATACCGAGCGAGAAAACTGCCGCAATTTGGATAAACGGTACTGCAGGGTAGAGTTGGGACGAAGACTGATGAAAAGTACAGAGCACAACGTTTTATTGAGGAGTTTTGCAGAATTCAGAGCTTTGGGTCTTCAAAATTCGTAGATATTTATGGTTGCCAATAACTGAATAACTTTCAGAAAGTAGTTCGCTTTGATTAACATTTAGCATGAAGCAATTTGAGATTAACGGTGATGAAAATATCATGATGGCTTAAATGGATTGAATTATTGAAAAAATAATAGCAGAAAGTGAGTAGAGAAAGATATTCGTTCATGAGTATCACCCTGCAACTTTCCTAGATGCTACGTTCATCTTCTGCTTCTGTTTTAGGAAACATGAACCAAGTTCTTGCATCTTTCTTTATGCACAGTTGAACCATTGCAAAGCAAGCTTCAGTTGCCTCAGAGCCTTCTGGAATTTTTCCAATGATCTCATGAGAATGCTCGTAATTTTCTCCAATTCTAGTATAGTGAAAGAAGGGACATTTTTTGTCCAGCAGCTTAAAGCAAGAGAGCATAGATTTACCCAGTCGCTAGGATCTATTTCTCATTTTTTCTTCCCATTCCTTAGTTACCATGATTGATTTAGGTTCTGAAGTTCTGATTTAATGGGTGAAAGAAATTTTTGTCCAGTCCTTAGAGTAAAAGAGGAATGGTGTAGTTTTGTTCTTCGGTTATTTGTCAGGATCTTATCCATCAATTTGTTCCCATTATTTATAAACTGCCTTTTTTTGATGACTGGCTGAAAAACTGCAGAAGTGCTCTGGTCCAATGAAAGGGGTTATATTTCAATTTCTTGCCAGTTAGTCTGCTATTTCGTTGTCATGCCCTCCAGAATGACCAGATACCTGTACAAGGTTGACTTAGCTGTTTAGCTTATGTGCCTCTGTATCTCTGTGCACTGAAAGCTGCCAAAAGCTTTTAGCAGCCATCTGCAGATAGGTACTATGAAGTTATGTTGAATTAGGGTGAATATCGATGAACGATATCATGTTTTTATAAACTCATGAGCAGCTTAGTTTTCGGTGATTTCCAAAACTTCTTCGAAGCATTGCAGTGCTTGGGACAACTTTGTTATAGGTAGATTGCATTGAAATACTTTACAAGCTGCTACTGAGCTAATTTGAAAGCGAGTGAATAAGCTTGTGAGATTGTGATGATTACACACAAAACTGTGTACTCGCTGAGTAGCCAACAATCTAGCGATCCACGTGAGGTTTATGTTTGTATCGTTGTCAAGGATCTAAGATAAATGTCAAATACGTTTTCAAATTTAAGAACCAGGCACCACCGAGTAGATGAGAACGCACAGATTGTTTAGTAGCAACTGTGATTACACACGGCTTGTTTACATGCCAACAAGCCAAAACGCCAGTGATTTAGCGTGTAAAGTAGCCCGCTTTCAACTATAGTCGCAGCTTTTTCACAATCAGATTGTTGGTCTATTACACCATTACACTGAGCGAATTCACAATCAGCTACTAAATTCGCTCAGTAGCAGCTGGTAAAGTATGTCAATGTAATCGACCCATTAATCAGGAATTCTGCATAGTGCTCGAAATAACTTGTGATGCTTATGTAGCGCTTCGAAGCTCCATTCCGAATTAATGAGACTTATCGAAAAATATTGAAAGCTTGTGCTTCGTATTCTTTCACGAACTGAAGCACAATGCATCAGCACATAGTCCGAGAGCTGGCACGAATTTTTGGGTAGGTATTTGAGGCGAGCTGAAAACTTGTCAGATGCCTCTCCTATTATATCCCAACTCGGGATTGCAGATCTGGCTAGTGAGTAGCGGGGCTAAATCAACCCCTACATTTTTAATGGCCTGGCAGGTAGAAAGCCCTACCGAAATGATTTGTCTTTTTGGGAATCTTATTTTTTAGTTACAAGTAACACTCCATTAAAATTTCAAGCTGCCAAATAATTTAATCGGGGTTTTAACATTGCCAGACGCGTGCAAAAATATTTTGCAAAAAATTATAAAAAATGTTTTTGAGGCAGCTTGAAATTTTAATGGAGTGTTACTTATAACTGAAAAATAAGATTCCCAAAAAGACAGATCATTTCGGTAGGGCTTTCTACCTGCCAGGCCATTAAAATGTAAGGGTTGATTTAGCCCCGCTACTCACCAGCCAGATCTGCAATCCCGAGTTGGGATATAATAGGAGAGGCATCTGACAAGTTTTCAGCTTGCCTCAAATACCTACCCAAAAATTCGTGCCAGCTCTCCTACTAACAGCTCTGCAGCAAGTCCGGTTCTGTCAGCGGTAGAAGCAGAAATCAAAGAAACAGTCAGTCATTTACGCTTAGCGCCTTGATTGATTGATAGGCATTAATGAACAGCTCACATAGTGTCGAGTTACCGATGTTTCTACACCGTAACATCGGAGTAAGTGCGATTAAAAAACGAAAATAAATGTTGTAGAATTCCATGGACGTCCTGCTTGCCCTACATCGAAATGGACAGTTCTTTCTCGGAGGAGTATACAAGTTGCCCGCATGTACTTGGTTTGAATTATTTCTGCATGGTGGCTTGATGGCCGATAATATCGGAGTACAAGTTTGATCATTATTGCAGTTTGTTGGCCTATAACTCGGTGGGGAAGATAATATGCCACAATTCCTCAAAAATATGTGAACAATTCCATGAAGCAGAGACCCTGTATTTTTTCCGTTCGTTTTCCACCGAATGGAATGAATTTCAATGTTCAGATTCACGAATATGATTCATTTGCAATATTAAAATGAAATAGCTATTTATAAATAATAAAGTGTTTTTCCATAAGAGGTGTTATTTTGATATTCAAAGAAAAATGCAATTTTTCAATACAAATGATCGGATGTTTATTTCATTATAAAGAAGGAGCTATGCCGTTAATAGTGGAAAATAACATCAGGCTAATGACCACCACGACCACGCTTACTGGACCATTTTCTTTTAATGAAATTTTCCATAACAAAGTCGCAAAGTGGTGCCCAATGTTCTCGATAGCCTGACGAATTCCATATTTGAGGTCTTGAATCGACGCAGAGATATTGGCGTAGACCTTCTCTTTCACGTGGCTCCAAAGGAAGAAGTCGCAAGGTGTTAAACCACAAGATCTCGGTGGCCAATTGTGATCACCTCTTCGAGAGATAACACAGTCCGGAAACTTTCCCCGCAATAGATCAATGGTTTCGTTGCTTGTGTGGCACGTAGCAGTCTTGTTGAAGGTAAACGTTGTCCAGATCAATACTATCCAATTTCGGCCATAAAAAAATCATTAATCATCTCTCGATAGCGCAATCCGTTCACCGTAACTGTTGCTCCAGCCTCATTTTTGAAAAAGTAAGGTCTTCGCCGGACCATAAACAGTCACACGTTGAGGATAGAGTGGCTTTTCAACAATAAGTCCTGGGTTTTCCGAGCCCCAGATGCGACAATTCTGCTTGTTGACGAAGCCACCGAGGTGGAATTGGGCCTCATCACTCAAGATGATTTTTCGATGGAATGCCGCATCATTTTTATTCATTTCAACGACCCAATCAGCAAAGACACGACGTTGTTGATGATCGGCCGGCTTGAGTTCTTGTGTTAACTGAACTTTATAAGCCTTAAGACCCAAATCTTCATGCTAAATAAGGTGTAATGACGTTTGTGGAATGCCTAATTCCAAAGAATTCACGAGGAAATATGGCTATAGCAGCAATATTCTCGGCTGTTCTTGAGCGACGTGCACGGGTTCTATTCTTTACATCCCTAACTTGCCCCAACAGCTGGAATTTTTTCACCAATTTCTTAATTGCAGTGCTTCACGACGACCCAAAAATGTTCGAGTTTTACGAACCGTCTCTGCCAAATTTTCACCATTTTTATAGTGAATTTCCATAATTTCAATGAGTTCGTGAACCGTATTTCGTTCCATTTTTAATAATGGCGTAGTTTGTGCTTGTCAAATATCAAAAATGACAGCTTCAAACGTGACATTTACAGAAATAGCGGGCTATTCAAAATAAACACCTCTTGTTGGAAAATCCTTCAGAAAAATACCATTTCACTAACAAACTGGTGCCTGACATATCTGGTTCCTAGGAATAAGGCAAAATGCATCGATAAGGATCGAAGTATAACCATAGCCTACTCAACGCAATTCGATTATGAAAATCGTTTACCGACAAGGCAAGAAACATGGCCAAAGATAATCAGTTACTTGAAGCTCATTTACATCGAACCCATTGTGCAAATTGCCAGTTAACGCCATTTAACGGAAAGGCTTGTAAAAACTCACGTCCAGGACTGTGAGCCGACCCGTTCTCCCGTCACCTCTTTCGCTATTACCGAATAAGGGAAACTGAAGCGCGTATAACGAAATTACCATTCGTGTTTCCTAGTACAGCAAGGCACATAATAAACTCCATTTTCAATTTAAATTCATTCGAAGGTGGCAGCCAACCGATAATTATAGTCTACAAGTGTTAACCTATTATCCGCCGTTTGGTCACCCGCATCGTTCTATAGAGACTCAGCTCCTCAGACACGAAGACAGAAATGTCGCGAGCCTACCAGGAGTGGTCCCTCTCACCATAGGAATAGAAGGTGTTGGATTTCCTAGGTGTGTTGACCTTAACTCAGTAAGGTTTCCACAGTTGAACAAAATATGCTCAACCGTTTCATCAGTACTATTGCACCACCGTCATAGGGAGCAGCTTGTCAATCCCATTCTCTTCAAATGCTTGTTGAACAGTTGACCAGTCAATGCACCAGTCACCAGACCGAGTTGTTTCCTCTCCAGCAACAGAAGCCTATTGACCTCAGATCACGAGGACGGTCTCTCAATGAGAATACTCGACCACCTCAGGCCCACCCCTGCGCTCCATTCCGAGGAAAATTCCCTGTTCAGCCAGTTCCTGAAGAAACTTCTGACAGATGTGCGACAGATTGGCAGCGAAGGATCCGGACCAACAAATGCTAATCCGGCTCCCCGCCTAGCCAGTTCATCTGCCTTGACGTTACCAGGTAAATCCGCATGAGCCGGACACCAGATTACTTTCAAAAAGTTATCAGAGCCCAGCCCACGCAGAGCTTTCCTGCATTCTTCTACCAAAAGAGAATCAACTCTAACATCGGATAGAGATTTCAGAGTTCCCTGGCTGTCACAACATATATGAATGTGCTGGCCAGAGTATCCCCTGCGAATGAAATCACTTAGTGAAAGCAATTTCCGATAGCCCAAAACCCACTTTCAACATTTCATGACTTGAGTTTAGCTCTTCAGGAAGAATGAAAAGATATTCCTGAAAATGTCGTGACTTGATTCGTGGGATGCCTAGGCGTATTGGACAGTTGATTGAGTGTCAGTTGCAGGAACGTCCATTAAAATTTAAAGGTCCATTAAACTCTTAATCCTCCATTATTACAAGGAACTAATGGATGATTAAGGGTTTAATGGACCTTTAAATTTTAATGGACGTTCCTGCAACTGGGCATGAGAAAAGCGGTGGTAATATAGGAAAAAATTAATCTGTTTTTGGTGACAACTAGATTAATTCAAGCATTAATGTGGCATTGCAGTAAATCTTCCATAAGTTAGTTGTCAACATACTTGCAAAAGGAACAAAGGTTGAAAATACATACTACGAATTCCGATTGACTACATCCATTTTGATTACCTAGAATCAACACTCTACAAGTCAAAAGCTCTTGCAAGCTTGCACATAGGTATTGGGAAGGCTGAAAAATATACTAGCTCGAGAACTATGAAAAATATCTTGACTATTTCGATCCGTCTTGAGCTACCCTTGAAATAGAAGATTTGCAATTGTCCTATGTTGAAGGACCACGAAAATTCACTTGCTTATATTATGTTGTTGACAAAATATAATGATGATTAGGTGCGTGATTAAAATTAAACTCAAGCTATTTAATTAACACATAATGCAATGATCACTAGAACTCACAACTTTCAAGTACCTCTTGAACCGGAAACATGGGCTCTTGCTAGGCAGAATTTCACTACCTATTTTCCCTGTGGAATTCAGGGATATTTTCTGAATATAGATATAGACTGAATATTTGTTGACATTCAAGTAGAACAAAATATTCGAGTCCATATGAAATTCTACCAAGGTAATGAGATAAATTTGATGAAAAGTCCAATTCATCAATGAGCATTTTTTTTCATTTTTGGTTATTTTCTGATTTTACCTGAAAGAGTTGAAAATGTTTCATTTCTTATATTCAAACCAAATACTTCATCATCTCCCAGAAAGTTATCAACAACTTATCTAGAAACCTCCTTTGATCTAAATTTAATAGCCGTTAAGTGACTGTAACCAAAGATTTGACTTCCAAATCGTCCCTGTCATTGGCCTAAATACCGACCACAAAGATTATGCGTAAGTAAGATTATTCAACACGATTTTTTTGATTGATTCTGAGCCGCCTCTAGCCCGGAGCCCTACTGCTAGCTTGTTATCAGCCATTGTCGACAGAATTATTACATGGTTGAACTACCGATTTGACACCTGATTAGAGGGCAATTTTGGTGTTTTCGAGCACTTGATCTCTAAGCTTACCTACTTATCTTCATCTGTTTCCTAGGGAAAAGAAATTTCCTATGTAATATGAGCGGTCTTTGATTTCTCTGCTTTCGTTCTTAGCTGGCGTGACCTTCACGTTTGGTTAGATCAGAAAACGGTTGTTTTGGTATTTGGAGCTGACCAATTGGTGGTCTGAATTTGATTTAATGTATGTGATTCCAAGCGGCAGATATGGTATAAGTTATCCCAAGTTCCTCATTTTCATTTCTGAATTTGATTTCAATGGTCTGAGTGACTTAACTTGATTGTTGACGTGAAATTATTGATGGATTCTTTTTATTTTCTTCGATAGCATAGAACTACCAACAATTGTGAGTTAAATTAAACAAATACAAAGATAACCTGAGAATTGGAAATGAGACAATGTGAGAACAGCATTCAAGACTCAAGATACTATAAAGGCAAATCTAACTAAAGTTAAACCAAGTCAAATTCATTCTCAAAGATGCATTAGCCTATACCACAAAAGGGTTCTAAGCCAGTCATGGGTCGATTACATTGGGAATCTTCACAAGCTGCTAGTGAGCGAATTTAGTAGCTGATTGTAAATTCGCTCAGTGTGATCGTGTTCAACAACCAACAATCTGATTGTAAAAAAGCTGCGACTAAAGTTGAAAGCTGGGCTACTTCACACGCTCGATCGCTGGCGTTTTGGCTTGTTGTCATGTAAACAAACCATGTGTAATCACAGTTGCTACTAAACAATCTGTGAGTTCCCAGCTACTCGGTGGTTCCTGGTTCTTAAATTTGAAACGTATTTGACATTTATCTTAGATCCTTAACAACGATACAAACATAAACCTCATGAGGATCTCTAGATTGTTGGCTACTGAGCGAGTAGACAGTTTTGTGTGTAATCATCACAATCTCACAAGCTAATTCACTCGCTTCTAAATTCGCTCAATAGCAGCTTGTAAATTATCTCAATCTAATCGACCCATAAGTGGGGATTGTGCTTTATTTCTGGCTAGTGTGCAGCCTCTTCATTTCCTTGATTTCTGAGTTACCAGGAACCCAGACGAAAAAACCTCATTGTTCATGACTACTTCATTGAGTTTATTCCATTATACCTAGTACCTAGGTATATGATTTCGAATATCACGTCCATTTTATAATATTCGTTGAGTCTGCGATGAATATGTTGATTTACCGAAATGAACTTTGTTATTTTCATCATGGAAAATATCCATCGAAAATTATTTCTCACACTAGCTCCAGGCAGTAATGAAATCTGAACTGAAATGAAAGAGTCGAAATACTGTTGATGTTTACCTCGAAAAAATGTATTCAATCAATTCTATCAACATATTCATACCACATCACATCTCCGGTAGGTACGCCTAAAATATACAGAAATCTCGACGACAAGGAAGTATTTTGCATAACATGCTTTCTGCGAGCTTATAGGTACTTATAAGGCTCTATTTACTTAACAACAAACAATGTGGAAAGGCAAAAGAACTAATAATAGTGTTTAAAGGGACCACCCGATTACCAAGTAATAAATCAGCACAGAAATAGAATGTCTTTTTCACCGGACAGTAAATTATGCTCTAAACACAAAGTGGTGATTTAATATATTCTATTATAATAGGGGACCAGGTATATTACCGCATTTTAGCAGTAATTGATTCGACATGTTTGTGGATATAATGTAACTCCCTTGTTTATAACCATTCATCCATCTATTCTAGTGATTAATCTCACAAGTTGACAATGCCATTAGAAAACAATGCGTTTGATACTGGTTCATTTTAGAGGAGAAATGTATTCGATCTGATGTTTATCTGAGTGATATCAAGCTGTAAATGCCATTAAAATATCTAGCTACAGCTCCTGCGCTCACATTTTAAGCATTCTAAAGAAAACGCTGTCTAGTGGGAATGCTATGATGTTGTTAATGAAACATAAAATTGATATACTTATAATAGTGTGGCATGGGAATTATAAAATTATTAGACAGATTGACACCTTGATATTGTAAACCATTCCTTTCTAATATAGGTACAGGGTGGGGAAGAGGAATTTGATGATTAGGAATTCAATTAAACAAAAACTTCTGCAAATATTGATTCAATTATTTTCCATCATCAGCTTCAGAGATGATATCTGGCAAATGGTGTCCATTATTGTCAATACACTACGTAAATCGATTTCGGAAATGTCAGACAACTTTGTGCCGCATTTTGTTGGCAATAGCTAAACGAATATTGGACCAGAGGTCTGGGACGATCATTATAAACATGTGATTTTAGATATCTCCATAAAAAATCCATATAATTCAATGAAAATTTGATATGATAAAGAGAAGGGGAAGACCCTTTTAAATATTGCCCTCAAATTTACATGAGTTTGTTTAGTTTAGCAGGGCTTTAGTAGGCTCTACATTTGAATGCATACATTTTTAACACCCAAAGCTGTGTTTCTCACCCAAGAACTCGAATTTTCAATAACTCCTCACTCATTTTCCGTAAATGTGACCATGGGGCACCCTATATATGGACTATCTCCCCCATAAAACCTGCTCTTCATCATGGATCCGCTTGAATCGAATCAAGACAGGTAAACATAAAAATTCATCGACTGTCACCTCAATTATCAGCTCATAGACTTCTGATCTAGCTGAACAAATTAAGATCTCAGGTTTCCACGATGACAAGCATGAAAACCAACTTAATTTCTCCCGCAAAAATACGGATTTGTCGTAATTTTTCACATTGTTGCGAGTGGGACGTAAAGGCACTAGCAACTTGGTAATCCGCTTATATATCTTCATCAAAGCAGATTTATTTATTGCCATACCGTTGGCGTATGGCTTTCATTTTGTAACCAGAGGCTGTTAAGTAATCGGCTCTGTGGTTAATTCAGCTCTCTTGGTCGCTATCGCATTGGTTCTGTGATCGGTCAGGAGATTATTAAGCCTGGCGAAATATACGGCATAACGCTGGAAGCCGATCAAATCTATCTAATATACACATGTGTATCTCCCCGAGTTATAAAATTTCGCATTGTGTTCTCTTCAGGAGATGTTGGAGTTTGATTCACTGCGAGATTTGCGTTTGTAACTGATTATAACTGGGGTTTAGAGGATAATTTCTCGGAAGCTCAATTATTGAATAATGTCCGAAGGTGCCTAGTTGTAGGTACAGGTGTGTTAAAACTGAATCTGCTTCTGGTGTTCTCCAAAACCCTTTCTATTGAGGAAAGAAAGAGTGGGCCAATGCTCTCAGAATTCGAAGTGAAGTAACAAACACATATCGTCAAAAGTATTGCCCTCCCCCTCCTTAACAAACTATCAACTTGTTCATTGTCACATAAAAATTTTTTGTGTTTGGAATCTTCTCTATGTTATCACTTAAATAAAATAATAAATCAGCTAAGAATCTTTCTTGTTCGCGACAATACATATGGTTTTGAAGTTCATCAGTTGTGATATTGAGAATTTTCCCTGGACGTCCAATTTCTCATTTTGACCGAGCAAGAATAGCCCTATGTCAAGAAGATTTGTCGGACCACCATTGCGAAACGTTTGAATATTCCACAGTGTTTCTCTTCAATATTTCTATTACAGTATATTATTTTATTTTATTTTTTTACTTTATTTAGAATACGTATCTTGATAAGATTGCAATGCGGAAGATAATAACTTATTCAAATTGAAATACTTAATCACTTGCATACCTATATCGATGAAACTTGTCGAGTCATATGATAGCAAGGAGTTGTTGTAAGTAATACTATCAACAATTTTTTTCTTATGTTCTTGTGGTAGTCCACTCCGTTAATGTAGTGATAATTCTATACAGGCTCAACTCCGAGAAATATACAGTATGCTTGTTCTCAGCATTTCAATATCTATTCAATGAAATCTGGAGAAAAAATATCTTCAAAAATCCGGGATAAAAGGAATAATGAGATTTGAATTCGGAAATGAATTACCCAAATTCATTTAAAATTTATATGTTTAGACACTTTTGAAGTTTTTTTGATTTTTTCGATTTCCAGAACAGTGAAAAATCACTGAAATTGTTTGTTCTTTTCTTCCAAGAATTATGGCCACACCAAACAGTGACAAGTTGTGAATGTGGAGTTCATGGATTATTTTGGAATTTGTTCCAGTAAAATAGATTTCCAGTGGCCCATCTCTGTATGGAGAGCCCTGAGAAAAAAATGAGGGGAACTTGTCATCTTATTTTTTTATGTTTTACCTATAGTCCATTC
This sequence comes from Propylea japonica, assembly GCA_013421045.1. Lineage (NCBI taxonomy): Eukaryota > Metazoa > Arthropoda > Insecta > Coleoptera > Coccinellidae > Propylea > Propylea japonica. The sequence goes on along the minus strand of CM024241.1, from coordinate 10,561,468 downwards.
ACGAAAGGTTGAACGCATAGTTGGCGTTTGTTTATTTATCTGAAGTTGGCACTATTTACTGTCATAATACTGTAAAATAAAGTCAACGTTGCCGAATGTACCCGGCCTCGTTCGACGAGCTTGCGAGTTATCGGAGAACTCTATGCAATATTGACAACATTGCGTATCAATCTGACAAGAAAATAAAGAACATAACTTAAATTTTAATATACACAGTGGAATATGCCAAATTGTCATGGCCAACCGACGGCTCAACCTTTCGTGAACGGACTATAAATCTAGGAGAATTCCCACATTTTCCGTATAATGAATCTCAATCTAATGTATATATTATGGAATAAAAATAAATAGTCCGAGAGCTGGCACGAATTTTTGGGCAGGTATTTGAGGCAAGCTGAAAACTTGTCAGATGCCTCTCCTATTATATCCCAACTCGGGATTGCAGATCTGGCTGGTGAGTAGCGGGGCTAAATCAACCCCTACATTTTTAATGGCCTGGCAGGTAGAAAGCCCTACCGAAATGATCTGTCTTTTTGGGAATCTTATTTTTTAGTTATAAGTAACACTCCATTAAAATTTCAAGCTGCCAAATAATTTAATCGGGGTTTTAACATTGCCAGACGCGTGCAAAAATATTTTGCAAAAAATTATAGAAAATGTTTTTGAGGCAGCTTGAAATTTTAATGGAGTGTTACTTATAACTAAAAAATAAGATTCCCAAAAAGACAGATCATTTCGGTAGGGCTTTCTACCTGCCAGGCCATTAAAAATGTAGGGGTTGATTTAGCCCCGCTACTCACCAGCCAGATCTGCAATCCCGAGTTGGGATATAATAGGAGAGGCATCTGACAAGTTTTCAGCTTGCCTCAAATACCTGCCCAAAAATTCGTGCCAGCTCTCCTACTAAAATATTGAGATATCCACAATTATCGAAATTGTTACAATATAATATTCCATTGATTTTCACAATACCAATAAGTGATTCAAACGAAATCGGCAATTCAGTTATTTGTGGCGTGAAAATACTTACACCCTGTATTATAATTTTATCTATGAACACGGCATCACAAAGTTCTTTTTACGTACCATCTGTTCATATACCCAGTAGGTATTCATTAATAACCACTACGCTACCCATAATTTGAGCTTTGTTATGCTATTTTTCAGATAACCTACTGTGGTAATCCAATTTTATAGCCAACGAGGAATAGATGGAGGCGTATATACCTTCAACAAGATTAATTGAAGGAATCTGATCGTTCAGTCAATAGCAAATTATGGATATTAGATAAAATAGATATTACGCTCTTACATGCGTGCTGAATTGAGTTTACCCATTTTTAGAATAGATAGGAAAACATGTAGGTGATCATATTGATATGGAAAAATGTCTGTGGAATTATTTAGTTATTCCAGGTTTTGAACATAATACTTCATGGTTCTTTTTCAGATATCTCTACTTATGATCTTAATTCAGTTTTCATATTTTACACTTTGAAATTTGCAGGGAAAGTTAAGCAATAAGGGGTTGACACATTTTTTTTCTGTTTTCTGACCTCTTGAAAGCCAGTTCTTCTTAAAAATTTCCGTAATGTAAACCATAACAATAGTTTCCCCAAGATCTCATCGTCACTTTGACATAAGGTAAAATATCTCAGTCCGAAATCGTACAGGGTGTTCAAAAAACTATGGCCATAAAAATTTTTGTTTCTCGATATCTCAGACGGAAACAAAAGCGATGATTGAAATTTTGCGGCCACATGAAAGATACTCATAATGAGCCTTTTGCCCTGGCAACTGAGATAGGGTTTGACTCCCTGATGACGAATTCTTGGTCAAATTGAATTTTGTCCGAATATTTTCGAAGGAATTGTCCTGAAGACTTGTGAGTTCGGTTCCCAAATACCGCGGTTAAGTTCGTTAAATCGTAGAGCGTTCCATAAAATATAGTCATTCAAAATTTTCTCCTTGATATCTTAGACAAAACGAAACCAGTCGAAATAAAATTTTGCGGCCACATGCAAGATGCTCATAGTAAGTCGCTTAAAAAGTTGTGGCCATACTGTGAACAGAAACATAGAAAATTCAATTGAAATATTGATTAAGAGAAATATATATAAATATTTCCATAAAAAGATATCCGATTCAAGTGAAATTTTTTTTATGAATGAGAATCGATATACTGAATGTTCACCCAAAATTTCGTGGCCATAGTTTTGACAGAACCATAAAAAATTCAATTGAAATATGGAAAAAAAGAAACTTCATCCATACTAATATTATAAATGCGAAAGTAACTCTGTCTGTCTGTTACTCTTTCGCGCCTAAATGGCTGAACGGATTTTGATGAAATTTGGTATGGTGATAGATGATAACCTAGAAATGGTCATAGGCTATAAGGGGGTAGGCAGTAGGCAGATAACTAAATTGTGAGTTAGTGATTTTTAGTCGTTTTTGTTGGGACTTTTGCTCTTTCACGTCTAAACAGCTGAACAGATTTTGATGAAATTTAGTAAGGTAATAGATGGTTACCTAAAAACGGATATGAGATCAAAATGATCACGTCATCATACTTAGGGGGTAGGATTTGGTAGGAAGTAGGCAGAAAACTGAATTGAGTTAGTGATTTTTTTTATGGTTTTTGCTGGGAGTTTTGCTCTATCATGCCTAAACGGCTGTACAGATTTTGATGAAATTTAGTTAGGTGATAGCTAGTAACCTAGAAAAGGATATGGGCTATAAATATTCATGCTATCGTACTTAAGGCGTAGGCAGTAGGCAGAAAACGAATTAAGTTAGTGATTTTTAATCGTTTGTTTTAAAAGTTTACCTCATTCACGCCTTAACGTCTGACCGGATTTTTATAAGACTTGGTTAATATAAAGATAGGATCCTAGGCACGGACGCAGGCTACTTTCTACGGCGGGAAAATACCTCACTCCAGCGGAAATCTAGCGTGATCGTGTCAAGAAGCGCATGACGCCATAGCTACTGAAATGATTTTGATGTTTTTTTTAACTGAGTGTTACTAAGACTTCAAGTTAGTATTTGATCACTTTTCTAACTTAGAGGGTCGGTAGGCGCCATAATTTAGTACTTCCTACGCAGACGATGTTGCGGATGTCACACTGTCTAACATCGGGGGTTGGCAGGTAGGTAGTTAGTAGTATTTCAAACCGATTTACATTATTTACTTTTTATATTTACTAAGGAAACATTCGGAGCTATCCATTATGTAGCTTAGGTTGCTTTTGAACAAATTTTGATGTGAAGTTGAGGACTGGAACACGATAGTGGGACATTGTTGCAGGGGGACTTACAGCCGGGAGAAAACAAAAAAACTTATGCGGACGAAGTCGCGGGTAAAACTAGTATTTCATAAAAAATATCTGATTCGAGTAAAATTTTTTTTATGAAGGAGGATCGATATACTTAATGTTCATCCAAAATTTCGTGGCCACAGTATCGACAGAACCATAGAAAATCCAATTAGAATATTGAAAGACGAATCTTTATATTTCCATAACAGAATATCCGATTCGAGTGAAATTTATTACGAGAATGAAAACTAATATACTGAATGTTCGTGCAAAATTTCAGGGGTATCGCATCATCAGAACCATAGAATAAATTTTTTTTAATTTATATTCTTTACATATTTTATTTTCTGAATAATATCCAGAACATAATTCCGATTTAGCTGAGATTCTGCTTTTATATATTTGGTATCAATCTCAAATCCCATAAATAACGAGCGCTCAAAAGCTCCTGCTCAGGGCTTTTTTTATTATATTTTTCTTTTTGATACGAATCCATACGATACAAGACGCTAAAACCAATCGACTTAAAACTCTCTTCTAGCAAAACTCCTGGCTCTTCCGCATAAATCGAAGCAGGAAATAGATGCCATCATTTCGAGGAAGTATTTTACAACTTTTTGAAGAAAAACACTAGCAGGCTGGCAAAAACTCACGCCGTTATCGATTTGTCAAGGCTCGTGCGCATCCGATTCCAAAGAGAGCTCGAATACATTGAAAGGTAATTGCCACTTCAGGTATAATACCTTCAGCTCGTTAGTTGACACGTAACGAGCACTGAGAGCAGCGAGTTTCTTATAAGAGAACGCAGCTTTGCATTTTAATAAAGCTTCTGCGGGAAATGGTAAAAAAGGAGCGTATTTCTTTGCGTACGTAGAATGGAACTGTACTGACGTTGATTGCGTACAGATTAATAAAATATAAGTAAGATCTCTTATTATAGGCGATTCAAGTTGATCTCCAAGCCACCTTGCGGCAAAAATTGGAAACCGTGACATTAGGTCTCGAAGTATTTGGCGTATGGATGTTGTGGCAGAAATATTAGTATTTTAGTGGTTTGTATTAGTTATTTGTGTAGTTGGGATATTTTATTAGTTCGGTTTGGATATTTTATTTATGTAGTTGGATTATTTTAGTAGTTTTGTTGGGATTTTGTATTTGTGTAGTTTGGACATTCAAGAAGAACAATGACGAGTAGTAAAGTTTTCCTTAGCTTGGGGGAATATTTCAGATATTTAGAATCCATGCCGAGTAGTAGGAATGTTTATGAAGGTAAGCACATAAAACGTTATGAATATTTCCGTAAATCTTTTTCCGTTATAGGAGAAGCAATTCTGAATGCTGGGCATTTGATTATGTTTGGTAATTTGGAAAGGAATAACACTTTGGGAACTTATGTTTCCAAAGAGTAAAGATAAAACAACATAAGATGTATCATTCTTGAGTTTGGTGAATGTGAGAATAATTTTCTCCCTAATATTCAGGGATGACACAAAGTTTTCTTTTTTCACTCGCAATACTAAACTCTCGATGGTATCCAGCATTTTAAAAGAGTTCAGGCCAGTCATACTATTCAGTTTTTTGTCACTAATTATATTTTCACAAATTGTGCGAATTTTCCAAGTATTCACTTGAACGGCAACATCTTCATATTTAATTTCCGCCAAAGCACATAGAGCTTCAGCGGCCATCCATTCATCAGATGTTCTAGTAATTTCCTGAAATTTAAACTTTAGTATATGACCATCAGAATATTCCATTTCTTTACCTGTGCATGGACTTCATTTGCAGCTTCTTGTTCATCTTTCATTGATTCACAAGTGGTATTCAACTGAAAATTTTGCAAAAATGAATAATTTTGAATTGAACATTACATAATACAATATGAGCTTTTAATATATATATAAATTTAATTACAATTGGCTGTACAGCATCATATTTTTTTATCCTCCGTCTTTCCTTATTCACTCCGGTTTCATGAGAGCCCTTAGGAAGGTTTTTTGTTGGAATAGCATTCCTCTTCAGTCTATTACGTCTCAAATTCGACTTTTTGGGTCTGTTGTCCTCCACTGAATAGAAAATCACTGTATTATTCAAAGTTCTAACAACATTCTAACAACTCACCATGTAGACAGAAATCCGAATCTTCAAAATGTTTTGAACAGACTTTCATAGAACTTGAAATTGTCTTTCCACACTTCAAATTTTTTTCCCAAACTTTTCTGACATCGACTTTTTCAATAACACCATTTTTATTGTTTATTTCAACTGAACAAGTACCATGTTTGGGGAAAGAATGAAAGGACACGAGGTCCTTGTTGGCACGACTTTTGCATCCATAAACACAACAATATACTTTTGAATTAGACATTTCCGAACACAAATACAATGAAGACGAGAAAAATAAACTTTCAGTCGCTCAAAACTCACGAAAAAACTGGTAACACCAACTAATATCTAGTACATGCACTACGATGCCAAACTTCGAGACCTAATGTCACGGTTTCCAATTTTTGCCGCAAGGTGGCTTGGAGATCAACTTGAATCGCCTATACTGATTGTCAAATTCATTTTACAAGTATTCTTTAAAATCATGAAATGTAAGAAATCGAACGCGGCAACATTGTCAACGCCGCGCCGCTTGAACGAACGGAAGACCTCCGTAAGATGCGCAGGCGCAGGGAACTTGCGCTTTGCATAGGAGAGTTGCCGACAGAGATCAGTAACGACACAGGTGTTCTGTACATGGGCCGGAATCTCCCTTGCTAAATTCGTTACATTCTGTTGCGAGTGGTGGGGGGCAGTTAGTTAGGTTGCCACTCGTGTGAGGTCTCAGGCGTCACAATTTCGAAGAATGTTGTTTACAAACTTCGTAACGCCATATTAAAATTGATTCCAGCGTTCAACGTGTTCATCGTTTTTTTTTATTCGCAATATTAACTTATAATTAGAATAATGACGCTAATATGCTATGTACCATTATGCACAAACACATGCGTAGATTTCCGAGAGATAAAGCGGTGAGTAGAAAAATTTTCATGGAATTATTAGTTGAATAATTCAGATCGTTATTCTAAATGTTTATAATCTAATTTTTTAGCTATTTAGAAAATGGATAATTAATATTGGACGTTCGGATATGGTTAGTCAGCAGGTGGACATCCTGAAAAAAAAGAAAATATTCAATATTCATTTTGGGCCAGAATGTATTTTCCCATTTAAAAGGAACCATTCTTTTTTGAGGGAAGGTTCAATACCAACATTGTTTCTACCTAATAATGCATCTGAGACTTCAGGTGAGTAATTTACATGTTTACACCTAAATTCAATTCTTGAGCTTTTCACATATCTACATAAAAAATGAATGAAGTAGCATCACGTTAAAGTACTCAGCATATACAAATAATATTCACATATCTGAATGTATTCAGGTCAAGACATTAACAACGATGAAGAAGAACTTGGTTTTGAAGTCCATTCCTCGGCTCAAGAGGATCGAATAATGACAACGCTGAAGAAGAACTTGGTTTTGAAGATTTTGGGGATCACATTATAGAGATGGATGGTGAAGAAATGGGCAGATTTTTACCAGGTAGGATATCAAATATGATAGTATTTGTTTTGAAAAGTTTCGTGCTCCTGAGCTGTTCCAGTGCTTGTGCGCAACTAGTGACAACCCGTATTTTGAGTCACTCAGGAACACGAAACTCTTCAAAACGAATAGGCTATTTGCAATATTGAGAGCTACTTTTATATTTGGAAGCAAAATTCTTCTTGGATGTTTAATGTTTTTTTTCTAGTGGCCTTCGAAGTGGAAATTGAGAATGAAGACCAAGGTCTATTAGAGGAACCTGAATATCTAGAGGACAATTTTGAAAATGTTGATGTTTCAAATCTGTTTGGACACACAGGTGAAGTATCAGGTTCGTACTGATATACAAGAACCTGATATGGTTTGTTTTCTACAGGTGGTCGAAGAAAGCGATTCAGTTTGTTATTCAATATTTCTTAGACTAGGAAAGTTGCAGAACTTTCAGAAGATGTAAGACATATTTATAAAATAGCTTCCGTTCTTTGAAGTAATAAATAAAATAGATAAATAAATAAAATAAGAGTGAAAAGATTAGAAAATGAAATAGTATCATTGAAACAATTTATCAGGGAAGTAGAAAGCGACTTTCTTAACATTGATTTACTTAGAGGCAAGTTGAACGCACCAACACATACTTTTCTTCTGTCACCAATTAGTTGCATATACTCCTGTTATTCTTGGAAAATGAAGCTGTCTGTATATATCATTGTAAATAATATTGTTAATTTCCTCAATCGAGACATTTTGTACATATTATGTAATTTTTTTCAAACAATTCACAGCTATAATTCAAAAATTCATTTCCCTCTCATATTTTATTAAGATTAATATTGTGTCGATATTCTTCAATGTTGCATATACTCCTGTTATTCTTGGAAAATGAAGCTGTCTGTATATATCATTGTAAATAATATTGTTAATTTCCTCAATCGAGACATTTTGTACATATTATGTAATTTTTTTCAAACAATTCACAGCTATAATTCAAAAATTCATTTCCCTCTCATATTTTATTTAAGATTAATATTGTGTCGATATTCTTCAATGTTGCATATACTCCTGTTATTCTTGGAAAATGAAGCTGTCTGTATATATCATTGTAAATAATATTGTTAATTTCCTCAATCGAGACATTTTGTACATATTATGTAATTTTTTTCAAACAATTCACAGCTATAATTCAAAAATTAATTTCCCTCTCATATTTTATTTAAGATTAATATTGTGTCGATATTCTTCAATGTTGCATATACTCCTGTTATTCTTGGAAAATGAAGCTGTCTGTATATATCATTGTAAATAATATTGTTAATTTCCTCAATCGAGACATTTTGTACATATTATGTAATTTTGTCAAACAGTTCACAGCTATAATTCAAAAATTCATTTCCCTCTCATATTTTATTTAAGATTAAAATTGTGTCGATATTCTTCAGTGTTGCATATACTCCTGTTATACTTGAAAAATTAAGCTTTCAATACATATCATTGTAAATATTATTGTTGATTTTCTCAATTGAGACATTTTATTCATATTATGTAAATTTTTTCTAACAATTTATAGCCATAATTCAAAAATAATATAGAACTTGTTTATTGTGAATATTTCTGATGTTAACAATACCTAATTTTCTCATTATTACATTTAATTTTTTTTATAATTGGTATTTTAGTAATCTAATTCATCTATTGATATTTTTGTATATAATGATATTTCAATACAGCTCATTACTTTTAAATGATAAATATTTATATTGTATCTGATATACATATATTTAATAAAATTGTTTTGATCGTAAATTTTCTTATAATTTCTTTCCTAAAACCATTTTCCTTATACCATAATTCTTGATTTCTCATACTTCTTGTGAAATCAAGAATTATAACATCAAGTTTTCAATTCAGTAAAAATATTTTCAGTACAGGGGCTAGGCGGGCACGTACTACATAAATTTAAATTTGCCGCCAAATACGCACAGGGTCCAAAGTCCAAAGTTGCCACTTGTATATATATGTATAAGAAAGAACAAGAATTTAGCACTGAGATTCCCATCTATAGTATATTTTATCTATGGTTCTGTAGTAACGTACAGATAGAAACATATTGTAGATCGCTTGTCATTATTCTTAATGTTCTAAACGTTCAGTTCCACAGTCATTTCATTCCCTGACAAAGGGTGGTCCTTCAGCAGTGAAATCACATCAACACTGATGTCAAAAGTTGACCAATGCTAGGGGTTTGTTGTGATGAAGCGAATAAAACTGTCATGTACAGGGTGTTGAGTTGAAAGATAATAAACTCATAGGAATGAGTCATTAAAAAAAAAGATGAGGTCGACTCTATCTGTCGAGACAGTACCAGGAAGACAGAAGTTGAATGGCCTCTGATAGTCAGAGGCTTTATTGAATTGCAAGGGCCATTTGGAGCTGTGAACAGTTACTCACAACATTGGCAAAGTACAAGAAGATAGTTCTTGTTCGGGTTCCTGCCTAACAGAATATTGAGGTTGATGATTGAGAGAAAGAAAGAAATATTTTTACTGGAATAACACGAAGACAAGCAAAGATACTGGTTGCACCTTCAAAAGGGAAAGCTCAACAAGCTCTATCTAGTTTTAAATCATAGCGAATTCAACTACTTAGATGCCAGTGCAAGGTGCTGGTAATCAAAAAACGGTTTCAGCTTACAAATTACACAACTTCGTGAATGTTCGTAAAACTATAACTTCGAAAAACCATGATTATTATGACATACATGTATTGTCTCACCCTTTCCTTTAAGTACATTGATTTTTTACTGCATGAAGAAGAGATTGAGCTGGAAAAATATAAAAAAAAAAATTCACTTACCTTACATTCACCTGATACACAAAGTCCTTTGGTTCCATTCGGTGCTGGTTTGCCGGTAGATGTCTTGGGTCTACTACAGGGTGTACCATCTATGACAGTCTTGTTTAGAGTAGCGTAAAAGTTCATTCCTGCAGGTCGGCAGTTTAAGGCACACTCTTCTTCAGCTGTAAAAATAATGCAATGTGTAAATATTAAAGACAGTTATCGAAAAAATATGAAAGATTGAAAACCCACCCTCAGATAATATTATTATTTATAAGAATATCAAGTTCTTTTTATTTCAAGAAATTTCAAAATTAAATAGACCAACATGTGTTAACAACTTTCAATTTCAATGTCAATCAGATTGCAAATGATATAGACAACGAAACGTTACATAATCCTGTTAATTTATTTTCTTTTTCAGTTTTACTGTTAGCCAACAAATTTTTTCAAAACCAATTTGCTCCTGACAAAGTACAAAGATTTTCACAGAAGCATTTCATCTTAATTAGAAATTTTTTAATTATTTCTGTTTCAGAGACTGGGAGTGAAAACCTATAAAGTTTTTTAGAAATGCAGAATCCTCCCAGAATATATTTCAATCGATATATCGTTTCTTGTTGTTTATTCTTACAAAAATAACTTTCAGAGAGATTTTTGAATGATCTCTTCCATACTTTCAATCTACGTTATATTAATCATAAAGAAAGAAGCCCATTTGAACTGTGATCCGAATACAGAAATACAATTTATGCAGTGTGAACACATTGCCCAATTAAAACTGAATAACTGTAGACGCCAAAGACGGAAGCAATAAAACTGTTTTTCAACTGAGATTTTACACCAAACAAGTAGCAATATGGTTCTCTTATAATATCTATGATGAACGGTTATTTCTGATATCACATGAAGATGCACTTTCGAGGAATGTGTTGTGTAAACATTTCCTTGATGTTTAAATTAATGGATAGAATTTTGCGCACTTATACATTGGGTCAAGAAAATTCAATTGCCAAATCATGACACTTAATGTGATTTTAAAAAGTAAAGACATTGAGTCTTGAAACTGAGATTGAGATTTTTTCTTGGTAAATTCACAACTTCCCCGAAATGTACAAAAATTTCGGAAGTTCCTATCCAATAGCAATAGCATCTGATCTGACCAAGTGACAATGTTTTTTTCAATGTTCCCCATTTCAATGAACGAACAGAAAACTTCCTCCTTTATATTCATTCTAGATTTTGAATATTTTCGAGCATATCATTGTCTTTTTCATTACCCCAAGATATACATCCATTTAATTCGATTTCCTCTTTCTTTCTCATTATTTTTATGTTTGTACAGATTCAGCATTTGAGCTTATCCCTTCCTTATGTCGAATTAAAAAAAAATTTCTATCTATTGAAAAAACTTTTAGTTTAGTTTAAAATAAAATTCAAATAGGTAAGCCTATTTCTGGAACTAAGTGTAATGGGAAAATAACAGGTGAATGGTTGAAATCCTGACAAACAATCGATTCCAAAAATTCACAAATTTATAAAAATAAAACCAATTTATCATTTCCCAGAACAATCATAGATGTAGCTTCAACTTCAGAATACGCTTCATTCAACGCTAATTTAAATGAAATGCTAATTTTATCCAGTTTGTATAGAATCAGCCTACACAAGAAACCGGGAGCTGTTTTATGTGTTGCCTACCGTTCAAAATAGATTCATCTTTCCTTTCGGCTGGAAGCTTCTTCTCATTCATATAAAAATTTTATATATATATGACACGCTCTTTTTTCCTGGATTTTAAGGAAAACACAACCATAGAACCTTATGCAGTGGTGACTCTAGCTTTCGAAAACAAGAGGCCAAAGACGGGTCAGGATTTTTTAGTGGGGGTCACGATATATTAATACGTATGATTTTGTTCAGCATACGGCAAAATTCATGGGGAGCAGCAAAAATTTTGGGAGGGCCTGAGTCACTTCTAACCTGTCTCCCCCTAGCGTCGCCTCTGATCTTTTCTACTTTGTTTATTTTTTTTTACTTCGTTTGAGAGATATTTTTCTAACAATTCAAGTCCTTCTATTGTATATATTTGAATGTATAATAATGAATGTGCCATAAAATTTAGATAGGTTTTACATTTTTACAGACACAATACTATAATATACTAATGCTTTTTCCCTAATTTTTATCTGATTAGGGGTTCTTAAAACCTTCATTTTCCCTTCTTTCATTGTCGAAGCAAATGCTAACAAAATACTCGTATGTCCATATCAAAGTCTTCACTTGACTGTGACCACAATTTAACAAAATGAATGATATCGTTGCAATTTTAGAACCAGTCGAAAACGGATGGTATTGTTGATTTTCAGCTTTATCATTTCGATCAATTCTTTCAGAAATAGGAAACAAAATAGATAATTACTACTGTGGTTCAGTTATACGAAATTTTTTGACCGAAATCACTAGGAATGCTCTTGATAGTTATAATTCCTTCAATCACGATTTTCGCTATAATCTAGACCTGTTTCTCGAAAAAGAAGCGTTTGGGGTCCTGTAAACTTTTCCTTGAAGTCATTGAAGGAACCTTCAATACAATTCAGAAACACCCTGTATAATAACTATAATTTTTCATATTCGCGTGACATATAATCATAACTCCGAATAACACAATTGAAAGAATAGTAATTAACTTCATACATCCATGTTCTATCAAATTCAAAAACTTTCTCTTGTCTAGCCCAAACGCAGAATGAAGACAAATGATCCTACCTCCTAGGAAAGGTTCCCAAACGTAGGATTTGCCCTTATATTTCCTCGTATTAAAAGCCGTGCACTGTTCTCTTCTGAAGTCCCTGGTTCCGAACGGACATTCCTGAAAATGAAGAAATATGTAATTAACGCAATGGAGAATTAAGTACGGTTGATATATTACAGATGCAGCAGTGGTGACGTAATTAAGGAAGCTCGATTAGTGAGAACATCCTAAGAAGAACATGCAATCGTTAATGTTTTCTATGGTTGGCCCACACACAATGTGGAAGTTTCGGGAGAATTAGGAAATTCGTTAGTTATTCGTTAATTGATATATTAATTAAAGTCTGAATGAAATTAGTATCCTATGACATCTTCATTCGCGAAAACACAAAATCCAGAAGTGAATCCTTCGAAATTCGACAGATATTAATTAATTTTGCAGATATCCCCCATAACTCAATTCATAAATAAATATGGCGCTTCGAAATTCGCAATAAAATTACTTTGATTCCATGGAAACTTATTAAGTAATTTAAATGCTGGTGTTCTCGAAAGTAAAATAATTGAGATTATTGAATTTCTATGCCAAAGACTCCTCCAGATGTGGTTAAAGCAATGAATACTGCATCATTGAAATTATTGTCAAAGAAATCAAGAAAAAGTACGTTGTATGTAGATCAGTAATAGCTATAAGGAAATAGTACATTGTTTACCGGGTAGGGAAAGCTTAACATTCCTGGACGACTGTGAAGATTGCTAAGTCGAGGCGCAAGCCGAGACTTAGCAACACAGAGTCCAGGAATGTGGCTTTTCCTACGAGGTAAACATACTATTTTTCCGCAAATCGTTTAAAATTCGACAGATATTGAACATTTTTAAAAAAATTCCCGAATTTTTGACATTTCTTAAATTGCATCATTTTCGATGCCATTCTCATCGGAAAATTAATGAGAACTGTCAGATGTGTTTACGTGAGGAAGTGCCTGAGAATTTTGGTTCATTGTGAACGAAATAGGGCAGATCCAAATTAAACAAGGTACGAATATCCTTTTTGAATAGTTCTATTACGTTTATTGATAAAAATATTTGTTCCAGAAACTCTCAAATTACCATGAAGAACAAATTACTTTTCTATCATTTATGTAGTACACTAACAACTGTACGGAAATATCATTTCCTTACAGTAAGGAAATGACATTTCCTTACAGTAAGGAAGTCCTGACTTTTTCTTCAAGAAATTTTGACAGGAATGTCACAATTTCCTAACGATTTGCGGAAAACACATTTCCCTACAGTGAGGAGATGACATTTCCTTACAGTAAAGCAGTCTCCACTTTTTCATTGAGAACTTTTTCCTCAAATCGTTAGGAAATTTCAATTTTAATATTCCTTAACAAACTTTTCGAGAAAGTCAAGATTTGCTTTCTTTAAGAAATTGTCATTTCCTTACTATTTACTAGATTAACTTACCTGTGGATTGCATAGATGAATTCTCTTGTATAATCCTATGCAGCCACTGGCCGTGTTCTGATATCTTTTTCGCTGCTTTTGAATAAACCTTCAAACGAAAAATATTTTTATTATAATATCTCCATTATTTCAAGAAATCTAATTTTATGCAGATCTTCGAACAAAATATCATAAAAAACTGTACCTAAGATGGAGTAAGAATACAATTACAGTACAGTCCTACTTCTATTCTGAGGAACTCAATCGAAACCTAAGATTTTCATAACTATCCATAAAAATTCTTGGATCATTCTTCATGTTTTTATATTGACATTCAATCATAGATTTCCGCTATGGCACTCTATCCCGTATTAATCAACCTATAAGTCTGCCCAGGGAATGATTAACGCAAAGCTTCTGTTCACAATTGTTGTCGCAGGAAGATAACAATTTGAATATTTATTAGCCACCAGCCATCCAGTTTTCAAAGTAGGAAATGCAAATAATGAAATGACCCATTAAGTCAACAGTCTCCTTGAGATCAAACGATGCAATAAGAAATGGTTTTTCTCATGACTTTTACAATTCTCTCTCAAAACGTAACGTTATGGAGTACATATTGATATTATTACATTTAATTTCAATATAATTGAAAATTGTAAATGGAAACCTGCCATATTTTAACTCATTTTGCTCACATCAAATTTTTCTGAAATAATTATGTTTCAGAGTATTTCATAGCTGTTTGCTTGACTCATAAGATGAAATTATATGTGGATCGAGACTAGCAGCATCAGGCAAATCTTAAACGAGAAATTATTCACTCTATTCTAACTCCAGAATGCAATTTTATTGAATCTTATCATTTGATAGATTTCATGTCCTACATTTTTAAAAATTCGAATCGAACTGTATAAAATTTTTCATGATACCTATTTCATTGTTATTCTAGAAAACTAGAGAACTGAATTGTATTTCTAAAAAACTTTATAGGTTCTCACTCCCAGTCTCTGAAAGATAAATAATTAAAACATTTTTCAATTAATAATAAATTGATTAGAAAACGGGAACATAAGAACAACATCAAAAATAGAGACATTACAAGATATCAAATCGCTGATCATGTATGTTCAAATAGCGGAGATCATATGATGAACTGGAACAACACAAAAATCCTAATGACTGAACCTGATAATTATAAAAGAAAAATTAAGAAATCCGCAAGTATTTTGTTAGATGTAGTAGATAATTTGGCTAATTGTTCTGTTGGAATAGATCGTATTTGGATTGATTTATTGAAGAAAGAAATGACATCAGAAAATTTCAAAATTAAATAAATCAACATGTGTGTTGACAACTTCCAATGTAAATCAGACTCCAAATGAAAAGAGACACAATTCTGAAGATTTTACAAGTTTGTCTGAAGAAGGTGTCTGATATAGACACCGAAACGTTACATTATCCTTTTCATTTATTTCCTTTTTTAGTTTCACTGTTAGGCAACAATTTTTTCAGAACCAATTTGCTCCTGACAAATGAGTGCAAAGATTTTCGCAGGAGCATTTCATCTTAATTGAAACATTTTTTAATTATTTCTGTTTCAGAGACTGGCAGTGAAAACCTATAAAGTTTTTTTTAGAAATGCAGAATCCTCCCAGAATATATTTCAATCGATATATAACTGAATTGAAGAATCGATAAAAAATAGAAAAAATGCCTTTCTGACTTCTTCCTTCGATAGACGTGAATTAAATTTCGGCATTATCTTCCAACCTTGAATCTCCATCACTCAAATTCACTTCTTTCTGTTTATAAATATTTCAGAAAAAATCCGATTATCTCATCACATATTTCAATTGAAAAACGAAATAATCTCTTAGTTTTAACTGATGGTTTCATCACTTCCCATATCACAACATGTCAGGTCAAATCAACAGTTATGGCTTTTCAATGATCCACTATTTGTCAAATCGATATTAAATTGATCAATGTGTTCGCGATACTTACCAGAACAATACCCGGTTATTGATTTGTAAGATCGTTCACATAGTATTTCAATATAACCGTGTTATCACTTCATTGATACAAATTTCCTAGATGTCACTTCGATGATCGAATAAATCAATAAATATGTCGAGAAGAAGTGATTCTGTGGAACGGGAGACCACACAGAACACAGACTGACATAATTTCAATCGTTTCCACTAAAAAATGCTTTCTGGTTATCGAAATGTCACATCAATTGATAGTGTTTCATAGAACGATTGTCCAGTTGATTGTCATTATTCTGATCAACTTAACAGGAGTTATTGGCTCATATTTCTTTGGAAATAACGACGGCGCTACCATTACAGTCAATGAAGACACGTATCACACCATGAAAACCATTTTTTTATATCCCATGTTGATGGTATTGATGTGAACAATGTTTGGTTTTGAACAGATGAGGTAAATTTTCCATTTATCATGTCACAATCGTTATATTGCGTCAAAACATTGAGGGCCAGTCAATTCGCCCCCAAGATGCTGGGACTTGACACCCTTAGATTATTTTTTATAGGGGTTCCGTTAGGGACAAGTAGTATGCCGGCAATTGAGTATTTGAACTATTCATGATGCCATTGCCAAGATACAACATATAACAACTCAATTTTGGTCCGATCTAAAGTAACTTTATACAAGAATATATGAATGTACAGTTGAACTTCCCTATAACGAACGTTTGTACAACGAACTTCTCTGTATAACGAATTTCGTACAAGACATGGCACCTTGAATCCAAATTCCGTGTAAAAAACACCCTCTAAAACTAAGCAAATTCTCTCTATAACGAAATATTCAAAGTACATCATTCTTTGAATGGGTATTGTTAAGAAGGTATAAGGGTGGGTTCTTTCCGGACATACGTAATAAATCCCGACCTCAAACTAAATCATCGCGGTGGTCAGAGAGATCCTTCTGAAACAGTTTTGAATACACCCCTGGCTGTTTGGTTTCAATCTTACCATTACGCTAGTGTGAAAGTTGTGCGAAAATGTCTAAAAGGGAGTGCTTAAGTTTGAATGATAAACTTAAATTCATCAGTGAAGTCGACCGCGACATTGCCGACTATAGAAACAAATTTTCTGTATAACGAAATTTCTTCATAACAAATTTCCTTTGCGGATTTAGCGCTTTCGTTTTAGGGAAGTTCCACTGGACATTGAAGTCCAATCGAATAGAGTAGCTACTGCTACAGCCAATGATAGAATATTTTATTTCGAACCGGAACAATTGTACTCCACAATGAAAATTAAATTTGGCAAAATTCCAAAGCATTTTCGTTTTATTGCATTTCTTTACTAAGTCTTAAGAAAAGAGGAAGAAGAAGAAGAAGAAGAAGCATTTTTTTACTTCAATCTTTCAAATGAGCCACCCCCTATAAAAATCGAACACAACCTTAGCAACTAAAATACAGGGTGTCTCATTCATATGTCCACCTTCATTAACTCAACAACGAATAAGAATTTGTGCAAACACCTTTTTTTCACCCCCTGGAGAGGGTTGTAACCTCATCAGGAATTTGAATTGGAAAAGTAGGTAGTTTTGTAGCACGAAATGTATGCATGGATTCAAATTTGTATGTGCCTGCAGTTTGTGTCCTATAAAGTGAATAATCACAAAGTTACAGGGTGTTTTTTACGGAAAAATGGTACTGATGAACTGAATGAAACATTCACTTTATTGAAACAGAAATTGCAAGTTCATACAAATTTTAATCCATGCATCATTTGTGTTACAAAACTACCACTTTTCCTATTCAAATTCCTGATGAGGTTGCAACAATCTCCAGGGAGTTGCTTGTATTAACAAGCTTTATATCCCAGATCATGTCCCCATGTCTACAAAAATCGACTTGTCTCAGTGTTTCCTCAAATTCTAATTCGGTGTTGAGATATAGAGGGTGTACACTTTCAAATGAGACACCCTGTAGATCATCCCTGGCTTCCTGCACTACTGGCCAAACAAACGATAATAAATCATAATTTTTTTGCGCTCCCCCAATTCAATTTGCATGCCGCAGCACAAACCTGATATCAAGTGACTGCTGAAGATGACAAAGTGCGAAGCGTTCATATCGGACAAGCTCTGATTTAATATCTTATTGTTCGGGGGCAGTGAAGTGAAAAAGGCGTGAGATTGCGTCACATCCTACCATTTCAACGCTTCGATACGCACAAATATCATGTTTCACCATCGACAGATTCTTTCTTCGAAAATTTTAAATGATGGCCTCTCTCGCGGCATCGGCTGAACATTATCAGATAACGCTGAAAACATTTCCAACTGAGTACAGTTACAAGAGGAAAAAAGCCGAGATAACTTCATTTGATATAAGAAATATGAGGATGGAATCTTATACCGAACATTGGTAACCATGCTACATTCTCAATTCATTTTTATAACGGGTGATTCTTTTTTTGTTTTGTTTTTCTGTGATTTGTGCTCGACATATCAAGTGTAATTTTTTCAAAGTTGTTTAGTTTGAATTGCCATTGTGACCACATACTTATAAGATATATACTGTGATGTGATAAAAAGTTTGAAGCCAACATAGGCTCTCAAGCTACTTGACCCGGAGGGATAGTCCAAACTGCGCATGACAGAACGAAATGCACCAAACTACCAAACCAAATCCTGTTAGAAAGCCAGTGAAGAGGCGTAACCTATTCGTACTGATATCCAAGTACTTTATTATAGACCTTGCAGTTCTAAAGTTCCGAGGAAACTTTCTGGAATAATTCATTCTCGAAAGATTCTTCCGAAGTGCTTCTCTTCCAGTTTCTTCCCTCTGCAAAAACTCAAGTACTTTTCAGCCCTTGCAGTTTTAAAGTTCCGAGGGAACTTTCTGGAATAATTCATTCTCGGAAGATTCTTCCAAAGTGCTTCTCTTCCAGTTTTTTCCTTTTGCAGAAACTCTTTCTTATAGGTGCACTTGCCTATGCCACATATGGGTTCAGGGCCAGGGTTCAGTGGCGTTTGTGCATTCTTCCATTCATTTTCCTTGATTCCTGATTGATCAAAAGCCTAGACTGAAGATACCTTGATGTCTACTGCATAGAATTTCAGTGGTTTAATAGCAGCTTGACTACCGAAATGGATCACTATACAGGTTTGGAAATTCAGATCTGAAACATACGATATACAATGCATCAGAGAGAGAATTCTTCCGTCCAGTTGCACAAATGGATAGTAGAGACAATCACGTTCTGTAACACACTGAAATCCGTTGTCTTATTGCAATATTCTAGTCTTCTCTCTCTTATCGATGGGAGGAGCATAATTCATTCATTATGGTAGGCAACAGTAAATACTTGAATCGAGTATTACGGGCAGCCTGACAAATTAAATAATTCTATACGTGTACTGCAGGTTCCCTACCATACTGCGATAAGAGAGACAAGACAAGATTATTGCAATAAGACAACGGAATTCATTCAGTTACAGCACGTGATTATCTCGACTATTCACTTGTGCAACTAGACGGAAGAATTCTCTGTCTGATGCACTGTATATCGTATGTTTTCGATGTGAATTTCCAAATCTATATATCATACCCTCGATGGTTTCTTTCCAGATTTCTACCTAGGCTTATTTAGGTAAGGATTGGTTCCTAATAACAAATAAAAATTTAACATTTTCCCTGATATTTTTTTGACAGTTCGAAATCAAAAGCTTGAAATACTCTTTTTGAAGTTAGCTATAAGTACAAGTTTGGCTGTTTATTCTGTGTTGGAGATGTAAATTTGAATTGTTTTTTCCGATTGATTAAACTTGTTTTACCAATATGTTTTCAGTATCTAAGGTAATCATCAACTTTTCATTATCACCACAAGGCCTAATATAAATACAGGGTGGCAATAATATTGAATCAACAACACCCTTTCACAACCAATCCATCAAATTTTTTCAATAATCTCAATCAACAGTGAATAATGAACCAATTTAAATTCTCCACACTCCTAGTATTTGACCAGTTCCATTAAAAAACGTATTAATACCCCAATTTCAATTTTAATCCTTGAAGTAGATGGGGGTAGCATAGTATATCTGCACCTACGTCTAATTTTCAATTCTTCCGATGCTATCTAAGCTAGATTCCTAACCGGAGACGAAACTTGTTCCCACTAATCCTACCAGTCTCCGTCACTCATTTGATGAATAATCCTAGTTAAAATATAATTTTATCCTAACTTAAATTGTCAGACATAACACTTTCGATACGATGATTACCTGGAAACTCGATATAATAACACAGCTCATCTGATTTATCGAAGATATTGTACTTGATAAGGTATTGGAGGTTGGAAATTTTCTGATAGGTACTTTTCTGTGTATATTTCGTATTTTATTGAGCTTTATCACGAAGTTTTTAAGGTAAGAAGGTACAATTTTCATACGGAGTAATTGAAGACCAGAAAAGTGAAGGTATATAATTTTATGCTTGTGAAAATTTATATAGTGGTACTCGTGGAATAAATCAAATATTGTATCGTGATTTATTTTTGGGTGAAATGCAGACTTTCAAACAGATCGAATTCGTCTTCTCAATCGGGAAAATAGTATATTTTTATATAGAAGAGAAATAGTATAATCTTCAAAATTAACAGTAATATCCCACAATGTATATTACACAAAATTTTAAAATTGTACCTACTATTAACTTAGTTTCATACTTTGTTTCGACTTCACACATTCAATGTCCAAAATCACATATTCTAGGGTGTTTGAGGAAACATTCCAGTTTAACGAAATGGTAAAGGAAAATGAAGAAATGTAAGTCTGAAGAAGATTTTAAAGCAACTAAAGTTTCGAAGAATGATGAGGATATAGATTCAACTTCAAGGCATGAAAAACAACACATTTCTACAACCGTATTGAGAAATAAAGAAATATTCTAGCATTTATTCTGAAATATTCGTTTTTACGAACTTATCAACTTAGTAATCCAGTTGCTATGAAAAATTGTAGGCCATGAGATAGAAATAAATCAGATCCATGATTGGTAATTTCTGAACGATGTGTGGTCGATAAATTCTGAAAATTCGATCATTTTGAAATGAAAATTTACATTTGTTATGCTATCATGGTTGAAAGGGCATAAAAATTCATAGTTATGAACTCATTATAATCAGTAATCAGACATATTGATTTCGTTTCGAAAACATTCTACAAAACAAAATCACTTATGCCTTTTTTTACCTCTTTGTGGTCACTGTGATGAACCCATTAGAAAAATTCCTCCAATAGATTCATCATCATTCCACTTTATATGTCAGAGCACAATGTAACAGAAATAAATTTCTAATTTTCCGCATAGTTGGTCCTGTTAATAACCCGCGTACGTCATTTAATAGTTTTGTGCTGAGAATAGGTTCAAATATTGGTCCAGTCAGAGCCAATATAATCAATTTCAAACTGGATCAGTGATATCGAACGATCTGCGGAGTATGGTGAATGTATGGTATATTTATTCGCGATCGAGCTGATGATGACACGTTTAAATTATTGCCAGTTATATAACGAATCGAAACGATATGATGCAGTTAACATTCGGGGCATTTGAATAGAATTTATCGGTATTTTAGCTGGAATCAGCTTTTGGAGAGTGAGAGTGTCTCTCATCTCTCAGAGAACTATACAATACTATACAACATTTACGGGAGTTTTACGTGAATCGGCAACTAGATCCAATTTTTTTTAGAATATCCTCTTATGTGTTTTATTTGTTTTCCTCAATAAATATAAGCATAATTTTTTTGCAATACATAACATGTACAATTATATCCCCTCTGCGATCATCCGGATATTCCATTAGGTATCCGAATGCCTAACGACAAAAGTGGTCCGGATCACTGGCCCATCCAGCCTATGAGGTTGCTATGGGATATAAATCAGAATTTTTTTGAACATGGCAACTACGCAATTAGAGTGCTGATTTTTCATGACTAATTAAAGTCCATATTGATTTTTATCAATATATTCACCTAAAATTTGCCTTGCCAAATACTTCTGGCAATACCTTGCACATGCATCATGCATACATTTACTCCTACAGTATTGTTTATGCCAGATCTCATAACGTCAAGTTGACATGTCAGTCCATCTGTCCTGTCTGCATTATTTTATCAACGGTTTGACACAAATGTATATTGAGGTTATGAAATCGAGAGTGATTTTAGCTTTTCAATTACCTCTAAATGCCAAAATAAAGCCAAAGCGAATCACAGGCCAAAAGTTGGAATTGCCATCTAAACAGCCTTAGCATTTTTTTAGATTTTGCAGCTAAAAGTTGACCACTAAATCTAAATAAATGCCAGAATATATGCTCCTTTTGGGCATGGAAAACGTCCCCATAACGTTATTAATACGTCATTTGTGCTTACATTAAATGCCAAATCGCATTATAGATAGCATAGAAATCGCTTTCAGTGTTAATTCAAAGCTTGTCGTGTTACTTGGTCGCAAAGATTATGATAACCTACTTCAATATTAACCATGAAAAACAGAAAATAATAGAATAGGTAATGTGAAAAATAAATTGTATACTTCTAAAATTTATATCGCAGAGCTAGGACGGGTGCTTCTGAATAATAAAGGGTTTTCCAATAATAGGTGTTATTTTGAATAGCCCGCTATTTCGGTATATTTCACGTTTGAAGATGTAAGTTTTTGACATTTGACGAGTAGCAACTATGCTATTAATGAAAATGGAACGATACACGCTTCAAGAACGCATTGAAATTATTAAAATTCACTATAAAAATGGTGAAAATTTGCCAGAGACGGTTCATAAAACTCGAACAGTTTTGGGTCGTCGTGAAGCACCCTGTCGGACCGCAATAAAGAAACTGGCGAAATAATTCGAGCTGTTGGGACTAGTTAGTGATGTGCAGAATAAAACCCGTGCACGTCGCTCAAGAACAGCCGAGAATATTGCTGCTGTAGCCGAAAGTGTTGAAGAAAACCCAGGTTTGTCCATTCCTCGTCGTTCTTTGAAATTAGGCATTCCACAAACGTCATTACACCGTATTTTGCATAAAGATTTGGGTCTTAAGGCTACGTGCCACACAAGCAACGAAACCATTGATCTTTTGCGGGAAAAGTTTCCGGACCGTGTTATCTCTCGAAGAGATGATCACAATTGGCCACCGAGATCTTGTGATTTAACACCTTGCGACTTCTTCCTTTGGGGCCACGTGAAAGAGAATGTCTACACCAATAGCCCAGCGTCGATTCAAGACCTCAAAGATGGAATTCGTGAGGCTATCGAGGACATAGGGCAGCCACTTTGCGATTTGGTTATGGAAAATTTCATTAAGAGGATATGGTCCTGTAAGCGTGGTCGTGGTGGTCATTTGCCTGATTTATTTTCCACTATTAACGGCATAGCTTCTTCTTTATAATGAGATCATTTATATTGAAAAATGGCATTCTTCTTTGAATATCAAAATAACACCTCTTATTGGAAAACCCTTTATAATAATGAAATGGAACCAACAGTGAAATTATAAAATAAGAACGGCAAAGTTTATATTTGCACACTGTATATACCATGTGGAGATTATAGCGATTCGCGGTTTTCAATTGGAATCGAGAAGATTGTCCCAGAAGCTTGAAAATTTCAGGGTATCTTCTGTTCTCAAATGCCGCGGTGAAGTTTGTTAACCAGCAAAATCATACAGGGTTGTTCATAAAATATTTGTGCCTCAACATCTCAGATAAAACGAGACCGATCGAAAAGAAATTTCGCCGCCACATGCAAGATACTCATAAGAAGTCTCATACGAAATTAAGTTACCATAGTGATAACAAAACGGTAGAAAATTCAATCGGAATATTGAAATGAAAAATACTTACATTTTCTCGACAAAAAATCAGATTCGTGTGGAATTTATTTTGAGGGTGAAGATTCTTACACTGAATGTTTATGCAAAATTTCAAGAGAATCGCGTAATCAGAATCATAGAATTAAATTTTTTTCTGAATTATCTATTTTTTCTAATAATTCAGAATTTATCAATTGGATCGAGCTGAAATTTTGCAGAACATTATTTAATAGCAATTCAAAGCAGTACGCAAATATTTGTGGAAGTTGAGTAAATAGAGCCATAGAAAAATCTATCGTAAATAAATCTGGGTTATTCGATGTTCATGTCATACCTCCTTGAGTATTGTGGCCATATTCAGAAATCTATTAAACGTTAGTTCCTCATAATTTAATTACTTCACATTTTACCGCGACTATTCGATTCAAACGTTGAATATTCATGTACGAAACATAAGATATTTAACATTTTACCTATTATCCGAGGGTCTTTGTATACAATATCTGGTCTGGGTCATTATTCCACCTCCGCAACTTCTTGAGCACTCCGACCATGCACCCCATGCTGACCATACACCATTCTGGTTGGGCCTTTTTCCATATTTACTCTGAAAAAGGGCATGAACCTGCAAGGAAAGGTAATATTACTTTTTTTCAACATAATGCATGAAAAGGTTTGTTGCTATGAAATTGTGGCTGTTATTACACATAAAAAATCAAATAAGAGGAAATATTAGGAAGTTACATTTGTGTTGAAGATAGAGTTGCTATACAGTTTTATGGAAACGTATATTTTCTGTACCACCCAAAAACCCATGTGGGTGTTACGGATTTCATTGAAAGACAGATTTAGATGAAATATCAGTGTTTTTTTTTGGAAGAACCATGACTTCTAGAACTTTTACTTAGACTTGACAGTGTGTTGCCAGAATACACCAAAAAATCCTATGTAGATAGCATTAACTGGATAATTATTGAAATTGAGACTACATATTTAGTTTCAATCCCAACATTTCATTGAGTGTTTGTTACTGGGGAAATAGCTTCAGCTATAGCTTTGCCTTAATCCCTGTACCGGGTGTCCTAAATTCGTTGTCTAGTGAGGGGATCTCAGAAAACCGATAAGCTAGAACAAAATGAGTGGCACATTTTCGGGCTCGATTTTCGAGAGAATTTATTTGGTAAAAACCGTAACCGTTTTCTAGCTATCAGAGAAAACTGGAAAATAGCATCAAATGAAAAGTTCTTATAACTTCTTTATTACTGAAGTTATAAACATGAAACTAAAACATTATACAGGCACTTTTTTCAGTAGAATTCATTGATGTTATCATTTTTTTGTATTATTTTTTGTTCTAGCTCATCGGGTTTCCAAGATGCCCTCACTAGACAACGAATTTAGGACACCCGGTACATTTCCAAGTTTAAGCAAGATTGCTGTTGAGCCAGTGACATTTTTTATGTTAAAAGTATGGAGTTCTGTCCGTCCGTAAGTAAACATCTAAAATTTCATGGAGGGTCTGAATATCTCAGCTGAGATCTTCAATTAATGTGTGAAATCTTGAAAAAAGTCACTATACTTATTTTTATTCATGAGTGATATCAGAGGGCATCTTATTTTTCCGGAAAAAATCGAAAAAACATGTTGTTTGGTAATATCTTAACAAGAAGTATGATTACTGATGACAATAAAAATCTAAGATGAGAAAAAGGATTCTTACAACTACTTGAATGCTTTATGTTGAAAAATATTACTTTGCATTGTGTTTTTTCATTTTTTTCACAGGAAAAATAAGATATTTGACAAGGCTATTTCATTCAGCATTCAATATTTATAGCTATTAATTTGACTACAACTGTCAAGTTTTGCCGCATGTAAACTTGAAAAAACTGCCGAATGAACGATTAAATTTTCATGAAAAATCTATCTTCTCAGGATTCAAATGCATTCAATATTTTAGACTATTTCCCTCGTCATAATTTGCACCAATCAGAAACGAGCAATTTTGAATTACAAATGGTTTCTAGGTGGAAAAACTGTTTGGCAGGACCCCTACCGTGTACCAAAATTGCAATTTATATTTTAATTGTACCATAAATAATTAAATTTGTAGTATTTTGGATTAAATAAAATTGAGTATCTGTTTTTCAGTTTTCAAATTAACACCTATACATAGGTAATGCATGCAGAATAATCTGTTACTGAGGAAATAGTCTTGTCAAATACCATTCGGACATCTAATTATTCCTGTGAAAAAAATCGAAAGAACACATTGCAAAGTAATATTTTTTGACAAAAAGCATTCGTGCAGGTGCAAAAATCCTCGTCTTCGACTCGGATTTTTGTTGCCACCAGCACTCATGCTTCTTGTCAAAATATAACTTAGCAACGTGTTTTTTCGATTCTTTCCGGAAAAATTATATGCCCTTATGATATAACTTACGAAAAAACTACACGAAACCCATTAATACTTGCGAAAATATCTGCTGAACATCTGAAATAGTTACAGTAACATTACAAACAGCCTGTGTCAATAATATTTCAGAATGACAATCTATCTTCATGTTTAATTCAATGACTAACGTTCCAACTCCGTCCAAGACCTATAGAAAAGGGTTAGTGGTATCAAAAGTCATCCAATTTCGGTTTTTTCCGTACCCTGACGTGGGTGGACACCTCATCTACCATTCCGATTGTCATCTGATTTTATCCGCCTATCTTGCAGGATCGTTATCCGGAATGAATTCAACACATTAACATCGGGAGCAAGCACAAGAACCAAGAACTTCGATCAGAACTGGCTCATTCATCTCAATCATCGTTCTGTCACCTTTAAATCTGCATCAGCGTCTACTATACGTTGATTGGGGGTCAAGAGTCACATTTTACGATGCCATTTAGATGATGAGGCGGCTGTTCAGAAACGTTGATTCGATTCTTGTGTGCAGTTCCAGATAAGAATGACACGAGTTGTATGGCAGCAATTAAAGGTTTTTGCGAGACGATGAGAGTGCTGAATTCGGCTTTTTATGAGATTGATGATCGATCTGGGAATCGAGGATGAGTTTCTTGTAATTTTTGTGGGATAGTGATTATTTTTTGCGACTGAGGTACATCTAGACTTCGAACAGTGGAATATCTGAGATGGCAGAATGAGATTAGAAAGTATTACGATCTGAACTGATACTTACTAATTCAATAAAGTCGAAATATTAAAAAAAAAATTAAGAAAATCCCTGAGTAGGAGCTTTTGAGCTCTAGTTCTTTGGTAGAATAATAAGACTTTCACCTCAAAATTTTATATGGAATTGAGATTAATACCAAATATATAAATGCAGAATCTCAGTACAATCGTAACTATATTCCGAAAATCATTCAAAAAATGAAACATGTAAAAATAAATATTTACAAAAATTAAATTCTATGGTTCTGATGATGCGATCCCCTTGAAATTTTGCATGAACATTCAGTATAGTAGTTCTCATTCTCAAAATAAATTTCACTCGAATCGGATATCCTGCTATGGAAATATAACGATTTTCACTTTCAATATTCCAATCGAATTTTTTATGGTTCTGGCCACAAAATTAAAATTTTGGATGACCATTCAGATTATCGATTTCCATCCACAAAAAAAAATTCACTCATCGAATATCATTTTATGGAAATATGAAGTTTTTTTCAATATTTCAATTGAATTTTCTATGGTTCTGTTCAGACTATGACCACAAAATTTTCCATGAGGCTTGTTATCAGCATCTTGCATTGTGCCGTAACATTTCATTCCGATTAGTTTCATATTTTCTGAGATATTGAGGAACAAAAATTTTGAATGACCTGTACAGTTTGGTTCGTTCACAAACTTAACCGAGCCATTTGGTACATGAACTCATCCTGAAAATTTCAAGTCTCTAGGACAATCCTTTCGAAAGTTATTGTGATAACGGACGGACGGACGCGGACGGCCCTACGGACAGAATTGAATTTGACCACGAATTCGTCATCAGGGGGTCTAACCCTATCGTTAGAGACCATTTGTGGCTCAAAATTAAAAAATTACAGACATTTTGGCAAAACGATATAGCAGAACGATATATATATAATATAGTAGAACGAGCGCTCACTTTGCACTCGACTTTTCACATTGCACTTTTCAATTATGAATGCGTTTCGTGCTACGTAATTCATTTGAAAAGTGCAAAGTGAAAAGTTGCAAAGTATTTGGTACAATAGGCCCCAGCATTTTTGCTTCTTGTTGAAATATTACTTAGCAACATGTTTCTTCGATTGTTTTCGGAAAAATCAGACGCCCCTATGATTTTATCCACGATAATTAGGTACTTGATTCAACATTCTCTTCCGCTCGTTTTCAATGCCTAAGAAATTCCCTTCGAGATTCTTTCCATTACTTCCTCGATGTTCAGCTTTAATTTCATATCAAACCCAAGTTGCCTGACTTATCCGTAATTCCCCATATGCCTCATTTCATGCCCATCCATTAGCACAACAAAAATAAACCAAAAGGAAAAACCGCCGAACCAAAAGCCTCTATTGTAAGATTGACATGCATGTAAATGCGATTGTATTGAACTGCACTCCATGTGACGTTTGAATTATTCATTCATCCAGACGAACGAGAAATCTCGGCACAATTTGACGGTAATTGAATCAAGCAATCAGACTGATATCATTAATTTTATAGTCGATAATCGTTTGATAGGCAGTGCCACACAAATCTTAACAAATCGTCCAAGTATCGAAGTAATGATCTTTCGACTAGATGGCGAATCGCTGTGCGAAGAACAATGAGAGAGAATAGCATGACAAAATGACTATGCTATTGTGAAATCTTTGTTATGGATGGACTGACAGGACGTTGATGGACGAACAGGAAAGAAAACGGGAATAGAAATGGACATTGCCAGTCATTTCCAGAGAAAATCATTTCAGAATAAATGGACTCCTAGAAAATCATAGCGTTTAAACGTGTTATTGTCAGGTTCTATGGACACTATGGCCACGAAATTTTGCATGAAAATTCAGTATAATAGTTTTCCTTCACAAAAAAAAATGCTCTTGAATCGGATATCCTGTTATGGAAATATGAAGACTCTTCTTTTCAATATTCCAATAGAATTTTCTCTGGTTCTGTCGTTACTATAGTCACGAAATTCTGCATGAACCTTCAGTGTATCAATCTTCATTTACAAAATAAATTTTATTCGAATCGGATATTATTTATGGAACTGTGAAGATTCATCTTTTCAATATTCCAAAGGAATTCTATACGGTTCTGTTTACACCATAGAGATAGAATAGAGAAGAGACGCTATGACATACAATTTGTGTAAGGAAAAATGGAACCACTGGGCGGGGCTTAGTTGACGACCAATATGGCTGAAAGTTCAGGGTTGAATTAAGTTGCCAGTTTTTTCTGTTTACGAATTTCACCCAAAAAATACGACGTGTTGGGTCTTTAGGAATCCCGTTCAAATAAGGTCAATTGAATATCAAATAAACAATTTTTCTTCAGGCGATAATATACACATATAGAAAGATATCAGATTACCAAGACATAGGTACTAGCAAAAATTTCGAATGCGGATCTGTTCAGTACTCATCCCTACCTGTGATATGTTTTTCCTCTAATTTTCTTCTTATCTGTTCCTTCTCTGCTTGAAGAAAGCCATACAGCACACGATACCATTTTATTATTATCTCAATTTAACTTGAAAAAGGTACAAAATCACTATTTTTAGAAAAAATTCAATGATTGTCAAAATTCGACGTAAAGCAGTAATATGGCGGATCTGATACCACTTTCATTTCGTTGATAGCAACTCTATACTATTCTATCTCTATGGTTTACACTATGGCCATAAAATTTTGCATGAGGCTTATTAGGAGCATCTTGCATATGGCCGCAAATTTCATTTCGATGGATTTCGTTCAGTCAGAGATATTGAGGAACCAAAAGTTTGAATGGCCATATTTTATGGAACACCCTGTACGATTTGACTGGTAAACGAAGTTAACCGAGCCATTTGTGAGCCAAACTCGCCCTGAAAATGTCAAGTCTCTAAGACAATCCTTTCGAAAGATATCGTGCTGAAGTACAGTCGGCCCGAATTAGTCATCAGGGAGTAGAACCCTATCGTTTGAGACCATTTTTAGCTCAAAATTCTAAAATTACTGACACCTGGGAAAAACGATATAGCACTCGTTTAAGGAGAACGATCGCTTGAAAATGAATTACATGAAATATTAAGTGAATAATTGTATAGGTAACACTACTGTCAACTCTGTAATATGAAAAATTCCATATTTTAATAAACTGGAAATGCATCATTATGACAAAATTCATACCCTGTATATCATAAAAGACGGACAAATCATGTGCAAAATATTCCTTGCGACGATTTCGATTTCAATTGCAATTTACGACGTGCCCATAAATACGGCTATTAATTATTATAACAACAGTAATTGGCAGCAATGCTCATTCAATACGATCTGTTCTCAACTTTTTGTCTTTGTACTTTTCTATCGATAGAATTGTTGGTCGTTTGTGTTATCACGATCTGAAACATGATCTGGCAGATTCTTCTCTCATTGACCCCAATTAATTTATGCGGAGATATTGCTGGACCACACGTGCTTTTGTTCCATAAATTCGCTAATAGAGACTATTTCTAGGGTAAGTTCTGTTGTACTATGAACCGTAATAAAATTTGAATTGTGAATTGATGTCGTTATATGTGACGTCAAATCAGAGAAACCTTTTTGTTTATGTCACGTCTGGAATTGATTTTTTCTGGAAATCACTTGAAATGACCATTTTCTAATGTAAGTATTTATAACCGGACAGAATTCTTTTTGTATTTCAACCATAGAGATAGGATAGTATAGAGTTGCCATCATTGAGATAAACGTGGTATCAGATCCGCCATATTACTACCACCTTAACGTCAAATTTGAAAATCGTTGAATTTTCTGGAGGAATTGTGATTCCTGTGCATTTTTCTAGTTAACTTGTGATATTTTCTGCTCAATACAATACAAGAAAATGGTCTCGAATGCTGTAAGGCTTTCTTCAAGCAGAAAAGCGACAGATAAGAAGAAAATTAGAGGAAAAACATATCACAGGTAGAGATGAGTACTGAGCATATCCGCATTAGAAATTTTTGGAATTCTGTCTTGGTGATCTGATATCTTTTTATATGTGGTTATTATCGCCTGAAGAAAAATTGTTTATTTGATATTAAATTGACCTTATTTGAACAGGTTTCCTAGAGACCTAGCACGTCGTTTTTTTTTGGGTGAAATTCGTGAACAGAAAAACTGGCAACTTAATTCAATCCTGAACTTTCCGCCATATTGGTATCTACTATTTTTCCTTACTTAATTGTATGTCATAGCGTATCCTCTCTATTATATCACGATGATTTCAACCGAGTCGTTTGAGAGTGGAAGTGGTCTCGAATGGCTCAAAATTCTAATTTTACAGATATTTATCTAAAAATATATAGCACAACTGAGCAGGTGCTTTTAAGCGCTCGTTCATTCGTGGAGCAATAGGATTATTATCTTAAAAATCTGCATAGGACTTGAGATCAATACCAAATATATGAATGCAAAATCTCAGCACGATCAGAATTATATTTTGGAAATATTGCAAAAAATGAAATATGTAAAAATCAACAACTGAAAAAATACAAATTTTATGGTTCTGATTTCAAAATCCTATAAAAAATTTACATGATCATTCACTTCGCCAATTTACAAACTCGATTGCGTTTCAATTGAAAGTTTTTTCATGGAAATATTAGAATTTTTTACGATATAACGATTGGACTCTTCTATGGTATTTTTGCGTTCTGTTTTGAAAATATTTTGTTCATTTGATTGCGAAATTTAGATCGATCGAAAATTTGGATAATTCAGAAAAACTTCTATGATTTTGATTTTGATTAGGAAATCCTTTTGAAATTCTGCATACATCCAATACAAGAATCTTCTCCCCCATTGTTAATTTAACTCAATCGAATGTTTTGTTGTGAAAATATAAGGAATTTCCTTTCAATATTCCAATTGAATTTTCTATGGTTCTGTTAACACTATGACCACAAAATTTCGTATGAGGCTTCTCATGAGTATCTTGCATATGGCCGCGAAATTTCATTTCGATCGGTTTTGTTCTGTCTGAGATATTGAAAAAAAATTTTTTTTGAATGGCCATATTTATTGAACACCTCGTACGATTTTGACTTTTAACGCAGCATTTAGGAACCGAATCTACTCTGAAAATTCAAATCTCTAAGACAATCCATGTTTACGGCCACGGACAGAATCGGTATCGTCATTTTTCGTTTGGGACCATTTGCGGCTCAAAATTCGAAAATTACAGACATTTGGACGAAACGATATAGCACTCGTTTGAGTAGAACAGGCGCTCAGAAAGCACTCTAAATTATGAGCTCAAAGAAATATCATGAAAGTAATTTGTTTTTGCATACTTCCCAAAGAAAATAAATGATAATAAAATTAATAAACACTAACCTTTACGTGTACGAGAACAAAACAACAAAATATAACATAGAACTCCATCGCAAACCCACAAAACTTCTCACGTCACAAATTCACAACAATCATTTCCAATTTCAGCATGTTTTCCATAGTTAAACAACTACATGCCCCGAACAGATTCTAGGGTGAATTGGAAAACTTTTTCAAGATGTCGAAAACCCATCCCCGTATACGCTAATTGAAGAAACGTTTCATCGAATATAAAGTTCAGATAAGGGCACGAAAAAGAAGTTTGAATTCGGGATTAAATATTCAGTGCGTGAAATTCTTTGGTTTGGAATGACAGGGCGCAATTACTGTCATGGGAGCTATATCGTAATTTGGGATTTCGATGGTTCGGATAAAAGGGGGTGGTTCTATTGTGTGGTGTTTAATCCTCGACTTGGGGTTGAAGCAACGTTCGGAAATGGTGGTGTCGGATTTTTTGCTCATTCGGGTGTTGGGCGATTCCTGGAGCTCATTAAGGGCCCGTTTCATTAAATGCTGATAAGTTGCTGAATATATCTCGATTCATTTAAATTGAAGCCTTATAGATTATTCAGTCGGGAAATTATTGATTTCTCATAATGAAACTTACGATATTTTGTATTGAAAACCTATGTGATGAATAAAGATAAATTTATTTCAACGATATCTTTCAGATAGTTATCTGCAAGTGTTGAAACGGCTCCTTAAGGATTCAATACTTCCTGATAAGTTTCTGATATCTATCTGACATATACAGTGGCACTTACCTATAACGAACATCTGCATAACGAATTTCTATATATAACGAATTTTGTACAAGACATTGCACGTAGAATCCAAATTCCATGTTAAAAACACCCTCTAAAACGAAGTTAATTCTCTCTATAACGAAATATTCAAAGAACATCACTCTTTAAATGGGTATTGGTGAAAAGGTATAAGGGTGGGTTTTTTCCGAAATTTTTCCGTACGTACGTAATAAATCCCGACCTTGAACTAAATCATTACGGCGGGCAGAGAGATCCTTCTGAAACAGTTTTAAATACACCCCTGGCTGTTTGGTTTCAATTTAACCATTACGCTAGTGTGAAAGTTTTGCGAAAATGTCTAAAAGGAAATGCTTAAGGTTGAATGATAAACTTAAATTCATCAGTGAAGTCGACCGTGACAATGCCTACTATAGAAACAAATTTTCTGTATAACGAAATTTCTTTAAAACGATTTTTTTTGCGGATTTAGCGCTTTCGTTAAATGGGAGTTTTACTGTATATTGTTGAAATGAATTCATCATTTATTCAACTAGTTAATGAATGACGAGATATTTTAATGTGTGAGCGGAGCGAGCGCTTTAATAGTTCGAAACCATTAATCGCTAGATCAAAAACGCGTTGATTACGAGGTTTTTCCGTCGACCCCATTATGAATTGAGTATAAATTCTTGATTGGATCACACTTGTATTCTGCATAAGGGCTACATTTGACATTTTATTTTTATGTTTCAATAGAATTTTAACTTGGATAGCGTAAAATCACAAAATTTCATGGTTCTGATTTCACAATCCTTTTTAAAATTTGCATGATCATTCACTTCGTCAATTTAGGGAAATCTTGATTTAATTTCAATCGAGAATTCAATCGTGAGTTTTTATGGGAATATTATATTCTTTTTCGGTATAACGATAGAATTTTCTATGGTTGTAATTCTTACAAGTTTTTTTTTCGATCGGTTCTGTTCTGTTCTATTCAGAAAAATTTTGAATGATCATATTTTATGAATTACCTTGTACGATTTGTTTGGTTAACTAACTCAACCGCGGCATTTAGGAAACGAATTTAGCCTGAAAATTTCAAGTCTCTAGGACAATACTTTCTAAAGTTAAGAGTGTTCACGCACAGAATTAAATTTTACCACGAATTCGTCGTCAGTGAGTCAAAGCTTATCGTTTGAGGTCATTTTCGACTCAAAATTCCAAAATTAAAGACATTTTGTTAAAACGATAGAGCACTCGTTCAAGTGGAATGAGCACTTAAAAATGGCTGAGAAAATTTCTTCATTAGAAATTTTTTTTCGCCACAAACTTCACAACTATTCACAGATTGACACCACTAAATACGAGAATTAGATACTCGGTTTATTATTTGCAGAACAACATACCTGCACAAGAAATATAATTTTGATATCACTACATAGTATAAAACAAAGTCGCTTTCTCTGTCCCTATGTCCCTTTGTATGCTTAAATCTTTGAAACTACGCAACGGATTTTGATTTATAGATAGAGTGATTCAAGAGGAAGGTTTATATATAATAACATCCATTAAATAGTGGAGAAGTACTGTTATTTTTGAGGTTTCTAATGTGATGTCGCTAGTTTGTTATAAAGAAAAATTTAAAAATCAATTTTTACATTACCACACAAAAAAAACTCAAAAATCTCACCTTCTGGGGGTATTTCTCTGGCCGATACAACCTTTTCGGCAAAATGGACTCGTCCGAGAAACAATCCGTAGCCAAGAACAAAACCGCA
Source organism: Propylea japonica (assembly GCA_013421045.1). Classification (NCBI taxonomy): domain Eukaryota; kingdom Metazoa; phylum Arthropoda; class Insecta; order Coleoptera; family Coccinellidae; genus Propylea; species Propylea japonica. The sequence continues at coordinate 10,526,575 of CM024241.1, read as the reverse complement.
GTCAACCTGAAACACATAAAAAGAACCAATTTATTATAATTACATATTGTGCATAACAATATCTCGGAAAAGGCCAGTTTACGACAATTTCCAACTGGCTTTTCAGAGCCGATGAAATTAGGAGGTGTTGCGACATAATAAAATGGCCTTTGATGTCGTTGCCGCCATGTCAAAGGTCATGAATCCATAATGAGCCGGAGTGGGACCGACCTAATTGAGACATCGATTTTGATAGTCTTTAATTTTTTTTAAGTACCACGTATATTTCTTGGGGAACCTGATATGTTTTTGTCTTGAAAAATGCGTAGCGAATGGGGGGACAATTGGGGGGTTCGAAATTTTTGACTGGTGTGACTTATTGTTGAAGTGTGGGAATTTTAGAATGATAAATACAGATAAGGGGATCATTATAAACTCCATCCAAGAATTTTTGACTTATAAATCGACTGTGAAAATTTGAAATTAAGTTGGTTAATTTCATTCAGTAATTTTTGATTTGGGGAATTCAGGTAACAGGTTGGTGTTGGAAATAACACTGTCAAAAAATTATTTTCGACAGTCTGTTCTGTTTGTTTATGTTCAGTTTCAACGGAGTGAAATTATTTTTTTTTATTTATTCTGAACAGGAATGAATATTTTTTGTTTTAAGATATTTAAAATGCCTGGATTCTATAAAGAATTTAAACATTGATCGTATTAGTAAAAACATAATATGATCGACATTTGATCAAGGATATTTTTGATCAGTTCAAGTAATAATAGAACTAACAGACATGGATAATTATTTTCATGAATAATTTGGGGTAAAAAGGATAAAATGTTTTATCTGCAAGGAGCTTATCTGAAATGTACGGGGTCTCTATAAATGATTGTAACAGCGCAGTTGGCTTTGGATTATGCAAACCACAGAATTCTGTGATCATGCTATGCTCTGATTGGTTAGAGATTGGTATTCTGTAATCCAAAGCCAACTGCGCTGTTACAATCATTTATAAAGACCCTGTATAATAGCATAAGGTAACGAAGTTTCCATTCACTCGGCTACACAGTCAACAATATTTTGTTATTTCTGAAAAACTATATAGGTTTTCACTCCCAGTTAATTGAAAGATTTCCAATTAGGATGAAGTGTTCCTGCGAAAATTTTTGCACTCATTTGTCAGGAGCAAATGTATTTTGGAAAAATTGTTGCATAACAGTAAAACTAAGGAAGGAAATAAATAAAGAGGAGAATCAGACTGCAAATGAAAAACACACAATTCTGAAGATTTTACAAGTTTGTCTGAAGAAGGTGTCTGATATAGACACCGAAACGTTACATTATCCTTTTAATTTATTTCTTTTCTAGTTTTATTGTTAGGCAACAATTTTTTTTCAAAACCAATTTGCTCCTGACAAATACGTGCAAAAATTTTCGTAGGAGCACTTCATCTTAATTGAATTTTCTTAATTATTTCTGTTTCAGAGACTGGGAGTGAAAACTTTCGAATTTTTTGAGAAATGCAGAATCCTCCTGGATTATATTTCAATCGATATATAATATTTTGGTATTTGCTTCACAAGTTTAGCAATAATAATTAGAATACCAAATAAAAAGAGGTTCAACGCGTAGCATGGTCATGAAATCATAAGAAATGCAAGCAGAGAATGATATTAATCAATTAAAATCAACAAATATTAAACAGTATATACCTACACCGTGCCAAAATAGTGACATATCTCTTGTATGAATCAATGGATACGTAATTTTGAAAGCAGGTTTCCCAATGCTTTCTTGAACATTTTTTATACATTCGAAACAATGCAATTTCTGATAAATACAAAAAAATAGTTTAAGCAATTCACGAAAATTTGAAAAGAAATTTTAGAGCAGATTCAAATGTTTAATAAACCCTCCTAGTTGAAGAGCAGATTTTTTCATCAAGACTTGGAATATATTTATGCTTCTTTTTTTCTAACAATAATGCACAGAATAGAAGCAAAAAAAAAAATTGCAACTAAACCTTGAAAGCATCAAAAAGCAGTTTCACCCAAAACAATTCTCCTGAGTTCAAATCATTTCGGTTCTCCTTTTTCATCTCTACTTAATGAAGATACAAAAAATATATCTCAATTAATCTTCCTATTACCTAGTTATTATAAATTTATAAATTACAACCTTTGAACTCTGCAGCGCATATGATATGTTAGGCGCATCGTCCTTCTCAAAGAACTCGTTTTATTCTTCTGACGAACCAGAAGCATGATGTTTTAATTACTGTTTTCTCCAAGGCAGCAATCTCAATGTGTGGGAGGTAGCATTAAACAAAATGAAATTGAACTGAAAATAACATTACGCTGTTTATAATTCCTCAGGATTCTGTAGGTGTACACGGGTTCATATTATTTTGACTTCATGTCACTCGTGTACTTTGCGTATCGAAAACAAATTGGTAATTTATGATTGATTTGCTTTGATGAATAATTATGGCTAATATCGATGGAATTTCAGGAATGAAAGATGGTCATTGTTCAGAAATGCGTTTGATTGGATTCTTTTCATTCCAAATGCATAATCGTAATAACTATATCAGTCGATTTGTTATATTTGTTCAATGAATGGGCTAACAACTATACTCATTCGGAATTAAACACAATTGTGCCATTGTTAACAGTCGGGGATGTTCAATGAAACATTTGATTATTGATTTGATATGATTTATTGCAAAAGTGATAATAAATTTCCATGAAATTCAATTTTGCAGTCTCATATTAGTTTTCACGGTACATAGATCTGATTGAACATTCAGTATATCAGTCTTCATTCACAAAATGAATTCTTGAGTCAGGTATCCTGTTATCAATATATAAAGATTCTTCTTTTCAATATTCCAATTGAATTTTCTATGGTTTTGTTGACACTATAACCACATAATTTTGCATGAACATTAGGTATATCAGTCTTCATGCACAAAAGGTATTTCACCCAAATCGGATACCCTGCTATGGAAATATAAAAATTCTTCTTTTCAATATTCCAATTGAATTTTCTATGGTTCTGTGAACACTATGACTGCAAAATTTTGTACGAGGCTTATTATAAACATCTTGCATGTGACTGCAACATTTCATTTCAATTGGTTAATTTATATGTTGAGGAACAAACATTTTGAACATACACCCTGTATGATTTGGCTGGTTAACGAACTTAACCGAGTCATTTGGGAGCCGAAATCAGCGTGAAAACCTCAAGTCTCTAGGACAATTCTTTCGAAAGTTATCGTGCTAACAGACGACCCCACGGACAGAATCGATTTTGACCACGAATTCGTCATCAGGGAGTCAAACCTTATCGGCTCGAATTTGGAAAAAATGTTTGGGCAAAACGATATAGCACTTGTTTAAGTAGAACGAGCACTCAAAAACCGTATGTTTTAACATAGTGGAAATGCCAATTTTAGACAGAATCACATTGATTTTTCTCTTTCTCACGCAGCAGAAGATTCTTCAGTAATAACATTCTTAATGTTAACGGAAATCGACAAATCATTGACCTGAAATATGGAAGTACTCGTTCTGAGTAAATAGGTATTCTTATTTGCATGTAAAATTATCTAATAAGCGTAATTATTTAGTTGAAGAGTAACATTCACGACTACGCTACAAGTTTTTTTTTGCATTTTGTGATAATAATAATAATAATTTCTAATGAAACTATGTTTTCCTTATGAAGTCGCTAACTCAACTCAAGATTCTGAACTTCGAAAGATAATGTGGAATATGAAAGATCATGAGACAAGAGTTCGAATATTAAAAAACTTCAAAGGCGAGAGTGTATGTTTTTCAGTGAGAATATGGCTGATTTCAGTACTTTTGAATCTTGCACAAAAAGTAATTGCCTTCCATCATTACATTTTACATTCACGCCTTTCAAAAAGATCTCAAAAAGTTTGCCACATATCAAGAAAAAACGCACTGAGATTTCTCAATCATCGAAAGCATTTGCAATAAAATTTCCAGACGAACCAATTGTACCATTCATTTGTGTACGTCTTGTATAAAAAACTTTTTTTAGTAGTAGATTCAGGGTTCTCCAATAAATTAATCATTATTGTATGGAATTTTTCGTGCATCGAGGTTCATGTGAACAATAAAGAATGCTTCGAAGTCGTTAACGTACTCCTTATTTTCCCTTGTACCTACGTGTTACAAACTAATGAATATTCCTCGTATAAAAGAAAAGAATCGTCTATAATTAACAATCCAGTTCTATTTTTGTTCGTCTTGATGTATTAACGAATTTATTCTTTACCCAGAAAGCCATTGATTTTGATTATTTCGAATCTTGCAATTTTTCAATGCATTACTGCTATAATTCACGCCAAATTTCAAAAAGATCTCGAAAAGTTCGATAATATCAAGAAAAATCGTACTACTGAGATTCTTCAATTATGGAAAGCATTTTTAATGAAATTATCAAACGAACCAAATGTAATATTCATTTGGGAACGCCTTGAATAAAGAACTTTTCATAGTAGTACACTCAGCGTTCTCCAATAAATTAATCATTATTGTATCGAATTTTTCATGCATCGAGGTTCGTGTGAACAAAAAAGAATGTTTCGAAGTCGTTAACGTACTCCTTATTTTCCCTTGTACCTACGTGTTACAAAATAATGAATATTCCTCGTATAAAAGAAAAGAATCGTCTATAATTAACAATCTAGTTCTATTCTTGTTCGTCTTGATGTATTAACGAATTAATTACATTTCTCGGTTCTCCTCACCTCGAGAAGGCGTAGACCAATAAGTCAATACGACTAATAATTGATACGATTAATCACCTTTATAATTTTTCATGAAGGAACAGTGTTGCCAGACAATGGAGATGAAATTATGACACTCGAATGTCGAAATAGCCAGAAAATTATTTCACAATACAGCCAGTTACATACATCGTTGAAAGTCCCTGTCACTTTGTTGAATGTAACATGACAATTTCTTTGGGCATGGAATCTTCTCCATCTTATCTTCGTCTTCAGCCATCTTTCATCCAGTTTTGGATATGGTCTTCTTCCAATTTCTTTCAAGCTACTCAGTTTTCTTTTGTTGTTCTCATCCATTGGTTTTCTGGCTACGGCGTCTATCCATCTCTTTCTAGGTCTTCCTATGCATCTTTTAAATGGAGGGTTTTCCAATAAGAGGTGTTATTTTGATATTCAAAGAAAAATGCCATTTTTCAAAATAATGATCGGATGTGGCCAATTGTGATCACCTCTTCGAGAGATAACATGGTCCGGAAACTTTTTCCGCAAAAGATCAATGGTTTCGTTGCTTGTGTAGTACGTAGCGCCATCTTGTTGAAAGTCAACGTTGTCCAGATGAATACTATCCAATTCCGGCCATACAAAAATCATTATTCTACCTCTCGATTGCGCAATCCATTCAACGTTACTTTCGACAACAGCAGCAATATTCTTGGCTGTTCTTGAGCGACGTGCACGAGTTTTATTCTTCACATCACTAACTTGTCCTAACAGCTCGAATTTTACCACCAATTTCTTTATTGCGGTCCGACAAGGTGCTTCAGGACGGCCCAAAAATATTCGAGTTTTACGAACCGTCTCTTCCAAATTTTCACCATTTTTATAGTGAATTTTGATAATTTCAATGCGTTCTTGAAGCGTGTATTGTTTCATTTTTATTAATGGTGTAGTTTCTACTTGTCAAATGTCAAAAGATGACAGCTTCAAACCTGACATCTACCGAAATAGCGGGCTATTCAAAATAACACCTCTCATTGGAAAACCGTTATATGAATTCGAAATCTTAGCACGATCCGAATTATATTCTAAAAATTATTCAAAAAATGAAATATGTAAATAATAGAAAACTACAAATATCTAAAGTCTATGGTTCTGATTCCACAATAGTTTTGAAAATATGCATGATCAATCACTTCCATACTCCAAAAAAATTTTCTGTGTACTGCTTTGAATTGCTATTAAGATTTTATTTCAAAATTTCAGCCTCATCGAATTGAGAAATTCTGAAATGTTAAATAAAAAAAATTATCTAGAAAAAAGATTAAATACTATGTTTCTGGTTATGCGTTCCCTTCGAAATTCAGTATTTGAATTCTTACCCTCAAAATGAACTTCACTCCAATCAGATATTTTGTTATGAAAATATATGAATTTTTCTTTAAATATAGCGATTGAATTTTCTATGGTTCTGTTAACACTATGACTAAAAAATTTCGTACAAGGCTTTTAATGAGTGTCTGGCATTTGGCCCCAAATTTTCTTTCCGATTGTTTCTGTTCTGCCTGGGATATTGAGGAACAAAAATTTTGAATGGATATTTGGATATTTTTTGGAACACCCTGTACGATTCTGCTGGTAAACGAGCTCAAACGCGGCATTTAGGGGCCGAACCTACCTTGAAAGTTTCAAGTCCATATCCTTTCGAGATTTATTGTGTTTACGGACGAACGACCCTAGGACAGAATTGAATTTGACCACGGGTTCGTCATCAGCGAGTCGAACCTTATCGTTTCAGACCATTTTCGGCTTAAAATTCGAAAATTACAGACAACTGGGAGAAACAATGTAGCACCCTTTTAACAGGAAAGAGCGCTAAAAAAGATGCTACAATTCGATAACCGCGCATTACATCCGGCAACAGTGTAGGGTAATAATTAAAATCGGCCCTCTCATAAGACACCTTCGTAATGACTTATAGCACGCAAGCTAAAGGTCATACCGAAAAATTATTGCTCTTGTTTTCAGCGGGGTATATTGTGTCTCGTGAAGATATTTTGGCCCGGTGAGGTTTATCACACTGCTCGTAATAATTCTTGTGGATTTAGGGACTTTACTGGTTATATTCCCATTTCTTTTTTCGTGGCGGAGAGACGTATATACCGAGTATTTTTGTTTTTGTTGGGTATGTTCCTGAATCCTACGTTATTTTGTGGTGGTAATTTCAAAATTCTGCAACGTATTTCATAATGTATGGAATAAGAAATAGACAGACAAAGCTTTCTATAGAAGCCGCGCCACTACACTACAGTTAATAGTTATTTAATCAACTAGGTTATTAAAGACAGCGACTAATGGTCAAGATATTTTAATGCGTGAGCGGAGCGAACGCGTTAATAGTTCGAGACCATTAGTCGCTCTATTAATAACCGAGTTGAATACATGATTTTTCTGACGATCTCAATACGAATTGTGTATGAATTCTTGATTGAAATACATTCTCATTTTGCACAAGACTTACATTTGACATAATAAAATTTCTATGTATCTATGTTCCAGTAGAGTTTTGACATTTCTCGTAGTGCTTCTGAATACTTTGTGAACGGTTGCCATGAGAATTGCACATTAAAATAGCAGAAATTGAGCATTAAAACGGGTCATTCATCAATTTTGTACACATTAGAATCGATTTTAGTTTGAGATCGACGGAAAAAGTTTTTAAAGGTTGACGCTCACTTGGACGAGACGAAGCGAAGAGTTGTTTTCCGCACTGAATCAAATGGGTAGACGCTCACTTGGGAGGCGCGAAGCGAAGATCAGAATCGTTTGATTCAGTGCAAATCGTGCCTGCGGATAACAACTCTTCGCTTCATCTCGTCTCGTCCAAGTGAGCGTCAACCTTAAGTGTTCTTGATCTAATCCTAATGTGAACATTCTGATTTTCTCCTCTTTCCAAACAACAGAATATTTACACAACATTCAGTTATGATTGTAGCTATCAATTGTCATCGAATTTCACTTTGAAAATCGAAGCAAGCCCTGACGTAAAGTAAAAAGCTTTTGCGCGCTTGCAAATATTGGAAAAACGATAAATCCAATTCAAATATACTGAGATCTATTGGTTTCATTCTATTCTTACATGAATTCAACTCTTTTCTTCGGATCTTGAACCTACTCTGGAATTCTCGAGTTTTGAAGTCTTTCCTTCTGGAAGTTATCGTGCTTACGTCCGGCCTACGACCAACCGTAAACACGAAAGATGTCTAATTTCTCATAATAGATTAGTCAATTGTTGTAGGTATGTTCGGAAATTACAACGATGAAGAAACAGGAATATCAAATGCTGAAACAATTATTCATAGAAGACATGTAAATGAAAAAACTCGAAAAAATAATATCATAAGAGAATCTCTATCAGCAAAACCGGAAAAAGAAGAAGAACCAGACCCAGAACTCCTCGAGAAGTACGATAGTTTTTACCATACAACCAAGAGCTTGTTGGTGCTCTTTCAAATTATGGGGGTGATGCCTATAGAGAGAGCTAGAAAGGGACACACAACCTTTAGGTAAAATAAACGAACTATTTTTCAAATCTTCAAACAAAATCCAACAGAAAAATAACAAGAATGCTCCTTGCCTTTTTAGATGGGTTTCTCCAGCAGCTCTTTGGGCCTACACTATCTACATAGCAGAGACTGTTTTTGTTAGTATTGTATTCAAGGAAAGATTGATGCTGATTTCAAAAGGTGGGAAAAGGTTCGACGAATACATTTATGGTATAATTTTCCTCAGTATTATGATACCTCATTTCCTTTTACCCGTTGGTGCTTGGACAACTGGGTCAGAAGTAGCGAAATTCAAGAACATGTGGACAAAATTCCAGGTGACTAATGTCCATAATGATAATGAAAGTTTCTTGAAACTGTAATCTTTTCAGCTGAAATATTTTCAAGTGACTGGATCACCAATAATATTCCATAACCTGGAACTTATAACATATTCTTTATGTGTACTTTCTTGGGCTGTTGGTATTTTGATCATGCTTGCCCAATACTATCTGCAGCCAGACATGCTACTCTGGCATACCTTCGCATATTTTCACATTTTAGCAATGCTTAACTGTCTATGTTCTCTATGGTTTATAAACTGCACCGCTAAAGGAAGAGTCGCTCAATGGTTGGCTCAAAATGTGGAGGAAACTTTGAAGTTACCAAACTCTTCTGAAAGGTTATCAGAATACAGGGACTTGTGGGTAAGGAAGTGATACCAAGACATTTTTTTCTGACATGGATAAAACTGTAATTGTATCTAAAGGGATATCAATGAATATTTTAATATTTATATCATAATCATTGCAAGCCGAAAAAGGAGAGAGAAAGATGACACAAAATTGCTTCAAGCTTAAGAACTGTAACTGCAAAGTTCTCACCATCCCCACTTTTGAATTGAATTTTGAATTTAATTCCAATGCTATTTTGTTCTATTTTCAAAAATCGACAAGTTTCTACTTCTTCAATCTCTGCAAATGTTCAGCTGTCTAAAGAGAGAAGCTACGACACCTTTTGCATGTTGCCTGAGCACACAACTAAAGCTGATAAACATATTACAAAGTATTTACATATAATTTTTTCAATTCTAGGTTGATCTGTCACATATGATGCAACAACTTGGCAAAGCATACTGTGGCATGTATGGCTTATACTGTGTTCTTATTCTTCTGACAACAATTGTGGCAACATATGGTTGTCTTACTGAAATTCTTGACCATGGTATTTCTTTCAAAGAAACTGGGTTCCTTCTCATATCATCCTATTGCTTGGCATTGCTGTACATCATCTGCAACGAGGCGCATCATGCTTCCAGAAAAATGGGTCCAGAGTTCAGAGATAGACTTTTGAACGTTCATCTCACTTCTTTGGATCATAGAACAAGGGAGGAAGTGAACATGTTTTTGACAGCCATTGATAAAAATCCCCCTATTATGAATCTGAATGGTTTTGCTGATATTAATAGAGAGCTTCTGACTTCGGTAAGTTCCAGAATAGGTTCTTTAGAGCAAGAAACGTATTCTGCATTTTCAGATATCCGAAAATCAAATAATAGAAACCTTCTGCCATTGTCTTTTATGATATCACTCAGAAAGCCTTAGAACAGGTCTGTTTTATTTGTTAATCTTATCAAGAATTGGGTGAGATGGTAGTATATGACATGTTGTAAATTCAAATCAGACTTTGATACGTTTAACTTCTGTAGATTGTAGATTATTGAAGGGGATAAATTCCACTGAGTTCCAATTATTGTATCTCGTATCAGAGCTGTTTTCTCTACAACCGTAGTTCCAGATCTCCAGATCTTTCCAGTATCTGAGAGTCCTTCAAGGAGACTAAATCCGCGTTTCTCTAATAATTTTCCTGTCTAGACCATTTTTTGAGCAGACTCGCAGAAGCGAGCCATTCTTTAATCATAGTTTATAGTTTGAAAAGGAGTTTACAGTTCACTGCGACCTCAAGGTCTATTGTGCCTCCTTACAGAGCTTCCAGTTCCAGAGATCTGATGAAATTGAGTATCTGTGAAGGCTTCAACGAGGCAAGTTTCTCACTCTTACAAGTTTCTCGCCCAAGGCATCCTCTCCCTAGGCTTGCAATGCCAAAGCATTCCGTGACTAGGTGAATGGGGGTTTCTTCCTCCTCCCCACAGAACCTACACTCGTCAGTGTCCGATAATCCTATCCTCAACAGGTGCTTCCTAAGGCGAAAGTGTCCTGTAAGAAAGCCCGTGAGGAGGTGTAATTGTTTCTTACCAAGAACCAGATATCTTTTGGATCTTTCTGTTTTAATGTTCCGGAGGAACTTAGTGGAATGATTTATTCCATGGGAGATTCCGCCAGAGTTTTTTCCTCTCGGCTTTCTCCTTCTCCATAAACTCCTTCTTATAGATGCATTGACCTATACCACAGAAGGGTTCTGGGCCAATTCTATAACTGAGTGAACAGGAGTTTCCTTTTCTTCCCCACAGAATCTACAGTCGTCAGTTTTTGTAGAGCCAATTCTCATCATATGCTTCCTAAGGCCTGTTAGAGAACTAGTAAGGAGGTACAACTAGTTCTTACTGAGATCTAAATACTTTTGGGACCTCTTCCAGTTTGAAAGTTCCAAAGGAACTTTCTGGAATGAACCATTCCCAAAAAGCTTTTCTTTCGCTTTCTTCCTTCTCTAAACTCTCTTACTTATTGAGCAAAATACAACTCTATGCGACCCTAGCGGCGTTACGTAGAACTATCCCGAAACGAGTATTCCAAAACGCGGGACGGGATATGACACTCGATTGTTTGTGCCTAAGAAATGAGAATGCCTTAAGAAATGAGATTTGTATTGTGTGTTCATTATTTGATGACTAAAGAAAATACAGTGAAGAACACTAATTGTTGCTGTGTTTATGGATGAAGCTCTAAAGAGTTCTTTCACAGGTCACTATTTTATAGGATTGTGGTTATGAAAAAATAATATTTTGTCAGTTGATCACTAGTTTGCAGTAGAGGAAGCATTTCAGACGTTTGGTGCAGTCAAAATCAAGAAAACAAAGAGATTAGCCAGTTTCAGGATTCATATTTGAACTTAAAGGAGGAAATATAGTACATTATTGGATGTATTTCCAATTCACTCGTTAAAGAAAACAGATGATGATTACTCGTTAATTGACAAAATTGTTGTGATAACTTAAGTTTTTATGAATATATGCCCTGAAATCATATCACTTGGCTAAAACTTATCTGGATGTTCTTTCAAGTTGCAGTATATCTTTTGTTTTTTATATGAGACAAGTAGAAGGTAACTGCTATATTCACTATTTTATAAAAAATAGCATACATATACTTACTTTAACTCTGTATTGTAAAATTAATTATCATTTCTCATTAGATAATTAAGTTTTTGTTTATACCAGAGGATAAAATTTGTTGGTTTGTATTGAATGATAAATGCTTCACTTACGACAAAATATTAATGAATTTTTCTGATTTGTATTCAATAAAAATAGTTTTTGATGTTGTGAATAATTGAAATGAAGTTGTTCATTTTCATAAAGTCTTTCATTTCCGTAATAAAATCATCATGCAATTCAACGGCTTTCATTTCAATAACAAATATTGTCATTTTTTCTTTCTATATATTGAAGAATAAATATTATAAATATAATTTGATTCACTGCAGCAGGATTCCTTGTTTCTACTAAATAACTAATCATATCAGGATACATTTTATCTTTGAAATGAGCCAAGTTAGATGGTTAAATATCTTCCTTCTGCAGTTGACAAGGGTGAATGCCCAAAACTGATATTTTTCTACATATCGTCCTCGATGTATATGATATGAACTTAATAAATCATTTCATAGGTCCATTTTCACGATTGTTCAGTCAAAAGACTAAATAAATCAACTGAAACACTTGAGAAACACCAGAATCTCTCTTGTTTTGCTTTGACGTGCACGAAACCATACTCGTTTCGGGAACAGCTGATTCGGCGATTGCAGCGCCGCGATCGGTAATTATTTATCCCAATAGATGCATTTGGTTAAACCGCAGAAGGGTTCTTGGCCTGTAAATGACGTTTGTGCTCCCTTTCTGACTAGTGTGTTGGTCTTTTCGTTACCTGTGATTTTCAAACACCAGGAACCCAGATTTAAGAACTTTGTTTTTCTTGCCGACTTTGAGTACGTTTACGAAGTACTTACTGCTCTATAGAATAGCAGTTTGACACTAGAATGTGCGGTAGAAAAGAGTAAATGAATCATTTTGCTTTGAAACGACAAGAAGGGACAAATGTTTGAGGTGAATTGACCTCATAAAACATATGTAGTTGCTACGAATTTAACGTTATACTGGCAACGTTTAAGATAATCTAACAAGAAAGTGAGTCTTACCTCACAAATGTTCACAAACCCAAAAAGAACAATTCAAATTTCCATACATCGCCAGACTGGTTTCATGAGAGTGAATGAAAAATTGGTTTCAATCTCAGAATAAAAGTAAACCTAGAGTTGCCTTCACGGCGTTGCGAAATCGTGCCGTATGTTAATTCCGTATTGGCATAATTGCCCTACTCTGGTATTAACGGCTTGTGTCTGTTTTAGATAATTCTGTCAGTTTGGCATCATTGTCTGTTAGTGTTCAGTTTCTTGATGCGATGTGTCTACGTTTTCATTTCGATATGACGTTCATAAACTGAATTATTTCAATGATTTGGTGGTAGTTTATTGTTGCTTAAGGCTACTCCGTTATTTAAATCTAGGGCAGAATCATGAAAATGTTGTATTATATTCAGGAACTGAAGAAATGCACATCTAACCTATTGTTTACTTCCCCCCGGTGTGACAGAAAAATGCTTTTCATCTCACTCTAATGCTTAGTTGATTACAATGCAGTACTATTCACGCGTAGGGGCATCTCAATTTTTATTTATTTCTCTGAGATTTCAATAATCCCTTGACATAACACAACTCTTGTCAATTCACTCGATCAAATGTCCCATAATTAATAACCGTTTCACTTCCGACAAGACCAACAACGAGTCCTCTGTTCTCACCATAACATCTGCACAACCAATTCTTTCATACCACAGCAAGATCATGAGCGATCTTCCTTTCAGACTTTGACTTCCATGGCCACCTATCTGCTTATGCTGATGCAGTTCCGGCTTTCGCTAATGAGAAACGCATCTATTGCCGCAAGGAGGGCCATGACGAGAAACGCAACGATGTCCTGAAGGAATATTGTAAAACACAATGGCGTCATTGTTAGTTTGGGTGATTAGGAACAATGATATCTGGCTGACATTTCTGCAATAGTATCATCAGGGGACATTGATTACATTGTTTTAGTTCTTAGTTCGATTGGGTTATTGGACAATGGGTATTATTGGTACCATTGTTGATAAGGATTGAAATGTGATATTCTGGTACTAGAACATTAAATGAGCTTTTGCGCTTTTGCACTCTTCGCTTTCTCTGCAGCTTTTTCCATGTTCATTTTTGAAACTTCAAATATGAAATGATGATGCCTTGATTCTTTTGATTTCAAAGCCTTTTCAGAAAAATCTTTTGCGCTTTATTCATCGCACTACTTCTCGGACAGTAAATTGTTTTTCTTTCGACTTTGATGATGGTAGAAACTAGCTTACAGCTTCCTCTGCAGTTTTTTAATGTGATTTTTATTCTTATATTGTCGAGAAGTTTAGGTTAGATCCTGCTGAACAATATAACCTCTCGAAGTAGTAAGGAGTGATATTAATGCCACTGATAAAAAATGGAAAAAATTATTGTAATCTTAACAGGCCTCCGTAACATCTAATAGTTTCAGGATATGGCTTCTGAGTTTTAAACTTTCGAATAAGAATTGATTTATCGCATAAAGTTAAGAAAAATTTAAAAAAAGCCCTGAGCAGAAGCTTTTGAGCGGTCGCTCATTGGTGGAGCAATAAGACTATAACCTGAAAATTTTATACTGGACTTGAGAATTGAGATCGATAACGAATATGTTAATGCAGAATCTCAGTATCGAATAATATCCTGGAAATAATTCAAAAAGTGAAATATGTAAAAGATGAATATTTCAAAAAAATTTAATTCTAAGGTTCTGATGATGCGATCCTCTTGAAATCTCGCATGGACATTCAGTAGATCAGTCTTCATTAACAAAATGAATTTCACTCGTATCGGATATCCTGTTATGGAAAAATAGAGATTCTTCTTTTTAATATTCCAATTGGATTTTCTATGGTTCGGTTAACACTATGGTCACAAAATTTTTCATGAATATTCAGTATGTCAATCTTCATTCACAAAATAGATTTCACTTGAATCGGATATCTTTTTATGGAAATATGTGTTTGTGGCCACAAAATTTTGCAGGAGGCTTATTTTGAGCATCTTGCATGTGGCCGCAACATTTCATTTCGACTGGTTTCGTTTCGTCTGAGATATTGAGGAACAAACATTTTGGTTGCCAATATTTGATGGAACACTCTGTACGATTTGGCTGGTTAACAAACCTAATCGCGGCATCTGGAAACCAAACTCACCCTGAAAATCCCAAGTCTCTGAGACAATTCCTTCGAAAGTTATCATGCTAACAGCCGGCCGGCCAGCCTGACAAACAGAATTGAATTTGACCACAAATTCGTCATCAGGGGGTCGAACCTTATCGTTTGAAACCATTTTCGGCTCAAAATTCGAAAATTAAAGATATTTAGGCAAAACGATATAGCACTCGTTTAAGTAGAAGCAAAGTGTTGTTGGATTTTAAGCAGTTTGTTCAGTCGTGAATGTGCCCTAGCTCTTAGAGAAATTTGTCCCGATTGCTGGCGCCACCTGCGGCCGCGGAAAGAACCCGGTCGGTAAGCAAACATCGCCATTAATTAATAATTTTTTCCAAGTATCGAACTGTGCGCTTATATTCGAAAAATGAACAAACTTAAGTTTTTGATCATTCAAAAAATTCATCTATCATCTTCTGATAAGCACCTATTTCATCTTCATCTGTTCTTCTGTTAAAACCAATACTGCAATTTCGAGTGAAGTGTGTGAGACTCGAACAGCTAAGTGATAACCACAAAGCCGGTGCATCCGTCATCCCTTTTTTCCTATCCTCATCCACATTCTGCTTCCAGATTGGCGGTGAATTCACAGACACCTTCTCTTTTAACTCTCGAGGTGAGTGCACACAAAAATTCAGTCAATAAATTGCTCAATCTTGTAATAATTGTCGTCTGAAATTGGTTGTAGTCATTTGCAACCTTACAGTTGGTAGTCTATTGTTAGGCCGTCGAAGACTATCTGTCTAATCCGGTGTACGCCCGGCCTTACAGAACGTCCTGTATAAAACAAATACCACCACTCGCCGTCTTTTTGCATATCGCACAGCAGTTAATTATCCCAGAGATACTTAGATGAACACTCATAATAACGAATTCAAAACACGTAGTATGTTACCATTATATCACTTCAAGTGCTGCTCGTGGAATACAAATATCCGAAGTATGCAACGATGTTAATGAATGAAGATATAATTCTGCATACCTCGTCTTTGCGGTTGAGCATTTTATCGCGCCTTCAATATCTGAAGAATGGTGCCGCCGAGAGTTCCCTTTGTCCTGCAGCGTAATGAGAATTTCTAATTAATGATGCAACTGATGCAAGATACTAGGATGCGTTTAATAGCGTCTCTATTTCGAATTTGATGGAAGGAGAATCAATTTTGGTGATGGGATGCGTTATGTCTTCTAGATTTCTGGTGGTATTCTGCTTTTCATCTGTAAGTAACGATACTGTAACGTAAGATTAATCTGTAGCTGGCTGACTTACAGATTCGTAAATAATGCAATTCTGGAATGGTTCCTGTATTTTTCTTATTTACAGTGTCGCTTTTGAACTACTCATCGAAAAACATAACCTTCAATCATAAGATTTGATCATGGAACTTTATGTATTAGGTATGGGTAAATGATTTTGATTTGAATTTGTAGATACATTTATCTGAATGTAGTTTGCGTTTGTTACTTTCATATAATAAATTATAAACAGGAAAGAAAGGAATTTCTTGGTTAAAATTGCTGTAGAGCATTTATTAAGTTTATAGTACACTGGTTCTTCAATCTGAACATGTTCACAAACTGGACAATTGGCATTTCTTCAATCTGAACATTTTCTGGGCATCCGGCCTTTCAAATGAATTCATTTGATCACGCAACCTTTTCCTTCCAATTCTCATAAAGTTCCTACTTGAAAAAAGAATGATTTTCAGGTCATGTTTATTATTGAACAATGTTTTACCTGTTATGATTTTCTTCAGATAATAGTCCAATAAACAAAGCCCTATTATTTTTATTCATCATGAATTTCTTATATTAAACCGTTGGACCAATCAACGTGACCTCACAATATGTCATTCGATAATGCTTCCGATCAGCCGTCGAGTACACTCGAAAATATTTACTAATTTCTGTAAGCTACAGATCCCTTAAAGAGGTCCAGAATTGCAATTTTCCTGTAAGCTCATGAAAAGTTACAGATTGGCTTTCAGATGAAAGCAGAATACCACCATTCATGAAAAGGTGTAATTTTATATTTGTCTGAAATGGTAATTTCATATCTAGAGTGGAAAGTTGTACTTTTCCGCACGACGACGTGAAGCGGAGTTCGGTCAAGCAACCGAGTGCGAGAAGGGTTCTTTCCGCTCGAAATAGGATCAATATTTTTCCTACAATCGTATTATGAAATAAAAAAAGACTGAACTTGTTACAAACAGCAAAATGAAATGAGTGAAATTCATGTGATACAAAATTGTTGAATTTCATAACACAACGCAACTATAAAACAAACATTTAAGTGTGCAATCAAATTATCATTCCCCAGAGAGAACAATGAACCCATAACTTCAGTCTTCAACAGAATACTAGCCATTTTTGATAATTGAATTTAGATCCCATTCCAAGCAGATCAGTCATCTCGCGAGACTTTAATAGACATTAAGCTCTTCTATTGTCCCATTCGCGAATTTTATTAACATTGTGATATTTACGACTAGAACAACTTTATCAAAATAATTTCGTGGGTCCAAAAATAGACGAATCTACGAAAATAGACGATGGTGACACATTTGTGTCATCTATCGATGAACTAGACCATCACGTTAATTGCAGCATTGAACTATATGATTAATTCGTCTGATCTCATGCATAATTATTGCCTACCATTGAATTGCGCAAACAGTACAATTAGATCACTAGTCATCACCGAATTTTGCAGGTGGAAATAATTTGAGTTCCTGCCCCTTTCGGAATATTTTTGAATATATTATAATGTTTTTTGATCTATTTACTTCATTTGGTTCCTTTTCGGCCTGCCAAGGAAATCGCATCTTTCGAAATATTAGAGAAATTGATTTTATTGTGGCCAAAAAATCGTAGAATAAGTTGGAAAAATTTTGAGAGAAAGACTCCATGGAAAATAAAATGGTCCAATTTAGTGGAACTTCCCTATAACGAACATCTGTACAACGAATTTCTCTGTATAACGAATTTCGTACAAGACATTGCACCTTGAATACAAATTCCATGTTAAAAACACCCTCTAAAATGAAGTCAATTGTCTCCATAACAAAATATTCAAAGAATATCACTCTCTGAATGGGTATTGGTAGGAAGGTATAAGGGTGGGTTTTCTACGAAATTTTTCCGAACGTACTTAATAAATCCCGACCTTAAACTAAATCATTACGGCGAGCAGAGAGATCCTTCTGAAACAGTTCCAAATACACCCCTGTATGTTTGGTTCCAATCTAACCATTATGATAGTATGAAAAGTTGTGCGAAAATGTCTGAAAGCAAGTGCTTAAGTTTGATATGATAAACTTATATTACGAACAAATTTTTTGTATAACGAAATTTCTTTCTAACTTTTTTTTGCGGAGTTAGCGCTTTCGTTACAGAATATGTGGAATATGAATCTATTCGTGTCATCTGCGATGTTGATTTCAATAATAAAATAAACAGTGAATTGAAAACCTATAGGCAAATTACTGAAAAATAGTATATAACATTACTAGCAAGGTAAGAGGGTTTTTACTGGCGAATTGAGCCAGTAAACCCGTTACCTTGCGTGTATTGTTTTATATTTTATTTGTTTCTCATTTGCAAAAAGGTTAGATAAATTCCAAAAAAATCTCAAGAATTTGTCGCAAATGTCGTAAGTTGCATTATTTATGACATCGGAAGTCCTTCGAGAATTTTTGCTCATTTCTGATGAAAAAGGCCAGATCCAAATGAAACAAGGCATGAATATCGTTTTAAATACTTTTATAACGTTTATTACTAAAAATATTTGTTCCAGGAACGATGAAATTAGACGAATAAATGAAATTAGAAGCGAGTACGTGAAACTGTCAGTGAGTTTACAGGTCAAAAAACCTCTAGGATATTTGCAATTCTGAGAAGGAAAACAAATAGATACGAATAAAACAAGGTACGAATATCGTTTTCGAAAAGTTCGAGAACGTTTATTGAGAAATACATTCGTTCCAGGAACTCTGAAATTACAAGGACGAATGAAATTAGAAGCAAGTACTTGACAAATCTCAATGTGAATAATACTACTAACTTGTAAAAATTTTACAAGTTAACTGTCAGTTTTACAAGTTAGTGACTTGATAAAATAAACTTTCTTGATTAATATTGTGTTTTTGGAAACTGACGTTTACAAATGAAAAACGAATAAAAATTGTTATACTCATGTAGATCACCAATATCAATTTCTTGTCTTGTTTTCGAGAAAATAGCCCAAATTTTTTGAAATAACGTGTACCCAAATAAGTTTTGAACGCATGAAATTATAATTCATGCATAGAGAAGAAAATATACGCCTTCTTTTTTGTCTGATATTCCTCTTGTGCCCGAAAGAATTTTTCTAGAAACAAGCTCAGTCAGTTTGTGATACGCATCAAAATTGGCGCCTCTACCATGGGCTTTGGCACTCGAAAAAAGGCCTCTTCACCTATTCATCGATGATAAAACTGTTTTCAACGGTACAAAGTGTTGAGTACCTGAATGAATAGTATCTGTAGGTACTTAACCCGACCGTTTATGCTTAGCCTTCTGGGTTTTAAATTCCTATCGGCGATTTACCGATTCAGTTAGCGTAGCACGTATTTGATTAGAGGAAGCAGATAATTATAAACCTTCAAAGCTACCGCCAATACTTATAGGTGAATGGTATTTAAGAAAAGTTTACTTGGGTATGGCTTCTTGATTTACAATTAATCTTCAATGGATATGTTCTTATGCGATTAATATTAATACCAATACAATCGATAATGGTGTCAGGAATTCGATATACTTTCGATTGATTACGATAAGGTTAATACATTCGCAAATCGCAAGGAAACTGAGTTGGAGTTATGATCTTCCGGGATGTCCTGCGCAAGTCTCTCGGAAATCTCTCGGATTCAGATAGAACATAAAAAAATAAGATGACAAGTTCCCATATTTTTTTTTCCTAGCGGTCCTGCCTACGAAGATACAACGCCACTGAAAAAAGGAAATTCGTTTCAGTGGAATAAATTTCAATTACTTACTTTTTTCAAATTTTTTTTTTCGAAAACGGTTCATTTTATCGACACTGAACAAGAGTACCATTTCTAAAGCTGTTCAAGGTAACCAAATTTGTTTTTTTAGCACTTTATCAAACAGGGTGTTAAAAATGTAAGCATTACAATGTACAACCCAGTCCGCCCCTGGTAAACTGAACAAGCTAATTGAAATTTGAGTGTGGTGATTTAAGATGTCCTTAATACTATTAATCATATCAAATTTTCATCAAATTATATTCCACTAAAATGGATTTTCAGTGGCGTCATTTAGGAGGATGTATCTTCGTAGGGAGGTGCGCTAGGAAAAAAATTATGGCAACTTGTCATCTTATTTTTTTATGTTCTATCTGAATCCGAGAGATTTCCCACTTTTTCCGGGACACCCTGTTTGTGACGTATAATATATTTTCGGAACAGGAATAATAGAGATATATGAAATATAGCTCAGCGAAGAAACATATATAGCGAACAGCAATTCTCTCCATAATGCTTTATTAAGTTGTTCAGGAATGAGGTATAGAAAGATCAGAAGGTTTTAAAGAAGAATTTAACAAAGTCCAGAAAAAAATAGTGAATGTATGAAATTTCATACGAAACGGAATATCACTTCTTTCGCCCGTTGAGCCGCTAGTGAATATTTAAAAGATACAAAACAAAATGACTGACATTTCTTTTTTAAACGGCTGTAAAACGATCTAATTAATCTCATAGTTACTGCAACCTGTGGGATTCTTCAAGACAAAATCGATTTAACACTAATATAAAAACCTGTGTTCCCTCACATAATGAAGAAAATTCATTTTATTGCCTCCACAAGGCAAAACCTGAATAGCTCATGTTTATTGTCAAACAGTATATAACGATCCCGATAAACTTTAATAGCGCCTTAAAATTCCAAAGCACGTGCAGCTCATAGTCAAAGTACTTGAAGAACGCGCATAGAGAGCTTGGTTACCCACTTACACCAATACATCTATGGCGCCAGTGCCTCTGCCAACTTTGGGTCGCCACAATTCTAATTCATTGATGGATAATGACACCAGGAAGTTTTGCATGGGTAATACCGTGCAAGTATGCACTTAGGTTGTTAGGATATACGTTCAAAATACTTTGAGTTAATAGAAAGAGTGGAGCATCATTTAACTAAACATCACTAACCATTACATGTAGAATATCTTGGGAAGTATTCCTAGCATATTATCCAATAACGCAGTTATTGAAATGGATCGTTTTCGAGGTACAGGGGTTGAAATTGAAAAAAAAGTCGGCTAAAACTACCAGTGTTGCCAATTCGTTTCAAGGTCAATTACGCCAAATCTGCAAACGCCACTTCAACCCTTCACTACGAATATAAGTTGATATTTCCCCATGATCCAGCTAAAATTGGACAAATCACAGCGAAGCTCCGTTTCCTGCCATATTTTCAGTCCAATTTCCTTTTCAGCGTGATTGAAAGCTGAAGTTGATAAATGACGGCTCGAATTTCGTCTGTCCGCTCCGCTACTCGCACATGTTCCGAATAAAGAGCATAAAGAGTTGTCAAAAGGTCGCAAATCTGCTAACCCCGTGCAATGTTGCCGTGAAATGTCACCGGAAGCCCTACCCGAGAACATTGATCTAGTTCTCCATGATGCCGCGACCCCACCTTGTCACAGACAAATATCCCATATTAGAGAACATCGAACTCGCATCAGCGGTGTCCGTTCTTCTTTTGTGGCCTGTTTCCTGGTCGCGATGGGAAACCTTGTGCAGTTTTATGGGGTGATATTTCGATGCATTATGCATCATCAATCTGACATAAAGTTAACGAGCTGATGAAGCCGTAAAATCATTCGGATGTCGAACAATACATGTTTGTGGGCACAATTTGCCATTCATGGACCGTTTACGGTCTTTTGTTCTTTATTGATAATAGTAGAGTATGCATGAATGGATGTAGCTACTGTGTGTATGCTTTAGGATGGGTAGACATGCATACAACACCCATTTAAATGTTATAAAAACTTCGAATGAATTAGTAGTGTCGCGATTTCTAGCCGCAATGAACACTCTGTAGCTGTCCGTGGGGTTGTCGGTATTTTGACGGACCCAAAAGAATCTCCAGTCGCGTCTTACTTTGAAGCTTCTTGCGCACTTGTGCCTATGAGGCAGGAGCATTATGGTCGATCGTAAACACAAAAACTTGTCACTGAATATTTAACTGTAAAATTTCAATTCCTTTGAATCGACAAACTCGGAATTATTATAAAAAGTTCATAATTTAGGAAAAAATTGAATTCTATGGTTCTGATGATGCGATCCTCTTGAAATTTTGCATGAACATATAGTATGTCAATCTTCATTCACAAAATAAATTTCACTCGAATGGGAATCTTGTTATGGAAATATAAAGATTCTTCTTTTCAATATTCCAATTGAATTTTCAATGGTTCTGTTAACACAATCGCAACATAAGGTTTATTATGAGCATCTTGCACGTGGCTGCAAAATTTCATTGCGATTGGTTTCTTTTTGTATGAGATATTGAGGAACAAATATTTTGAATGACCTTATTTTATGAAACACCCAGTACGATTTGGCAGGTTAACAAAATTAACCACCGCATTTGGGAATCGAACTAATCCTGAAAATCTCATGTCTCTAGGACAATCCCTTCAAAAGTTATGGTGCTAACAGACGGACGGTCCCAGAGACAGAATTGAAGTTGATCACGAATTCATGATCAAGGAGTCAAACCCTATCGCAAATTACAGACATTTGTGCGAAACCATATAGCACTCTTTTAAGTACGGGGTCTTTATAAATGATTGTAACATCGTAGGTTGCTTTGGAAATTTTTTATCTTATCAATTCTTATGCAAAGTCTACAAATTGACAAATTCAGTCACATTATTCAATTTCTCTTGGAATGACCAGCCTAAACTCACAGTATCGTTTCTTTAAACTAAAGTTTACATCAGAATATAAGTATTTATAATAGTCCAACGCCAACTGCGCTTTTATAATAGCTTATAGAGACCCTGAAGAAGGAGCGCTCAAAAAAGATAACTTTCGTGTCTAGACATGGTAGGATTTCGATTGAAATATAATCTGGGTGAATTCTGCATTTCTAAAAAACTTTATAGGTTTTCACTCCCAGTATCTGAAAAAGAAATAATTGACAATTAGACTGCAAATGAAAAAAAACACAATTCTGAAGATTTTCCAAGTTTGTCTGAAAAAGGTGTCTGATATAGACACTGAAACGTTACATTATCCTTTTCATTTATTTCCCTTTTTTATTTTTACTGTAAGGCAACAATTTTTTTCAAAACCAATTTACTCCGGACAAATAAGTGCAAAGATTTTCGCAGGTGCACTTCATCTTCATTAAACATTTTTTAAATATTTCTGTTTCAGAGACTGGGAGTGAAAACCTTTGAAGTTTTTTTAGAAATGTGTAGGATTTCCATGGACCGACCAAAACACATTTTTTCAATGCCCAAATCCAAATTCCTAAAATTATATCACAAGCATTAAAACAACCTAATATATGTAAAACATTTCGACACCAAGATTGGTAACATCAAACCCTTCTATCGTAATTGCTTTCCAGATGTTAACAGCCTACCAAATTGTACAGATAAACGTTCATATACACTCCGAGCATTTAGTACGGCCTCAACCCAATTAAGGCACCTATCTCGAATGATGCTCTTTAACAGCCAATTTCATAATCCCCTGTCGATCGTTTATTGTAATATTCCCAAGCACATAAAAGGCGCCGAACGTTTAGGGACTCTTCACTTTCGACAACTTTAAATGTCCGGATAAAATTCACGCGTGGGATCGTGAATGGACATAAGGAATTTTTGATCGTGATGGTACTAGCCAGGAAAATCTGAAGAAATTGGAAATTTATCGAAATTATCGATTTTTAGTTGTTGAAGTCAAATTTTTGTTATCTAGGTACATGCTCCATTATTTAAGCTATTTTCAAGATATTTTATTGTTGGTATCTACGTTTCGATTAGTATTTTTTACTGTCCCCAAAGAAAATTATAAGATTTCAGTTTCTGCCGACAATATTTATAATTTAAGTAGCTGTGATACTATTATTTTACATGGAGGTAAAGGGTTTTCCAATGAGAGGTATTATTTTGATATTCAAAGAAAAATGCCATTTTTCAATGAAAATTATTGGATGCTTATTTCATAATAAAGAAAAAGGTATACCGTTAATAGAGAAAAATAACATAAGGCAAATGACCACCACGACCACGCTTACAGGACCATATCCTTTTAATGAAATTTTCCATAACCAAATCGCAAAGTGGTCGCCCTATGTCCTCGATAGCTTCACGAATTCTATCTTTGAGGTCTTGAATCGACGAGGGGCTATTGGCGTAGACCTTCTCTTTCACGTGGCCACAAAGGAAGAAGTCGCAAGGTGTTAAATCACAAGATCTCGGTGGCCAATTGTGATCACCTCTTCGAGAGATAACACGGTCCGGAAATACGGTGTAATGACGTTTGTGAAATGCCTATTTCCAAAGAACGACGAGGAATGGACAAACCTGAATTTTCTTCAACACTTTCTGCTACAGCAGCAATATTCTCAGCTGTTCTTGAGCGACGTGCATGGGTTTTATTCTTCACATCACTAACTTGTCCCAACAACTCGAATTTTTCTAACAATTTCTTTATGGGGTCCGACAAGGTGCTTCACGACGACCCGAAATTTCACCATTTTCATAGTGAATTTCAATAATTTCAATGCGTTCTTGAAGCGTGTATCGTTTCATTTTTATTAATGGCGTAGTTTCTACTTTTCACATGTCAAGAAATGACAGCTTCAAACGTGACATCTCCGAAATAGCGGGCTATTCAAAATAACACCTCTTATTGGAAAACCCTTTATTGTACGCAACACGTCCGAAAATAGCTTTTTTTGGACCAGGATTTCATCTATTCATCTAAAAAAACCTTATTTACCTGTTACTCAAACAACTATTTTTACTGATTTCTTCTATGCTTCAATTGAGCCTATCAGAATTCAGAATATATTAAATATTGTTTATTATGAATATATTGCGTTTCTTCCGAGGTTGTTTTATCATTTTCCATTCGAAGAACGCAGATGAAAATCTATCAAAGCGTATCTGGATTTCCTGTTTTTATTGCTCATTTTCCATAACTTTCCCAACAATGGTAGTAATTTAACTAATTTTCAAGCAGCAACTACCAACAATTTTCATCAACGAAAACTCAGCTAAACCAGCACTGTATTCTCTGTTCTCGGAATTTAAATGTAGGCTTATCTAAATATACTGATACGGGTAGTGTTGTAAGTTTATACGCCTAATGTTGGACTTCAAATATTTTTTAACCTCTATCAATCACCACACATTCTCTTTTGTCACCTGTTAGTTTGTTTCCACAACAATTGCGAATTAAATTCTCGAGATGCCAGCATCATTCTGCAAATTATTCCATGTTTGTATAAAACTTCAATGACCGCAAAATCATCAAATCGTCATGCTCATGTTAATAATTCGAATTAGTAACTCCCAAGTTATTTTTATTTCTAACGCTAGACCTGTTGTTAAAATCATGGATATTATGTGCATAAAATTGTTTATGTTAATGGTTACATCCCACGATCTGTCTACATTTATTGACGATTCGTTCTAGTTCTAGCAACTATTTATTTTCATATGGAAATATATGGTTTATAGAGCAGACAGGAAATCGGATAGATTCGATTATAAGACATTTTTATTTCGATCGAGAGTAAATAAACGAATGATTCTGATTGGGATTTTGCATGCAGTTCAATAAAATTCGTAACGGAATTCTATAATGATTGAATAAATATAAAAAAATCCGTAGGTTTTAAACCTAAATATTTTGAAATTTTATCGATACGTTGATATCAAGCATTACTCTTTTCATGGTCAGTGATATGCCGGGCGTATAAACAATAACTTCCGGAAGAAACCACTTTCAAACTTATCATTTTTTTAGGCTAGGTTTAGAGTTGGATAAGAAAATTGTAGTTATGAATAAATATTATGGAGCCAATAGTTTTCAGGGTATTAAAATTTTAACTTCATTGTTCAATAGATATGGAAAAGAGTAAATACAATGCGAGAACAGTATTCAAAATTCAATATAATGGGTCGATTACATTGAGATACTTTACAAGCTGCTACTGAGCGAATTTAGTAGCTGATTGTAAATTCGCTCAGTGTAATCGTGTTCACAAGCCAACAATCTGATTGTAAAAAAGCTGCGACTAAAGTTGAAAGCTGGGCTACTTAACACGCTAAATCGCTGGCGTTTTGGCTTGTTGCCATGTAAACAAGCCGTGTGTAATCACAGTTGCTACTAAACAATCTGTGAGTTCTCATCTACTCGGTGGTTCCTGGTTCTTAAATTTGAAAACGTATTTGACATTTATCTTAGATCCTTGACTACGATACAAACATTAACCTCAAGTGAATCGCTAGATTGTAGGCTAAGTTTTGAGTGTAATCATCACAATCTCACAAGCTAATTCACTCGCTTCTAAATTAGCCCAGTAGCAGCTTGTAAAGTATCTCAATCATAGATCTATAATTACTATGGATGCAGAATCACGTGACTTAACAGAAGATCGAACACTTGGATACATTAGAGAGAGTAAGACATATGCGATCTTATCGAAAAGAAAAAAGATGAACAAAGTTTTTGGGCAACTTGTCAAAATCATATGGAAGATGTAAACAAATATTTAGGCTTTGCTTTGCTCACAAGAAGTTGATGCGGTGAATATAAATTAAGTTATACTAATTTCTGAATTGAAGTCATATATTTTTTGATATATTTCATTTGGAATGATCTATTTGGTGTTTTTATCTACATTGATTCGACATTGCCCACAATAGCTCCTTCACATTCGACCAAGTGACCTCTCTCTCTCATGCGGTGTCCATTCTTATTAGGTCTATGATCTCAATGTAATCGACTCATAATCTGAGCTAACTATAGTCAAATTAGATTATGAAAATCAAAACATATTGGGAATGCCCGTTATGACAATCCAAAAATAGATGAAAATCAGTGATACTCATAGAAATTATAACTCCAATGGAAGCGGCGAAAGAGAGAGACTCGTGATGCCATAAGAAAGATAGAGCTGGTGGTGGCAAGATTAGTTGGATTAATTTCATTTTTTGAGAATAATTTGTTTTCTTGCTATTTTTCAGACGTGTTTCAAATTAGTATATATTATATATTAGTATGTATAGCAAAAAAACAGATTATTCTCAAAAAATTAAATTAATCCAATTATCTTGCCACCACTAGCTCTATCTTTCTTTTTGCATCACGAGTCTCTCTCTTTCGCCGCTTCCATTTCTATGATTGGCTCTCAAATGGGATTTGCGGGCCTTTTGCCACCTCTAGCTCTATCTCTCTCTTGGCATCACATTCTCCGAAAGTGTTGAATGACAGGCCTCATCCATGTAAGGTTAGTATATCTATGGTGATACTTGACTCTAGAAAACTGTCAACAGTGACAAATATTTCCAAAAGTAAAAAAAAGTTGTTTTTTGTGAGTTCCAAGTTATTTTTGGCTAGTGAATGCTGGCTGCTTTAACAGTAGAGAAGAAAATGTCGGAAATGCCCAAACAACATTTCAATAAAGAATAATTCTCGAGATAAAGCCACACCAATCTACCGATTGTTCATCAACAAGACCTCCCATGTCTGTCCGACCCACGACCTCAAGAAACAAGTTCTCCAAAACTTCAACCAAAAAAAACACTCCGAAATCGAAGTACTGATCAAAATATTAGTCATAATTATCTTCTTCCCCATTTAATTTGGGAGTACTATTGAATTCCACCTCAACTATCACACACACATATCTATCTAAGATGATTTATGAGACAAAACGATTGTCCCATTAGAGAACATAAAAATACGTCAGAAACGACACTAAATGCCCAGGGAAAAAATTTATAGATCTCGCCGACACAGGGGATGTAAATCGGATAAGACGGATTAAGGGTGATTACGAGAAAGGCATCACAATTAGAGTTAAGCTGAAACAACCAAATTACTGTGGTTAGCTTATCGTGCCGGAAGCCAGAAATTGGAGTGAATGAATGAAATGCAGGTAGAGAGCCACTTGAGAGTTGACCTGTTAGGAAGCAAAGAGGTGTGAATGATGGCCAATGGAGTGTTTAAGAAGCATTATAGAAGTTTAATGGTCCAAGGAAAAAGGGTGATTTAAGATAGGGTAGTCTGTTACTTTCTGATAATTCATTTGTTATGAGATAATTTTTTTTATCGATTGGGCCGCTACTCTATAGAAACTTACCGTCGTAAGTATTATCATAAGATCGTCTAATTTTTGAAAAAATTATCGAAAAACACATTGCTGAGTAATATTTTATCGAGAAGCATAAGAGCTGGGACCTATTGCACCAAATACTTTGCAACTTTTCACTTTTCAAATGAATTGCGTTGCACGAAACGCATTCATAACTGAAAAGTGCAATATGGAAAGTACAAAGTGATAAGCACTTCGTAGAAATTAAATTTTGGGAGAAATGTTGTGCAACATGATTACTTTTCACTTTTGAAATTTGTCAGAATGCAAATTGCAACTTTTCACTTCGCACTTTGCATTCTGACAAATTTCAAAAGTGAAAATTACTTATGTTGCACAACATTTCTCCCAATATTTAATGTTTGCGGAGTAATTTTTACTATGCACTTGACTTTTCACAATGTATTTTTCATTTATGAATACGTTTCGTACAACTCAATTCATTTGAAAAGTGAAAAGTTGCAAAGTGTTTGGTGCAATAGGCCCCTGGTGGCAACAAAAATCCGAGTCGAAGACGAGAGTTTTTGCAACTGCACAAATGAGATATTAATTTGACAATAACTGTTAAGTTTTGCCCCAGATAAACTTGAGAAAACTGCTGATAACTGCTGCCATGCAGTTTTCCATCTAGAAACCATTTGTAATTCAAATTGCACGTTTTTGGTTAGTTCAACTTAAGACGATAAAAATAGTCTTTTTGAAATAATAAGTTGTTCGAATTTGTCTATATTTAATTTTTATTCTGATGAAGTCTTCGATGCAAAAACGAAGTGTGTGTCAATTCCAATAATAAAATATGGAAAAATGCAAACAAGTGCTTATTTATGATGACGAAGATACGGTAGAGATCACTTAGTTTACTATCACTGTTTTTCTGGAAATAACTGAAAATGTCCATCGTACTTCCAACGCCCCTTCACTGTTCTTTCATCATTTTTCATATTGGTTTTTATCATAGGAATTTCGACCTATTAAAAAATTGCTATTTTAAATTATAGTATAGTTGTTATATAAATGGTTTTACTACATCGAAAGACGAAAGAAATGTGTAATAAATTCAATTGATTTATAACTTTATAACCGCCACACAACTCGCAATTCAGGTACAAAATAATGAATGAACATGTTAAAAACGTTCGACACATTTGTGGGCAGGCAAAAATGAATTAATTATAGGATACCAAATATCTTTATTGATTCGAGGTGAGAGCAGATCCGGAGTTGAGATATTCGGATCTTCATTTTGAAGAAGGATAATGAAAAATATATGGAAATATAACAGCAGAATTGACAGAAAAACAGATAATGGTTCGTAGGAATCCCAGGGATAGCTAAAAACTGAAGATAAAAAAAATGATGAATGAAAATTGTGCATCCTGAATAATTATTTGATACGGGTAATGAAAATCACTTCTGAATTCCATGCAAAGGTGAAGCTTTCTCATAAAAAAATTATGTAAGTAAGATATTGAGTATTGGAAGCTTTCCGACCCAAAAATTACATTGCACAGCAGTAAGGTTATAGGTTTACACCGATCATTGAGATTTCGTCAGTGCACCAAATAGAAATGACCATTTCGACTGTGTTTTCTTCACAATATCATTTATAATTTACCGATTTTCCACTCCTTGTAGAAGCATTCGGACATAATACAAATAAGTCCGAGTTACCTAACAAAATTTTATGATGATTTCTACTGAAAAATATGTTCCACCAAATTTTATCACTAATACACTTCTAGAATGGGAAAAAATCAATAACCATTTCTTCTTAAATGCTGAAAGGTTCTATCTGATATGCATAATCCACAACAATCAACAGCTTTCTCTATAAAATTCTCGACAACTAAATGCATTGAAGAACCGAACCGTGTAGGTTGAATTCTATGTAGAAGCGTTAAAATGCTTCAAACTGTTACGAAATTGAACATCAAATTACGCTTTTATGGGTGAGAAAGCATACTTTATATATCAAATCAATTTCAAAGGTGATTAGAAGAATCGCTCTGCTCTGAAAGCTTAAAGTGTTCCCGGCAAAACGTTTTTAAGAGAAATCGAACATACCTAGTGTTGTTATAGAAAAATACGTTTTTAGAAAGATAACAAATTTTTCCACTGATACAGTTCTGAATTAATAAGAACTCAATAACCATTTCATCTCAAATGATGAAGAGAATTCAGTTTCCATCAGATATGCATAGTTCACAACAATTACCAGCATCTATATTAATAAAACAGGATCTATGGTTACTGTTAAAAGAGAATATCTATTAAACGACTGCACCAAATTCGACAATTCTTTTTTTGTTGTGTTCATTATTGTTAGGGCAAGGTTTTTTTTTACAACAAAATATTCAAAAATAAATTGTTCGGAAAAATATAAAAGGCTTTCCTTTTCTTTTTCTTCTTTGACGTATTTGGATATCATAGAGTACTTATAGTGTTTTTGACATTTGAACAAAAAGTGAAGTTACATCGGGTGAAACGAAAATTTTAATTAGAAATAACGTATAAACTAGCATATTATACAACAATTTTTACTTAAAGGTACCATACAAGGTAGGTTATATATTAGAATTTGTGTACTATGATAACATGAAATATGTGATATATGTATTATTATATTAATTCTACTATTGTTATTCAGGAAGAGGATATTTGTGGTTCAGATATATCAATAGAAAATGACCAATTTAAAGTTACATTTTCAACCCAAGAAAAAGAAATACAAGGTTCTGATGAAGTTCTCAAGGTGAAGCAAGGAACCAACGAAGATAAATACCATTGAACTCCTCGCATAGGAAATAATAAGAGGTAGGTTCAACTTATTCGAGTTTGTGTAATATAATAGGAGGAACATGAAATATCAACACATATTAGTGTATATCAATGCTGCTATTCAAGAAGTGGATATTTACATTTCAGATAGATTAATATAAGATGGTGAAAGCAGTGAATAGAAGAACACTGTTGAAAAATCGAAACCTTTGGAGAAATGTGAGTGTTCAGAATATCTAAACGATTAATCTAAGTAACAGTAATTCATGAGGTTTTCTCATATCTTTAACTTTAATATCAATGGGTTTCCCCACAATAGTTCCATATATAGCCTATTTGTTTTGAAAAGTTTCGTGCTCCTGAGTAACTCAAAAGCTCGAAATACGGCTTGCCATTTGCTGCGCACAAGCACTGGTACAGCTCAGGAGCTCGAAACTCTTCAAAATGAATACTATAATAGAGTAGACATTGTACACAAGGTTGCTCTAATCAATTCTACCATACATTTCAACAAGAGAGTGGATGTTTGAAGACTCACCTATTCATTGTTACAATTATTGATATTTTTGCAGGTCCGAAAAGGTTTATTTGAATTGAACAATGAAATGAAATGAAATGAATGGAATTGGATTGTTGATAATTTACTGAATGTTTTCAAAATTAAGAAGCTACTTATGAAGAAAATATATCTGGAATCTAAGGTAAATGATATTATGAACTATTGTACCGCACATCTGATTATTTTGTCTGTGCATTATACTCATTCATGGTTTACCGAGAGACTGAGAGATTAAATGGTTTCCTTAGATAACTACATTGATGTTCATAATTTATTTCATCATATTGGCAAGGAAAATGTTAGAATAATTAACAATTATTATTATGCGAAAAATGTAAAATAATGATTTGAATTTTGCCTGCTTTCATTAAAATGTAATCGATAGAAAACTTGAAAATAAAAATAAGTAATTTTTACTTCTTGATCACTAAATAGTAATTAATATATCTTTTTTGCAGGTCCTGAAGATTTGATATGGAGTGCTCAATAAACTTTCACTGCTTGGTTGAATAAATGAATTTGGACTGTTGATAATTTACGAAATATTCAAAAAATAAAGAAAGCTACTCATGAAGAAATTTAGGTCCACAAAACCAATCCTCTTTACAAATTATTTTGATTTGATTTAACAATTTCATTCATGCTTTGAATTTACCTAAATTTTGAAGGGCAATTATAAGGACTTTTAGGGTCATTCTAATTATATGTCAATTCGACTTTCCCGTTCAAACCATAAACTCAACTTGAAATTTTCGTTTTTTCGAGTTGTTGCCGTCAGAAGTCATTTGGTTTATAGGTGTCCAATAGGCCACTCCTAAACTCGATAACTTCCAAGAGCAACAACTGGAAATATCGAGATTAGCCAAATTCGATTTAAGGTTTTGAACAAGAAAGTGGAATTCTCATGATAATAGAAATCTCAGAATTGTTTTCTACATGACTACTATGAGAAGTAACATCTCGAACTTTTGAAATCTACACAGGCCGGATTTACTTCTTCAAGAAAAATTACTACAAAAATATATTAAATCGGATGGGCTGCTCTCCTAATATTCTAACTATCCTTTCCAAGCAGCCGTTTTCATAGACCCTTCAGCATTATCATTTTTTTTAACGTGTCACATATGAGTTCTGTATTGTTGATGTGTCATTTGATTTGTGAAAGATTTCATATAAATTTTCAATAGACGCTTTGAGTATAAACAGGTTGTTCCTATAAACATGTTGAATATTCTGAATTTCAGCCTATAGATATAGATAATATTTTCAGGGTACTTCTATAAATCAATCACTCATTTCAGATCTCTACTTTATAACAAGATTAAATAATGTTTAAACTGGCAAAACTAGGTTTGCCGGGTCAGCTAGTTTTATATAAATTCTCGACCACTAAATGCATTAAAGAACCGCGTAGTTGAATTCTATGTGGAAGCGTCAAAATGCTCCAAACTGTTACGAAATTGAACATCAAATTACGCTTTTATGGGTGAGAAAGCATATTTTTTCAACGCAACGTCTAAGTTTTTTATATATCAAATCAATTTCAAAGGTGATTAGAAGAATCGCTCTGCTCTGAAAGCTTAAGCGTTCCCGTCAAAACGATTTAAGTGAAATCAAACATAGTGTTGGCCTTCTGGCTACATCGTGCAGTCGTGTGGACCACCAGAGGAGTGATTTGGAGTAATTATCCGATTGACTGATTCCGTGGATTCGATTTGTTATGAATTGTTGGAATTGTTCACACGTGTAACTGTATATTTGATATGATACTCATGGGACGTAGAAATTGAACGGTTTTCAAAGATGTAACTTTATACTGATAATTCTTGACCAGGAGGTATGAATTTCGAAATCAATTAACCGTCTATACAGGGTGTCTGTAAACGAGACACTTGGGATATGATTCCTCGATGATAATAAGCAGGGGTAGTTCAAATAATTTCTTTTCGAAATCGACTTCTCTTCCAAGATACAGCCTTTGGAAGGCGATGACGAGTTGACAGTTTTAAGAACACTGAGTCATAAATTAAACATAATATAAAGCACCAAGTATAGATGTTCTTACACAATTTTTTTAGATCTCATAACTTTATTATTAGGGGTTGAAAATAACAACCCTCTATGGTTTTCGTTCAAAAATTGTTTTCGTGGGATAGATTTTCGAACAATAAAATTCTCTTATGGTTTCCCATTGAATTCTGGAGAAAAAAGTCTCTTGCAAAATTTCGATACAGTCGATACTTTTCTCTAAAAAATAAAAACTTACAAGCAGTTCTGATCAACCCCTAATAATATAGTTATTTGACCAAAAAAATTGTGTGAGAAACGTCCACTTAATAAACATATTATATATAGTTTTATGACTCAGTGTTTTCAAGGACTCCAAAAAAAATTGAAAACTGTCAACTCGTCATCGCCTTCCAAAGGCTGTATCTTGGAAGGGGGGTCGATTTAGAAAAAAAATATGAACCACCCCTATTTCGAGTACTAATATGAAATAATGAAATGTAACCATAATATCTGTAAGAAATGATATACAGGGTGTCCCGTAATAAGACCGACAAACTTCTAGTGGACATTATAGATCGTATTTTAGACAGATTCGACCCAAATCATATAATGCAAATTGCTTCGTTAAGGAGCTAGTGGCCTTTGAAGATGACGTCCTGTTCACACTTTTTGCCACATATTCGCAAAACGGAGTCACATAAAGTGCTGAAAGTTTACACATTGGCTAATATCAAAAATACGCATCGATTAGATTGAGTGCATTTCTTTCATGTCAAGCACAATCATATCATTTGGGGGGGGCGAAGGGTATTTTTAGTTGAAACTTTTTAACTTTCATTATTTCGCAGGGTTTACATCATATTCATAAACTCTGATGTTTTTTCTTGAAAAAAGATGCTCTTGTATTATAACGCCCAGATGCACCATTTCTGAAAAAAATAGATTTGAAATTTTCTCTCTTTTCACTAATTACTCAATGTTCACTTTTGTTTGAATTTAATCTGGACGTTATTATACAAGAGCATCTTTTTTCAAGAAAAAACATCAAAGTTTATGAATATGATGTATATCTCGCGAAATAATGAAAGTTAAAAAAGTGTTAACTAAAATACCCTTCGCCCCCCTCCAAATGATACGATTGTGCTTGACATGGAAGAATTGCATTCAATATAATCGATGCGTATTTTTCATATTAGCCAATGTGTAAATTTTCAGCACTTTATGTGACTCCGTTTTGCGAATATGTGGCAAAAAGTGTGGACAGGACGTCATCTTCAAAGGCCACTAGCTCCTTATTAACGAAACAATTTTGCATTATATGATTTGGGTCGAATCTGTCTAAAATACGATCTATAATGTCCACTAGAAGTTTGTCACTCTAATTACGGGACACCCTGTATTATATCATGATTTCACCCCAGAAAGTATCATAGTATGCTCTGATTTGCCACAGAATAAAAACCAAATTATCTTGAATGCTCATAGAGCCTATTTTGATCTTAGGTGGCCCTTCTTCCATCAAGCTGTCAAAAAGGCCACTCAACTCGCAACCAATCGTATAGATCACATTAAAAACATTCGATTAGGTATACTTACGCAAAGACATACATTAAAACTTGTGGTGCTAAAAATAGACCTCGATATAAGTGCTATTCATCTAAATCAATAACAACTAAGCATTATTCGGAATTTTGGTGCGTCTAAAAATATGCGGCATTGATATAAATAAATATTTTGGTTCGATTTTAGGAAGTCTTTAATTTTTATAATGCATCGACCTCCGAAATAGAGCTGAGTTCTAATCATTTAACATCAACATTATTTCCTTTCACTTCATCTGGAATGTGAATGGGTTCAGTGATATTTTTTCCTATTTGATGAATGATACCGGACTAAATATTTTCAGCTTTCTTGTGCTATTGCCTTGTTCAAAAAAATATATTTTCAAGAATGTGTTTGTGAATAAGTGCGACAAATTTCAGGAGGTGGTTCTGCATCAATATAATAATGATTTGATACTATAAAGGGTTTTCCAATAAGATTTGTTATTTTGATATCCAAAGAAAAATGCCATTTTTCACTATTAATAATCAATTTGCCGACGATCAAGTAATTTGTGCGAATGATAAAGAAGACCTAGAATATATGGCGAGAAAGCTTCAAGAAGAGTATGGAAGATGGGGTCTTCAGATGAATATATCTAAAACGAAATACTTATGTGTTGGAGAAGAAACCACTGATTTGAAGCTAGAAAATAATGAAACAATAAAGAAATGCGAAAGCTACAAATACTTGGGAATCAATTTCAATGCAGAAGGAACAGATGACGCCGAAATTAAATCACGAATAAATAAGACAAAAAAATAATAAGTTCGCTGAATGGTATTCTATGGAGCACAGAGATAGGAAAGAAAAGAAAGATACGAATATATGATACACTAATAAAAAGTACTCTAGTATACGGATCTGAAACTTGGCGATTGAAAGAACAACTGAAGAGGAGGATAGAAGCTACAGAAATGGATGCAATACGACGAGCATCCAGAACTTCGAGAAGAGAGAGGATACCGAATTCGATAATAAGGGAAACTATGGAAATAAAAGAGACAGTCACAGAATATATAGATAGGAAACAGCTGGTATGGTATGGACATGTGCAAAGAATGGCAGAGAATAGATTACCAAAGAAAATAATGAGATGGATACCTCCAGAAAACAGAAAAAGAGGAAGACCAAGAACGACATGGATTAATGGAATTAGAAAATCAATGAGTGAAAAAGGACTAAATGATGAAGACTGCAACAATAGAAGGCATTGGCAATTGGGTATCGGACAACGTCTTTAGGATGTTTTTAACCCGAATGTATATATAAATAATCGGATGTTTATTTCATTATAAAGAAGAAAAAAGGTAGAAGTCGCAAGGTGTTAAATCACAAGATCTCGGTGGCCAATTGTGATCACCTCTTCGAGAGATAACACGATTCGGAAACTATTCCCGCAAAAGCTGTTTTCGTTGCTTGTGTGGCACATAGCGCCGTCTTGTTGAAAGTAAACGTTGTCCAGATCAATACTATCCAATTTCGGCCATAAAAAGTCATTAATCATCTCTAGATAGCGCATTCCATTCACCGTAACTGTTGCTCCAGCCTCTTCAACACTTTCGGCTACAGCAGCAATATTCTCGGCTGTTCTTGAGCGACGTGCACGGGTTTTACAGAGCCGGACCGTGGGCGTGGCGAGGGAGGCATTTGCCACGGGCGCAAACGACCTAGGGGCGCAAAATGTAAAATATGATATACTCCATTTTAAATGAAGATTTACTACAAGCTCTATATTTCAAGGTGCCGTATTTACCAGTTTACAAAATGAGAAACACGTAGTTGACGACACTACCAATTACGGAACAAAATCCTACGAAATTATACATGGCGCGAAACAAGACTCGATGCATTGTTCCTTACCTTTTAAGAAATATGGAAGATAATTGTCAATAAAAAAAATCTTCAAAATGAAGGGTTTTCAAAAAGGATGTGTTATTTTGAATAGCCCGCTATTTCGGTAGATCTCACGTTGGAAGCTGTCATTTTGTTTCAAATAGAAACTACGCCATTAATAAAAATGGAACGATACACGCTTCAAAAACGCATGAAGTTATTAAATTCACTATAAAAATGGTGAAAATGTAGCAGAGAGGGTTCGTAAAACTTGAACATTTTGGGTCGTCGAGAAGCACCTTGTCGGACCACAATGAAGAAATTGGTGGAAAAATGCGATCTCTTGGGACAAGTTAGTGATGTGAAGAAAAAAACCCGTGCACCTCGCTCGAGTACAACCGAAAATATTGCTGCTGCCGCCGAAAATGTTGAAGAAAAACCCAGGTTTGTCCATTCCTCGTCGTTCTTTAGAATTAGGCATTCCACAAACGTCATTACATTGTATTTTGCATAAAGATTTGGGCCTTAAGGCTTATACATTTCAGTTAACACAAGAACTAAAGCCGGCCGATCATCAACAACGTCGTGTCTTTGCTGATTGGGTCGTTGAAATGCATGAAAATGATCCGGAATTCCATCGAAAAATCATCTTGAGTGATGAGGCCCATTTCCACCTATGTGGCTTCGTCAACAAGCAAAATTGTCGCATCTGGGGCTCGGAAAACCCAAGAGTTATTGTTGAAAAGCCTCTCTATCCTCAACGTGTGACTGTTTGGTGCGGTTTATGGTCCGGCGGAGTCATTGGACCTTACTTTTCCGAAAATGAGGCTGGAGCAACAGTTACGGTGAATGGATTGCGCTATCGAGAGATGATTTTTTAGGGCCGAAATTGGATAGTACTGATCTGGACAACGTTTCTTTCAACAGGACGGCGCTACGTGCCGCACAAGCAACGAAGCCATCGATCTTTTGCAGTAAAAGTTTCCGGACCGTGTTATCTCTCCAAGAGGTGATCACCATTGGCCACCGAGATCTTGTGATTTAACACCTTGCGACTTCGTGAGAGAGCCCATCGTCGATTTAAGACCTCAAATTTGTGAGACTATCGAGGACATAGGGCAGCCACTTTGCGATTTGGTTATGGAAAATTTCATTAAAAGGATATGGTCCTGTAAGCGTGGTCGTGGTGGTCATTTGCCTGATGTTATTTTCCACTAGATATTAACGGCATAGCTTCTTCTTTTTAATGAAATAAACATCCGATCATTTATATTGAAAAATGGCATTTTTCTTTGAATATCAAAATAACACCTTTTATTGGAAAACCCCTTATAATCAATAAATGTCAATTATAAAAAACATGTATTTATTGAAAAATGAATTTCTTCAAGGGCGCAATTTGAAAGTTTGCCACAGGCGCTAGAATCCTAGTTCCGGCTCTGGGGTTTTATTCTTCACATCACTTACTTGTCCCAACAGCTCGAATAATTCCAATAACAATTCAGTGAACGGGCATGTTCTGACGAAGTGTGTAGATAAGATACAGTTACAGAAGTAGATCTTCACTTACGAAAGTGATGAAATATAATCAGTGTGAAAAAAATTGCTGTGAAAATTGTCCAATTATGTCAACGATAAAATCATCAAGTAAATGAATATGATCAGCGAATGTTGATTCAGAATTCCCCAGTTATTTCACATGGATATTTCCCTAATAATATGGCCCATAATGGGTGTACATATTCAATTCGACAAGCCTGTTGAAGTTATTAGACGAATCATTTACAAACAAAACACGTGTTTTCTTATCGATATTCAGCACTTGAAAGTGTATCATTAAGTGTTGTAAATTGTTTTGCTACGCATGAATAATTTTGGACAAGATCATTATACTTCGGGTTGCAGGTGTTAAGTGCCCACTCTAATTATTAGTCTTATAAAAAGTGAGGATCTTCAATACAAAATGGTTCTAGAAAAGTGATATCTTCACTACGAAATCGTCGTGGTAAGGAATTTCTGAAAAGTTCATTGCCATTACAACTACAACAATTTTATGAGATATGTTAGAGAACACTACGAATTTGAATATATGTTCTTTTGAATTGAGTGCCAACAAAATACAGTACATGAAACAAAAAAGTCCCTAGCTGAGGTTGGTGCAAAAGGGGGTACCATACTATTCTGGCGTATGATACCAGAGCACAGGGAAAAACCTCAGTAGAAAAAACCCTGTCTCGCCGTTTTTACAATATTGCAACTTGAAACTATTTAAATAAATACCTTCAATATTCAGATACCAAATATTTAATTCACATGATCTTGGGCCTGGAGGGTGTTTTAAACCAGGTCTGGCATTCCAAGTGATGATTTTTCGAATCTCCTGTTCTTCTAAGACCGCTACAGGACCCTATTGAAGGGTAATCATCACCTATAAATTTAAATAGTGGTATTTCATCCTAAATATCGAATTCAATTTCGGAATGATGATAAAAAACGTGTGACAAACTTATGTCGAAATGAAATGCCCTGTATTTGGCATACAGGACTTTAGCCCCCATAA
The DNA here is from genome assembly GCA_013421045.1 of Propylea japonica. Classification (NCBI taxonomy): domain Eukaryota; kingdom Metazoa; phylum Arthropoda; class Insecta; order Coleoptera; family Coccinellidae; genus Propylea; species Propylea japonica. The sequence goes on along the minus strand of CM024241.1, from coordinate 10,486,991 downwards.
ATTTTCAACCGTCACAAAGTATATTTGAACGGTGACAGATGGTAGTTTATTTTCGAACCCCACAATTGCGCTAGAAGCAGTTAATTGTTAAAACTACTATTGTCTACCCTCAATTGTTCTAATAATCAGGCAAGATTTATCATCTCTTCTGAACTGAAACTAATTGAGACATTCAAAACGATACGTAATACATCTTCAGAATGTGACCGAGAAGCCAAGTACCGTTCTCTTTAAATATTATTGCTGATACGCAATAAATCTTACTTTATTGTCTCGACTATAAAATATAACTATTAACTATTGTAACATAAAAACCTGGATTGAATCGTAAAATTTTGTCTTTATACATTCCCAAATGGAATTAATAATGTGTGTTTGTTTTGTTAGATTAGGAGTGTCATAGTCTCGGTCATAGTAACTGGTATGTACGGAGCCATTGCAAAAGTGAGAATGACATAAGACTTGTTAATGTTATTATCTTTCTAATGGTAATTATTTGTCGATTCATTCTGGTACAATTTGATTGTTTTATCTGCTAATTATTGATACTACATTTGTTTGATGGAGGTGAATGCGAATCGAAAATGTACCATGTTATGTACAGGGTGGCCGGATTTCAACGTTTTAGTACTTCAGCTCTTCAACTATGAAAGATACAACAAATTTTAAAACGCCCTCAGCAAGTGCTCTCCAGCACTCGTTCATTGGTGGAACAATAAAGCTATAACGTCAAATCAAGAAATGTAAAATAAAATAAAACACACTGTTATTGTTTATTAAATCTTCGGCTATCGATTTCGGAATTATTCCATCATCAGGCCAGCTGAAAGTATACAAATGTAGAACATGTATTTATTTAGGTGAGAGTATGCAACTTACTCTCTTGAATTAAAATGAACAGAAACTGTTTAAAAACATTAAAAACATTAAAAACGGTTCTCCTCTGTCAGAATTGTTAAAATTTTCGAATTTTAGTCAACTTTTATTATCGATATATCTTTCTTGTGGGAATGTCAACTGAATCTGGAACTATAGGATATGTGCGAAATGTGATATCTAATATGTTATTATCGGTGGTCTATTGGTGGCGGGAATTTTTTAATTTTATTTATTGTTGTTTCTTAAGAATCTATGAGTTTAAAAATACTTCTTCTGTCGAATTCTATATTATCATTAAGTAAAAATTGGTTGTCTTTATTTTTTAAAATTTCTAGTTGTTCGAGTAATATTATTTTATGGTAGTTATTTTCTTTATGAAGTACCTATTTTCAGATTGTCTAATGTGATATGATGTCCGGTATCGTTAAAATGTGTGCCTAAAGCGGAATGGGGTTGATTTCTTTGTGCTTTAGGCACACATTTAAACGATACCGGACATCATATCACATTAGATAATCTGAAAATACTTCATAAAAAAAAATAACTACCATAAAATAATATTACTCGACAACTAGAAATTTTTTAAAAAATAAAGACAACCAATTTTTACTTAATGATAATATAGAATTCGACAGAAGAAGTATTTTTAAACTCATAGATTCATAAAAAACAACAATAAATAAAATTCAAAAAATTCCCGCCACCAATAGACCACCGATAATAACATATTAGATATCACATTTCTCACATATCCTATAGTTCCAGATTCAGTTGACATTCCCACAAGAAAAATATATCGATAATAAAGGTTGACTAAAATTCAAAAATTTCAACAATTCTGACAGAGGAGAACCGTTTTTAAAATTTCAATGTTTTTAAACAGTTTCTGTTCATTTAATTCAAGAGAGTAAGTTGCATACTCTCACCTAAATAAATACATGTTCTACATTTGTATACTTTCAGCTGGCCTGATGATGGAATAATTCCGAAATCGATAGCCGAAGATTTTAATAAACAATAATAGTTTGTTTATTTTATTTTACATTTCTTGATCTCGAGAGAACATACTATGGAAGAATTCATTTGTAAAACTATAACGTCAAAATTTTGTGGAGGACTTGATATTGATACTCACTAAAAACATGCGAAATAACAGCACGATAGGAATTATATTCTGGACATTATTAGAAGAATCGATAATTTGCATGATCATTCACTTCACAATTTATATTTATATCGATTTCATTTCAATCGAAAGTTTTTTATGTCAACATTTTTTTTTATATAACGATAGCCTTTTCTTGGCTATATTAGCGCAACTCGCACAAATGTTTGCGTAAAGCTTTGAATTGATATTGAACTTTGGCTGCAAAATTTCAGCTCGATCTAATTGATAAATTCTGAATTATTCGAAAAAATGAATTATTTAGGATGAAATTGAATTAAATGGATTACGGGATCATCTTGAAATATTGCAAGAACTTCAAAATGAATTTAACTCCAATCGTATAATTTGCTGTAGAAATTCAAGGACTTCTTTTCTATGGTTCTGTAAAAGCTATGGCCACAAAATTGTATGACGCGTCTTATGAGTATCTTGCACATGGCCACAGAATTTCAAATCGATCAGTTCTGTTTTGTCTGAAATATAGAGGAAATTATGAATATCCATATTTTATGGAAACCTTACGGTTTTGGTGGTTAAAAAAGTTATAACCGCTGCATCAAGGAACCGAACCTACTATGAAAATTTGTCTTCTCTTCAAATTTCGATCCTATGTTGAAAGTTATTATGGGAAACTTACAATGAAAAAATTCAAACATCCAATTCACTTCGTTCTGCTGTCAGCACTTATAAGTTTTGGATTAATAGGAATGACCTCAAACGCCTCAAAATATGTAAATTTTGGTTTTTGGGACACCACTTTCAATTAGTCGGAACATTTGACGATATGTTTGTTTGTACACACATGATCGCATTGTTTTAGTGGTACTTACAAATTTTATAGCCTATTGTCAGCAACAGTAATAATCTTAATTCCTTCATAATATCTAGGATGGGGCTATTAACTTTACTATCGATTGAATATTGTTTCTGCATATGCGTTTAACCTTATATTTAAAACTCGATAAAGATAACCTTTGATTGAATGAATATTTGGAGATATATTTATATTGCATTATTCCTAACACTGGATTATAATGAAGATAATCACTTGAAAAACCTAGGTACTTATCAATGAATATGTGAATGATAACTCGAATAGACTATAATAAACACTTTTATTCTTCAATGAGTTAACGTTTTGTTTTTATTGACGATTTCAGGAAATATTTTGGGATTTATCAATCAGGTTATTGATAATTGTTTATTTGGGTTGGGAAAATTAATAGAATTTTAATTATACAATTTTGATGCGTTTTTATGATCCAACGAACTTCAATAAAAACAAGCATTATGGAGAAAATATCGTATATAATAAATTAATAAAGTTATTATAATACATATTCAGAAGGTATTGATATTCTTCCACATACTTTTGTATATAATAATAATAATAATACGATTTCATGTTTCATTATTTTATTCTCAGAAAAATGATTGTACACATCTGTATACTGTTGAGTTTAATGTATTTGTTGTTTCATCTGAAACCTCTTAGATATCCAAGACATTTTTTGAATCTGTAAACTGCATACATTGCTATTTTCGTTTTTTTCTGATTCGATATTTTGGAAAACGAAATATGTTGTAACTGGAAGTTTTCATATTATGCGAATACTCAATAGATCAGATTCAATGATTCTGCTTCATTCAATCTCGCATCTTGTAAAACAGCCTCTTTTATTTATATCTACTAATCGTAATATTGAGATTTTACCTGAGTATGTTCTGCTAGATATATCTCCATTTAGGCAAGTCCCAGTCAATGCGAAAGCGCAATCTATTCACCGTAACAGCGGCATTATTCTCGGCTGTTCTTGAGCGACGTGCACGGGTTATATTCTTCACGTCACTAACTTGTCCCAACAGCTCGAATTTTTCCATCAATTTCCTTATTGCGGTCCGACAAGGTGCTTCACGACGACCCAAAAATGTTCGAGTTTTACGAACTATCTCTGCCAAATTTTCACTATTTGTATAGAGAATTTTAAAGATTTCAATGCGTTTTTGAAGCGTGTATCGTTCCATTTTTATTAATGGCGTAGTTTTACTTGTCAAACGTCAAAAAATTACAGCTTCAAACGTGACATCTACTGAAATAGTTGGCAAATCAAAATAACACCTCTTATTGGAAAATCCTTTATATGAAAACTCCTGGCTTCATCCTAGTTCATTTCTTGATTTTGGCCGTTGTGTTGTGACCCTGTTTCCGTTCTCTAGCAAATGCATATCCATCTGCATGCCAAACCAATGTCGAAATAAGTGACGAATAGGTTCATTCATATGTCGAACACTATCCCAAATAAGATGCTCCAATTCAATAAGCGATGATCGAACAAAGAACTAGTCGACAGATGGGTAAACATGCGTCTGTTAACTGTTAACACCAAATCTATAATCAACATTTAGGTTGAAAAAATGGTAGGATGAATCTAACCATCCTTATTTGGTGTACCTAGTCATCTGAATTGATGGATCATGATGCGATCTTTAGTTTTGAGTCATCATTATTAGAATATTTCATGGCATCATATCAACGTAGAATGGTAAATGTATCCAAAAAAATCAGAAACTGGATGTAACATTTCGAAAGTTGTCTCTCAAAAACATTGATTAAAATGAACAAATTTAAGCTCAAAATGTTATGGTTCTGAAAACTGTCGAAAAATAGTTATTTATCAACTAGGTTATTAAAGACAGCGACTAATGGTCAAGATATTTTAATGCGTCAGAGGAGCGAACGCGTTAATAGTTCGAGACCATTAGTCACTCGATTAATAACCGAGTTTATTACAACATTTTTCCGACGATTTCAATATGAATTGTGTATAAATTCTTGATTTAAATACATTCTCATTTTGCACAAGATATTCATTTAACAATATGGAATTTCTATGTTCCAGTAGAGTTTTGACATTTCTCTCAGTGCTTCTGAATACTTTGTGTACGGTTGCCATGACGATTGCACATTAAAATGGCTAAAAAATTGAGCATTAAAATGGGTCATTAATTCTCAATTTTGTACACATTAAAATCACCTTTTATTTCGAGGTCGGCGGAAAAAATAATTGAAGATACATTAGTGCATTTCAAATATTGTTTTTGTTAGAAGATGAAGATAAAAAACCAAAAATCTGGTTTTCACAAATTTCAGCTTTATTTAGAAAAAAATACAACTTTTATGTTTTTTCCTGCTATTTTTGTTCATAACGATATATCAATGAAATCCGTTCTTCTGGGTCCAAAAAAATGATAAAATTCCTTACGAGGTCACGCCTAACTTCAGGAAAAACAAACAGCTATCTAGCTTCAAAGGAAACGCACAAACTCAGTAGTAGTGCCTTGACCTAAAATCCAGCGGTTGGACGCTTTGAAGAGAACCTATAAATTTTTCTCCGTCATTAAGAGAAAGAAAATCCTCGTAGTAAAAATTGTTGTTTTAACCGATTCATTCAGAACAACTTTGATTGAGAACGACTCCAAACTGGCAGTTAAATAAGTAATCAAATTTCTATAATGTAACTTCGTGGTTGCTCCCATCGTAAATATAAGCTACGGGAAGGATATAAACATTTCGGCATTCTGTTGGAAATACAAGATTTTTATTGGTTTCATTAGAGACTAACATGATGTCAGGAATGTGTCTCTTACAACTTATAATATTTCGAATTTAAATCTTGGATTTGAGTAAGTTTTACTTTGTACAGACTTTCAGTATAATATTTTAAGAATATGAACTTCCTATTTTTGAGCGCTCATTTAGCCTAAATGTCTGTAAATTTCGAATTTTCAGCCGAAAATGGTCTCAAAAGATAATTTTGCGGCCACATGCAAGATGCTCATAATAACCCTCATTCAAAATTTTGTGGCCAGTGTTAACAGAACCATAGAAAATTTAATTGGAATATTGAAAAGAAAAATCTTTATACAGGGTGTCCCGTAATTAGACCGACAAACTTCTGGTATTTTAGACAGATTCGACCCAAATCATATATGTAATGCCAAATTGCTTCGTTAAGGAGCCAGTGCCCTTTGAAGATGACGTCCTGTCCACACTTTTTGCCACATATTCGCAAAACGGAGTCACATAAAGTGCTGAAAGTTTACACATTGACTAATATCAAAAATACGCATCGATTAGATTGAGTGCATTTCTTTCATGTCAAGCACTATCGTATCATTTGGTGGGGGCGAAGGGTATTTTTAGTTGAAACTTTTTTACCTTTCATTATTTCGCGAAATTTACATCATATTCATGAACTCTGATGTTTTTTCCTGAAAAAAGATGCTCCTGTATAATAACGCCCAGATGCACCATTTCTGAAAAAAATAGGTTTGAAATTTTCTCTCTTATCACTAAGTACTCAATGTACACTTTACTTTTGAATTTATTTTCACTTGATAATGCTTAGGCATCTTTTTCAAGAAACACATCAAGAAACAACATCAGAGTTAATGAATATGATGTATATCTTGCTAATAAAGGAAAGTTAAAAGTTTCAACTAAAAATACCCTTCGCCCCGCCCCCCCAAATTATACGATTGTGCTTGACATGAAAGAAATGCACTCAATCTAATCGATGCGTATTTTGATATTAGTCAATGTGTAAACTTTCAGCACTTTATGTGACCCCGTTTTGCGAATATGTGGCAAAAAGTGTGGACAGGACGTCATCTTCAAAGGGCACCAGCTCCTTAACGAAGCAATTTGCATTATATGATTTGGGTCGAATCTGTCTAAAATATCATCTATAATGTCCACTAGAAGTTTGTCGGTCTAATTACGGGACCCCTGTATTTTTATAAAAATATATCCGATTCGAGTGAAATTTATTTGAGAATAAAGATTGATATACTGAATGTTCATGCAAAATTTCCAAAGGATCGCATCATCAGAATGATAGAAATCAATTTTTTTAATCGTCAAGTTTTTACATATTAAATTTTTGAATAATTTCCTTTGAATTTATTTATAGTATATTCAGTATCAATCCAAGTCCTATACAAATTTTGAGGTAAATCAATGGAATTGAATATTTTCATTATTCACATAAACTTGATTCTCTTTCGTTTTACTTTATCCATTCTAATTTTTTTTGTCAATTATTCATATACCTATACAACTCATAGTATTGTGCCGTAAAGTTCAATATCGTTCATTTGAAAAATAATAAAAATCGAAATTTAAATTCCCAAATTTTTATTCATCCAGATAAAATCATATAACGGACAGTTCTAATCTCTGAGCAAAAAGTAACATTCTTGCTCTGAGATTCTAATACAGTTTTTAATAGTTATGAGGTTATTAGTCACTGGGATTAGTCATAAAGTGCGAAGTAGTTAACAATAATAAGAATGCGAGTGCCAAATTTATCAAATTTCGTCCATTTATCTTTCATCATTGCTACCAACCAAATCAGCGTTATCACACAATGAAAATCATTTGTTATGGAACTAGATAATTTATATAGTAGTTATATAGTAGTTCACTTTCAGTTTCCGCTATTAGAAGTTATGCAAAATCGGTGTTATAAGAGTATTACATTGAACTTAACATTTTAATTACGAAGAACTGTCCTTGAACTTGTTCAATGAGAAGATAATTATCAGAATGTTAGCAAACATGAGCTATTTCCTCGATTGTCATTGTTGAATGAATGGATGCAATAAATTTTATTAGGCCTGCCATAAAATTTAACATTCCAACAATGGCACGTGCCATTTCATAACTATAAGAATGACTTCAATTTCTGTACATTCGATTCTTTTTGCAAATTTGTGAAATTTCTAATAGGTGTAATAAATCAAGTTTGATCAGGTATATTATCGATCAAGCTCGAAAGCAAATAATGTGTTTTCCAATAAGAGGTGTTATTTTGAATAACCCGACATTTCGGTAGATGTCACGTTTGAAGCTGTCATTTGTTGACATTTGACAAGTAGAAACTACGCCATTAATAAAAATAGAACGATACAAGCTTTAAGAACGCATTTAAATTATTAAAATTCACTATAAAAATGGTGAAAATTTGGCAGAGACCGTTCGTAAAACTCGAACATTTCTGGGTCGTCGTGAAGCACCTTGTCGGACCGCAATGAAGAAATTGGTGGAAAAGTTCGAGATGTTGGGACAAGTTAGTGATGTGAAGAATAGAACTCATGCACGTCGCTCAAGAACAGCCGAGAATATTGCTGCTGTAGCTGAAAGTGTTGAAGAAACCCCAGGTTTGTCTATTCCTCGTCGTTATTTGAATTAGGCATTCCACAAACGAAATTGGATAGTATCGATCTAGGGAACGTTTACTTTCAACAAGACGGCGCTAAGTGCCACATAAGCAACGAAACCATTGATCTTTTGCGGAAAAAGTTTCCGGACCGTGTTATCTCTCGAAGAGGTGATCACAATTGGCCACCGAGATCTTGTGATTTAACACCTTTGGGGCCACGTAAAAGAGAAGGTCTACGTCTACGCCAATAGCTCAGCGTCCGATTCAAGACCTCAGAGATGGAAGCCACTTTGCGATTTGGTTATGGAAAATTTGATTAAAAGGATATGGTCCTGTAAGCGTGGTCGTGGTGGTCATTTGCCTGATGTTATTTTCCACTATTACCGGCATAGCACCTTTTTTATAATAAATAAACATCCGATCATTTATATTGAAAAATGGCATTTTTCTTTGAATATCAAAATAACACCTCTCATTGAAAAACCTTTACTTAGTTATCTATTGATACAATGCACAAAATAGAAGTGCAGAAGTATTCGATATTCTTTCAGGGTTTTTTGAGATAAATGAGCTTTCTTTACGAATAGTTTATTTTCTCTGTACTATATTTATTTATTTTCTATAATTTTATTGAAAATTATGTGATACATTTATCAATACCTATCGTGGTTTTTGTTTTGAAAATTGTTTGCTAGGTTAAGCAGTTCTTTCATTACCGAAAAGACAGATAATAGATAAATCCGGATATCAGTGTCGAGATCAGTATTTAATAATATCATTGAGTGTACATCTACATTATATATTTAAACTCAATGATAATATGGAACATATGAATCTGTGTGGAACTAAGATGTTCTAATAGTTTGGAAAGTAATACTATGAATTAATGTAAAATTTTCCCAAAAATCTATATAATAAGAGATCATTACATTATAGACTGCAGTATAATTTTACTTGTAAGTAGTTCTGTGTAATGAATGATGAGTTCTGTTTCAAGAGAAAGATATCAAGCGAGCATATAATCTGTGCAATAAAACTGTGTTTACAATGAAATAAAAAAAATAAATAGCCATTTTCTGGAATGAATTATACCACATGAAAATATGTTGAAATCTCTATAAATATTTGTCGACTGAGATAATGCAGAACTTGGAAAACATCCGAAAATTTACTAATCGCCTCAATTTTCCAGGAAAATTTTGAATGGATACATCAACTGAAAGAAAGTATCAAATTAGAAAAATCGATAATTATAAACAAAAACATAATGGTTGAAACGATACACGACAATGAAAAAATTCTGCAGAAAATTGTCTTTATAACAAAACCCTCACGTTTTTAGAAAAATATCGGAATAAATCAAATCAATTCGAATATATCGATAAACAATCGTCTAAAACGCGAGCAAATATCGCAATTCAACACTGCGCAAGACGCCGTACCACTTGAAACCACCTAAAAAATATTCATCACGAAAATTGTGTTTCCATCATATTATCAACATTTCTACTTCCCCATCTACATTCACGTGCTTCAAAACAAGAAAATTGTCCGAGAATCCCTATTATTATTCAGCACAAATAGTTGGGAGCTGTCTCTCAAGCCTAGAAGTGCATGTAACTCGCATATCTTTTTACCTTAGCACGATTTGTTCGACGTTCATACTGCAAAAGCCAGTAACCACTAGTACACTCCGAACATCTACATAATGGACGTAAATTATAACTTTCGTAAGTTGCCGAACTCGCACTAACACTAAAAAAATTATGATAGTATCGTAGACATGCCAGACAAGAACCGGTGATCAGGCAGACTATTTCCTGCACATTTTCTCGTATGCGGGTTTTCCTGATCGGGAAAAAGGCAATATACATGTCAAGAAGTTGAGACTAAGGTAAATGGTTTTCCAATAAGAGGAGTTATTTGAATAGCCCGCTATTTCGGTAGATATCATGTTTGACGTTGTCATTTTTTGACATTTGACAAGTAGAAACTATACGCCATTAATAAAAATGGAACGATACACGCTTCAAGAATGCATTGAAATTATTAAAATTCACTATAAAAATGTTGAAAATTTGACAGAATCGGTTCGTAAAACTCGAAATTTTTGAGTCGTCGTGAAGCACCTTGTCGGACCGCAATAACGAAATTGGTGGAAAAATTCGAGCTGCTGGGACAAGTAGTGATGTGAAGAATAAACCCGTGTACGTCGCTCAAGAACAACCGAGAATATTGCTGCTGTAGCCGAAAGTGTTGAAGAAAACCCAGGTTTGTCCATTCCTCGTCGTTCTTTGGAATTAGGCATTCCACAAACGTCATTACACCGAATTTTCTCGTGTGCGGGATTTCCTGATCGGGAAAAGGGCAATATGACATGTCAATAAGTTGAGCCGAAGTATCTCAGACATAACAAAACCGATTGAATGAAATTCTCCGTTTACATGCATGATACTCATAAGAAACGTCATACGAAATTTTGTGACCATTGTATTAACAGAACCAGAGAAAATTCAATCGTAATATTGAAAAGAAAAATGCTTACATTTCAATACAAAGATATCCGATTCAAGTGAAATGTATTTTGAGGGGGAATATACTTATAGGTACCTACTGAGTGTTCATGCAAAAATTTCAAGAGGATCGCATTATCAGAATAATGGGATTTGAATTTTTTCTAAATTATCAATTTTTTGGAATAATTCAGAATTTGTCAACTCAATCGAACTGAAATTTTTCAGTTGAATGTTCAATACTATAGCTATAGAAAAGTCTATCGTTATATCGAGAAAAAATTCTAATACTCCCAAGAAAAACTTTCGATGAAATAAAATCGAGTTTGAGAATGTGAATTGACCCCATTTTTCGAGAGGTTTGTGATGTCGGAACCATGAAATTCCATACTTTCAGTTGTCGAAGTTTTTCTTATTGATTTTTCGAAAAATTTCCAGGATATTATTCCGATCGTGTGATATTTTGCATTGATATACTCAGCATGAATCTGAAGTCCTGTACAAAATTTTGAGGTAATAGTCCTTTTCATTAATGAACGAGCGCTCAAAAGCACCTGCTCAAGGCTTTTCTTGAATTTTTATTTACCTCAGCACGATCTGTTCGAAGTACATACTGCAAAAGCCAGTAACCACTAGTGCACTTTCAACATCTACATACTGGCCGTTAATTATTACTTTTAAGTTGGCGAACTCGCATTAACACTAAAAAAAATTATCGTAATCGTTTGGCAGACGTGCCAGACAAGAACCGGCGATCAGGAAGACTTTTCCTGCACATTTTCTCATATGCAGAATTTCCTGACCGAGAAAAAGGCAATTTAATATGTCAGGAATTTGAGCCTGAGGTAGTACGATGTTCCTTTGGCCATATTATAGCATACTGTACCTAGAAACAAGCGCACCGAAAACAATAAACGATCCTGAAAAAATCCGCAGAAAATTATTGGAACAAAACTTTCACATTCTCAGAAAGTTATCAAAAATATTTCGGGAGTAGAAAAATCCCAATGCATCAATTGAATTCGAATAAATCGATAGATAATCCCGTCTAAACCGCAAACAAAATATCGCAATTTAACAAATGCGCAAGATACCGCACCTCTTGAAACCAACAAAAAATAAAATATATCACGAAAATTGTGTTTCCATCCTATTATCAACATTCCTACTTCCTCATCTGCATTCACGTGTTTCAAAACAAGAAAATTGTCAAACAATCCCCAATTATTATCTATTCAGCAGCATATCTTTTACCTTAGTAGGATTTGTTCGAAGTACATACTGCAAAAGCCAGTAACCACTAGTACACTTCAACATCTACATAATGGTGGTTAATTAATACTTTCTTAAGTCGCCGAACTCGCACTAACACTAAAAAAATTTATCGTAATCGTTCGGCAGACCGTTTCCTGCACATTTTCTCGTATGCGGAATTTCCTGATCGAGAAAAAGGCAATATAACATGTCAAGAAGTTGATCCGGAGGTTTTGAAATCCTGTCAGATGCACGATGTTCCTTTGCTGCGGGCTCATGCGCCGGGGAAACCCGCCAAAGGTTTGAACTCAACGAGGAGCGCGATTGAACTAACTACTAGACTGCCATGCTTTCGGCTAGTTGTCGTGGTCAATTGAATTAGGAGTCCTTTTATCGGTTATCGATTGAACCTATCGGGATCATCGATTCAGGCATCGATTTCGGGGTAGAAATGCTGAGCTGCGATTTTAATAATAATTTATTTACACACGTAAAAAAGAAAACATGTACATGTATAAATATTTGCCATTAAAAATATATGACTTGTCAAAAAAACACAATAAAATATACACTCAGATAACAAAACTTATAAATCAAGGACAAAAAGCGGAAAATTCATTTATATCATGAATAGTCTTTTCTAAAAGCAATTCTTGGTAAATGCGGGCAAGCTCAATTATTTACATACTTTGGCAGTTTGTTATACAGTTTGAGACAACTATACTCTGAACCTTGTTGTGTCCTCCCTATTCTTGAGTGAAGTTCTGTTTCTCTCGTGTATTATAACTGTGGTAGTCCGAAATTTTGACGTGGAAAAACTATGATCTGGATTTGTTTAGAGTTTTATTACTTCCTATTGAAATTTCATGTAAATTGAGTGTAGTTGTCGCAAATTACAGTAGATTTTTTCCTTTTCTAAAAAACTTTCTAGGTTTTCACTCCCAGTCTCTGAAACAGAAATAATTAAAAAATTTTAATTGAGATGAAATGCTCCTGCGAAAATCTTTGCACTAATTTTTATTCTAATCATCAATTGAATGTAAAAACAGGTATTATAAAAACACTTTATGATAGGGCCTTTTCAATTTCATCTACACCTGAAATTAGAAATAATGAAACTGTTTCTACTAAATTTTATAGAAAGAACAATTTCAAATCTAGAACGAAAACATATCTAATCAAATTCTAATGATCAAGTACAAACAGCAAACCAATCAAGAACAACCAAATTTGTTGAACGCCATTCCTTATATTCCTGGCCTTTCAGAAAAAACAAGAAGAATAGGTTCCAAATTCAACATAAGAACTGTTTTCAAAACACAAAATGATTTGTGATCCATTCTAACCAGAACGAAAGCAATGAATGGGACACAAAAATCAAAAAATTGTGTTTATAATTTTCCCTGTATATGTGTAAAATCGTATATAGGAAGGACATCAAGACCTTAAGAGATAAGAAAACGGGAACATAAGAACAACATAAAAAATAGAGATATTACAAAATCACAAATCGCTGATCATGTATGTTCAAATAGCGGAGACCATATGATGACTGGAACAACACAAAAATCCTAATGACGGAACCTGATAATTATAAAAGGAAAATTAAGGAATCCACATGTATTTTGTTGGATGAAGTAAATAATTTGGCCGATTGTTCTGTTCAAATAGATCGTATTTGGATCGATTTATTGAAGAAAGAAATGACGTCAAGAAATTTCAAAATTAAATACTTAAATCAACATCTCTATGTGTTGACAATTTTGAATGTAATTATAGGTACTGCAAACGAAAAAAACTCACAATTCAGAAGATTTTACAAGTTTGTCTGAAGAAGGCGTCTGATACAGAAACCGAAACGTTACATTATCCTCTTCATTTATCTCCTTTCTTAGTTTTACTGTTAGGCAACAAATCAACAATTTTTGTTAAAGTTTTTTCAGATACAGAAACGAAAAGCGTTTGGGCTGAAATTTTTTGCGATAAAATCAATTGCATTATAACATTATAACATAATAGGTCAATTTTTACAAATTGTAATGCAGGAATCATGGTCTTTTTCATTAAACATATTTTGTAATTAATACTTACCTGTTCTAAAATTAGAAGCCATTTTCACACCCCCTTAGTAACGAGTTCTCTGAGTTGTTGACGGAGCATAATATAAATCGTTTCTTTGGGGAATAAGGGGTATGTAGAGGCTCATAATTAAAAGTCGATTGGCATGAGTTGCTTTGAAAAATTCACATTCTTTTTTTAAATAGTTTTAATCACTTCATCTACAAAACTATTCATGCATTTTTTCAATTTCCTTCACAAATTCAGAGTGAAATGTAATCGGAAGTAAAACAATTAAGGTTTTGTTTGGTCGTGCCAGAAGATACTGAATGATACATATTCCTATAAATTTAATAATACACATATATGGATATGGAATAAATCATAGATACCTTCGACATGATAAGAAAGAAAATTCGAATCAGTTTCGCAGAGTGGATATTTTTCTTCATGAATATAACATTAAGTATTATTTCTCTCATTTGGAAAAAAATTAATTACAGTTGAATAAAATATGAAACACTATGCAAATAATTCATAATGAGTATCTACATACTTATTGGTTTCATGTAGAGGCTCCTTAAGGTGAAACGATTTATATACATTTTCCGCATTTCAATTTTCCAATAACTATCAGTTCTTTCATTCCGAGAAACAGTAACATTCAGATTCATTTCAATACCCTTTTTCTGCGAATTTCATTTCATTATCAAACTGCTGTGATGTTAGTGACACCTAGTGAGTGCACCGCACAACAGCATTGAAAACACTGATCCGAATACAGGCAACTTTCCACTTTATCTACCTGCTACACTTGAGCAACCATTCATTCAATCAGATGTGTATGCATCTTTGTATTTTCCATCGTTTTTGCGCACTTATACCTGAGGGAACAACATGCTACAATCATTAAACAATGGTAATAAAGTTCTAAGTATACAGAGTGTCCCGAAAATCTCTCGGATTTAGATAGAACATAAAAATGAAGATCACAAGTTCCCATAATTGTTTTTCCTAGCAGCCCTCCCTACGAAGATACGACCTCCTAAATGACGCCACTGGAAATTCATTTTAGTGGAATAAATTTCAATTACTTACTTCTTTCATCATTTTTTTTTCCGAAAACGGTTCATTTTATAGACACTGAACAAGAGTACCTTTTCTTTAGCTTAATGTTCAAGGTATCCAAATTTGTTGTTTTTAGCACCTTATCATACAGGGTGTTGAAAATGTAAGCATTAGATTGTACAACCCACTCTGCCCCTGGTAAACTGAACAAGCTAAATGACATTTGAGGGCGGTGATTTAAGAGGTCCTTAATACTATTAATCATATCGAATTTTCATCAAATTATATCGAGTAATTTGAAACTTATTCCACTAAAATGAATTTCCTGAGGCGTCATTTAGGAGGACGTTTCTTCGTAGGGAGGGCCGCTAGGAAACAAAATTATGGAAACTTGTGATCTTCATTTTTTATTTCTATATAAATCCGAGAGATTTCCCACATTTTCCGGGACACCCTGTATATGTTGATATCGTTGGCATCGCCCAAATCAATTCCTATTAGTATATACATCAGAATATTTTGCATTTATCATATCGGAAAAACCATCATTAAAAGAATAGTGGCGACGCTAGGAAGGCCAGGGGTGACCCGGGACCCCCTACATTTTTGCCCCCCTCCTGCAATCTGGCCTATGCTGAACTAAACTGTACAATTTCATTCATTATGGCCCCCACTGAAAAATCCTGCACCACCACCCTCGGCCCCCCTGTTTTCAAAAGCCTACTGTAAAGGAATTCTATTAATTTATGAACTCAACTTTCCTATTCCATTCCAATAAAAGTGGATACCCAGAAAATTTCAAGTTTTGAAGTTGTTCCATCCGTGAATCATCGTGTTTACAATCGGCTGTAGATTTCACCCAATCAGTCAAAGAACATAATAAACTATAAAAGTGGAAAACTTCTCATCCAACGAAAAAACTCCATAAATCTAGCAAACACAATCTCGTTTGACGAAATCATAACATCTCTTTTATTTCCGGGAGATGAAAAGTCAACATAAAAATAAAGTATTTCATGACATGAAAAATTAATGATATCCGCGGTTTCGTATCCTTTCTTGTTCCCTCTTCAAGAGGGGTTGGTTTAATTCAATTTAAAACACAAGATGTTATGCCCATCTCTTAATTTCCCCTGGGGTCTGACATTTTCAAACGTACGATTCATGCTTGAAAGCATTTCCCCATAAACACTGGCTTTTTATTATTATTTTTCACCACATTTGTTTTCGGATTCAGGTTGAAAAGTAGGTCAGCTATTGTTCTCATTGATTCATCTCTATAGATTTCTACGTCAAAACAATCTGGTAGTTTCGATAAAAGCAGTGCCTTTTTTCGCATTTGTATGTTTTTTAAGCTTATAAATGGGTAGCTCTATTTTTCATTACGATTTAAAAAAATACCGAGTAGAATCGCCGAATGCCGAATTAAGCGGATCGACTGCGGAAAATATAGATTCTTTTGCTTAAAAAAAATTATGTAATATGCTCCAAAAATATTGAAACGTTATTTTCCACTATTCCGGTAGTGTCCAATGTATAAGTCTCACGAATTACCTATTTTACATAATTTTTTCATAAGGAGAAGAATCTATATTAGAGCTACTCATTTAATAGCTCAAAAAACATACAAATGCGAAAAAAAAGCACTGCCCCCCCTAGAGTAACTTCACAAGTATTGCTTAAAAACTCATGAAAATTCATTTTTCGTACAGCTGTCAAAAATCTTGACTTTTCTACATCACTGTGGATGCGTAAATGATTACACTCGCATGTGCCATGAAAAAAACACTCATTTTACGCAATTAATACAATTAGAACGCCCTCATTATTATTCATTCATCAGAAATTAGTTAAAAAAATTGTCATGTGAACATAGATTTTATTTGATTATATCCAGAGGAAATGCTTCCATTCAAAGTCCATAATGTTGTGATAACAGTAACAATAACAGCAGCTAATCTTGATTTTTCTTCTGTGTAAAATATCCACCATCTAGTATAGAAAGCATAGCACAAGCTTATAATACCGATAATGTAACCTAATATTCCAATTAAGTTATGGACAAATTTTAGTTTT
The DNA here is from genome assembly GCA_013421045.1 of Propylea japonica. Lineage (NCBI taxonomy): Eukaryota > Metazoa > Arthropoda > Insecta > Coleoptera > Coccinellidae > Propylea > Propylea japonica. The sequence goes on along the minus strand of CM024241.1, from coordinate 10,469,751 downwards.
ACAGGCTTGATAATATTCCTGAGTTTTGTTGAATAATATGTGGCAAGTCCAATGGCTAGGGATATGAGGCAAAGAACCATGGATATCAACCCTGAAATAATAAAAAAATCAACCAAAAATAATAATATAATACAGGGTGTCCCGAAAAATGTGGGAAATCTCTCGGATACAGATAGAACATAAAAAATGAAGATGACAAGTCCCCATAATGTTTTTTTCTAGCGTCCCTCCCTACGAAGATACGACCTCCTAAATGACGCCACTGGGAATCCATTTTAGTGGATTGAGTTTCAAACTACTCGTTATAATTTGATGAAAATTTGATATGATTAATAGTATTAAGGACCTCTTAAATCACATCACTCAAATTTCAATTAGCTTGTTCAGTTTACCAGGGGCGGAGTGGGTTGTACATTTTAATGCTTACATTTTTAACACCCTGTATGATAAGGTGCAGAAAAAAACAAATTTGGATACCTTGAACATTAAGCTAAAGAAAAGGTACTCTTGTTCAGTGTCGATAAAATGAACCGTTTTCGGAAAGAAAATAATGAAAGAAGTAAAAGTAATTGAAATTTATTCCACTAAAATGAATTTCCAGTGGCGTCATTTAGGAGGTCGTATCTTCGTAGGGAGGGCCGCTGGAAAAAAAATTATGGAACTTGTCATCTTATTTTTGTATGTTCTATCTGAATCCGAGAGATTTCCCACATTTGTGGGAGAGTGTGTAATTTGTACAGTCTCAGAATGAACTTTTATGGAACTCCTTTGAATTCATTTAAAAGCTCCTGAAAGATATTTCTTTGTAATTTTTGTTTTTCATCTTGTAGCTGTAATGTGATAATAATAAGTTACTCGTAATTTAGAATGATAGAAAATTGTTAACCCTAATTTAGTTCATTTTTGTTGTCAAAAAGTGGATGCTGTATTGGACGATAGTCTGTTTGTATCCCTCATTGTTTATAAATAAATAATAAATGGGGAATCGAAATCGTGAAGTTGAGAAGAATTATTCTGAGGTGTTTTATTGGTATCCACCAAATCCACCAAATGTCCACTAAATATTTTACAATTTTCAGTTCTCAAGTTTTAGCACATAATAGTATATTATATTATAAGGATTAAAAGTGCATATTTTTTTTTACGAGCAATATTTGCAGTTGCGAGGCGCAGCCGAGCGAATGCAGAATTGCGAGTTAAAATAGGCACTTTTAATCCGAATAATATATACTATTTTTTCTCCAACCAAGTCAAATTACAATAAAATTGGTTTTAGTGAAAAATCGTTCATATTTGGTTATGAATTTGAACACAGAATCATGACAGTGATTGTCAAGTAGACTTCAAATGCATTTACTTTTAGGATTAAAGTAGCGTTTTTAATCCTAGGATTAAAAGTGTTGCTAAGCAACGAGCAAATTTTTGTACGATAAGGGAATTTATGACTTTTGCACCTGAAAATAGTACAAAAAAGTCAACATTTTTTGATGGTTGGAGAAAAAACAAAATATTGCTGAGGTTTGCGTTATAAATGGCTTTTACGCGAACAAGGTTGAAAATATCATTGTTTCTTTTAGAAAGAAAGAAAGCATTGAAATAATTCATTTGACCAAAAAACTCATAATGCTGCAGTATTTCGAACTTGCTTTGTAAAACACCTCAAGTCATATTATTACCTGTTATTCCATGTGCTGTTGAAAAATGTTCTTTCTTCGTGTAATACATTATAGTTATATTTCCAGCCATAAAGCAAACTGTTCCTACAGTTATAAGAACACCGTGTATAATATACTTGGTTCTTAAACTGACTAACTTTGTCCAAGCATCATCACCAGTGAAAAGAAGGATAGCTTCAGCCATAATTGGAACATACTGAAAAAAATTAGCAATATTAAAGTCCTCATCAAATTTAATATCTTTTTCCGTCGACCTCGAAATAAAAGGTGATTTTAATGAGTACAAAATTGAGCATTAATGACCCTTTTAATGCTCAATTTTTTAGACATTTTAATGTGCAATCCTCATGGCAACCGTACACAAAGTATTCAGAAGCACTACGAAAAATGTCAAAACTCTACTGGAACATAGAAACATAGAAATTCCATATTGTCAAATGTATGTCTTGTGCAAAATGAGAATGTATTTCAATCATGAATTTATACACAATTCATATTGAAATCGTCGGAAAAATCTTGTAATCAACTCGGTTATTAATCGAGCGACTAATGGTCTCGAACTATTAACGCGTTCGCTCCGCTCACGCATTAAAATATCTTGACCATTAGTCGCTGTCTTTAATAACCTTGTTGATTAAATAACTATTTCAGCCGACCTCGAAATAAAAGGTGATTTAAATGTGTACGAAATTGAGCATTAATATTTTAATGCTCAATTTTTTAGACATTTTAATGTGCAATCCTCATGGCAACCGTACACAAAGTATTCAGAAGCACTACGAGAAATGTCAAAACTCTACTGGAACATAGAAACATAGAAATTCCTTTACGTCAAATGTATGTCTTGTGCGAATTGAGAATGTATTTCAATCAAGAATTAATATACAATTCATGTTGAGGTCGTCGGAAAAATCTTGTAATCACCTCGATTATTAATCGAGCGACTAATGGTCTCGAACTATTAACGCGTTCGCTCCGCTCACGCATTCAAATATCTGAAACATTAGTCGCTGTCTTGAATATCACATTTGATTAAATAAATATTGAATCAGTGAATGCAGTGGAAACACTAAATTTATTTTGAATTAGACGGATTTTTTGGCGATAAAATGAAATATTTTTCTTCAACACCTTAGCTGAAATGTAACCCCGACTATCTTCTTTTTTTTCAAATGCAAAAATTTGTCCTTCGTAGGCTTGTTGAAGAGCTCAAGCAGATGGAATATAACTATACTATTTCTCATTCATTCAACTTATGTTGTTATTGGGAAATAAGACAAAATTTTCATTTGCCGGACTCTGGATTGAACGACGAGATCACATTCTCTGATTTGAAAGATATCAATTTTATTGAGAACTTTCGCCGAACCCTGTATATGTAATTGAAAATCATTGCTAATTCTCTAAAAAAATTTCCGAATTCAAAATTCAAACGGTGGCTTCAAAACCACGATAAAACTAGCCCTAAAGATGATTTCAAATTGAAATCGAAACTGGTCGGTAATGTTTTGAGGGTTTTTTTTTATAACCCGACCTTTAACCGCTCAAATAATTATTAGTTATCAATAACAGCATTTTTAACCAACAACTCACCCCTAAGGTACAAAGAATAACATGCCAAGAAAACCAGTAATGATAATTTTGAATTGGCAGCCATATCGAATAAGTCACAACGCCTGCCAAACCAGCTCTTGACAGAAAATTCAACAAAAACCGAATCACAGTCACAGATATCTCGTAAGCACTGTTTTCACCACCAGACATTTTGCAGTGTTAAACTGATATGAACCTACTTCTTATTGAATTAAATTCTGGTAGTGTCTTGAGAGCTGGACTTCTTAGATGATCTTGAACAACTCTGGGGAAACCCAATGGGGAATTCAATTTATTATCGTCACTCGGTAATAATCAATGCAATTCAGAGAAATTTCAATTTCTATCGAGCTTGTGGGGACACTAATACACTGCGCAAAAAAATTAACGCATAATTATCATTGAGAACACCTTCAGTTGTAGAATACATTTGAGATTTCCATAATGCGTTAATTTTTTTGCGCGGTGTATACCACACATAATTTTTGTTGTTTCTTAACCGAAATCAGAATTTATTTATCTCATTTCATTGTTTACTTCAACTGCCTAAACAAACTATTCGTTATAAGCTGCAATATTCTATTTATGACAAAAAAAGGCGCGCTCGTGTATCAGTCTTATCGTTTCAGTTAATCGAACATAAACAATGCGGTATCAGTTTATATTAATATGAAATCCCATCAATAGATAGATGTTATGTTATAGTATTATATAGATTAGCCATTTAAATGATTCATTAATTCTTTGGGATTTTCACTTTTAACAAAGGTTGTCAGTTTATAACATTATACTCTACAGTGTTTACATTGTGCTTAAATATCTGTGAATTTTGTTTTCTGTGCCGAAAACTGTCTTGAATCACAACAAAACTTTAAACAACAACTTTACAAGTTGAAAATTTCGAGGTAGGCTTACGGTTTGAGCAGAAAATTCGAATTCATAAATGGACAGAATAAGACCGATGAATTTCCAGAATTTTCAAATTCGCAAAATTTATTCTTCCTATATGAAGAAGCGCACAGAAGTAGCTGACTGGTAAATTGTTGTTTGCATCTGTAATATACTTGGTTGATTTAATTATTGGAATTTGCCAATAAATACAACACCAGTTCCAACATAAGGTTTTATTCCATACTAACTACAATGAATGCGTAAAATTCAAAATTATCCTTAGCGCATAAGCATAATGGGTACTTATTTCTAAAACAGTGGAACTTTTCTATAACGAAAGCGCTGAATCCGCAAAAAAAATCGTTATAAACAAATTTCGTTATACAGAAAATTGGTTTCTATAGTCGGGCAATGTCGCGGTCGACTTCACCGCTAAATTTAAGTTTATCATTCAAACTTAAGCACTTGCTTTCAGACATTTTCGTACAACTTTTCACACTAGCGTAATGGTTAGATTGGAACCAAACAGCCAGGGCTGTATTCAAAATTGTTTCAGAAGGATCTCTCTGCCTGCTATAATGATTCAGTTTATAGTCGGGATTTATTACGTACGTCCGGAAAATTTCGGAAAAACCCACCCTTATACCTTCCTACCAATACCCATTCAAAGAGTGATGTTCTTCGAATATTTCGTTATAGAGAGAATTTACTTCATTTATGGGTTGTTTTCAACATGATAATCTACGTAGTTGTAGAATATCTTTGGAAATTCGTTATACAGACGTTCGTTACAGGGAAGTTCCACTGTATATTACAGCATCCAAATTTGTTACCAGATCTGTCTCAAAGAATTTTGTATATTGTTGAAAAGTATTTATTTATTCATCAATTGCTGTTTTGACCCCTTCAAAGTAATCCCCTTCAGATATAAGTTTTGCACCTATGCATGCGTTTCTTCTAATCCGCGAAGCACTTCTGAACGGTATTGTTTTCGGCCAAAAAATCACCAACTAAGCATCGATTTTTGCTGCCACACGTTTCATGCCTAAAACATTCGAGAAAATTGCATGGCATGAGCTGTTTGAAATGCCATCACTCTCCAACTGTCTATATAGTGATTATAGTCGATTTTCCTAATCACTTTTTTCGCTTGTTGACGTGGTTGCGACTTCAGGGCGCTCATCGTCATCAACATATTCTCGGTCTTCTGTAAGGCGCTTGTGTCACTTGAAAACACTTTTTGAGACGAAGTGAACTCGCCAATGGAAGGGTCAACTTTTCAAGGGCCTTGGAGCAGTCTTTCCATTTTTAACGCGAAATTTAATACAGCTTTTTGGATCCATTCTTTTGTAGAGTCATAAATCGAAAAACACACAAAAATGACTTATTTTTTCAGTTGTCAACAACAAACTTCTAATCCAAATTGCTGGTAAAGCAATTTGTATTAGAATATTAGAATGGAATGTGTTCTGCTCACGAAAATGAAAAATTCACCTCATATTTTGGACAGATGAGTACCTATAAGAGTGGTTTTGTTAAGCAAACTTCGTTATCAACAACAATACTAGCGAAATCATCTAGTATCAGCCTGTATAATGATTCTACTAGAAGCGCAAAATATCTCACAGACAATCGATAGGTGTGCCGAATACCGTTCGGCAAACTTATTGGCAGCCATATCCTTTTATCTGAAATTGAATCTCTCATCACCGGATAAGTACCGATTTACTATCAATGGCCAGAATCATAAACAAAACCTCCAGGAACTTTTGCGTTTCCATTAGAGCTCAGCAATCGAATCCACTACTTAATCCCTGATGATGGTCTCTAGAAGTATCGAAATTTTAATAAAAAAGCCGTTGCTTCTCAAAATTATCGCGACTGCTATCTGAACTCACTTGAGCTTTAAGCCGCCTCAGGTACCGGTTTTGGAATTCAAAATAACGCTGTATATAAAGTTGAACAGAAAATTCGAACTGTTACTTTCACATTGTATGAAATCGAACGTCAACTTGTGTGTGCGACCTCGCAGTATTGTTTAGTGGGAATACAAATTAGGAATAGTCCATGGTGGATTGTTTATAAATCTACTTGTCAGGTAAATATGAATTAATGTTTCATATATCATATCACAGCTATATCGTTCAGGTTCAGGAATGAACAAAGGATTGGTCATGGTATGTGCAACAGTTTTTAATGTTGTTATTTGTTATGATATGTTTAATCTAATCATTCATACTTCCTCTGAAGAAATAATTGTTGCATGTATTTTCACCGCTAGAATGTAATAATTTGAAAGTTTCACTTCATCTTTCCTGAAACGAAATGCTCTTTTAGTGTTTGGTCAATAATACTTCAAGTAATTCAATTCTTTCAGATATGAGGACACTTATTTTATTGGGCATCATATGCATTGGAGAGTTAAGGTAATATAATTTTATTAGATTAATTATCATTTATTGAATCATTCATCATGTAGGAATAAGCATAATATTTTATTTGTTATTATTTACTTACCGGTAATTCATTATAGTGTATGGAATGAAATATTCTTATTTGACATTCAGTTTAGGTAAACATTGTTTTTCTTTTATTTTATTCCCATAAATTTTGACATTATTTCAGTTCATTTTACGTTTTTCATTCGTTCCAATTTATCCAGCAAACTGAAAAGATTCTATAACTAAAAACTGAATTCCATGAAATATAAATATTTAGTTTCAAGAGGCTTCAATAGTTTTTCACTTTCAGCTAGAAGAAAGTCCATTTTAATTTAATGCTATCTCTGTCCCATTTTGATCCGTTCTTTCAAAAAATGTTAGCCTTATTGATGACCTTTATTCCATTAGATTATAATGGACTTAATCATGCATACTAATATTATAAATGCGAAAGTAACTCTGTCTGTCTGTTACTCTTTCACGCCTAAACGGCTGAACGGATTTTGATGAATTTGGTATGGTGATAGATGATAACCTAGAATGGTCATAGGCTATAAATAATCACACCATCGTTCTCAGGGGGTAGGCAGTAGGCAGATAACTAAATTGAGTTAGTGATTTTTAGTCGTTTTTGTTGGACTTTTGCTCTTTCACGTCTAAACGGCTGAACAGATTTTGATGAAATTTAGTAAGGTAATAGATGGTTACCTAAAAACGGATAGAAGATCAAAATGATCACGTCATCGTACTTAGGGGTAGGAAGTAGGCAGAAAACTGAATTGAGTTAGTGATTTTTTTATGGTTTTTGCTGGGAGTTTTGCTCTATCATGCCTAAACGGCTGAACGGATTTTGCTGAAATTTAGTTAGGTGATAGATAGTAACCTAGAAAAGAATGGGCTATTAATATTCATGCTATCGTACTTAAGGCGTAGGCAGTAGACAAAAACTAATTAAGTTAGTGATTTTTAATCGTTTGTTTCAAAAGTTTACCTCATTCACGCCTTAACGTCTGAACGGATTTTTATAAGACTTGATTAATATAAAAAAGGATCCTAGGCACGGACACAGGCTACTTTTTACGGCGGGAAAATACCTCATTCCCGCGGAAATCTAGCGTGATCGTGTCAAGAAGCGCATGATGCATGAGTTTTATCAAAATAATGTACTAAGTATTGTACACATTGAAAAGGTCTACAGAAAAGTCCATGATGGTATATGTCTATCTCTTATGGATAACCCACAATAACTTTTTTTTTGTCATTTACTTTTTACGACAAATGATGGCTAATTTTCGAAGCGATTTTAACCAATACAGCATCAATCCTTAACCAATTAAATACCTTGAATACATTGTTCATTTAATATAGATATATGGCGCTTTACACCTTATGATTTAAGTGAATATTTTCGAAGATATTACCGTGCGAAGCCGAGGCGGGTCGCTAGTATTTTCATAATTATATCCTTATTCGACGAATTGAAGACCGTATAAAAAGGCTACTCTAAAAGACGACGTATTTCAAAGGTTTTTAGTGAAATTTAAAGATTGCTAATTAAAATATTAAGGTTGTAAACAAAAGATCTAGCGTAAGTGCTGCTCAATCCTTGGAAATATTGCGTTACAAACCTGATTAAAAATAGATAATGGAGGGAAAGATTAACTGAAATTCAGCTGCAGCTCATTTTATAATGCAGCTCTGATAAAAAAATAGCATATGATACAACACGTGTATGAATAAGTACTTTATGCACTTCAGGGAAAAATGCTACTTTAAATCTCTCTTTGAGGAAAATAGTTTGGCACTTGTAGCTGTCATTCATTGGTGATAATTTATGATAAAATTGTTCCCAATAATATCCTGATGTAAAGCCTTTCTCAAAATCGACTTTCAATAAAAGTGTTCAACTAACGACGAACCAATCATAAAATACTGTAATAATCATACATTTTCAGTGCATTATCATCCCCTTGGTCCTACGAATGTAACAATGGAAGATGCACCAAAAAAGAAATAAAAATTGGAGAAGAAGACAACGCACTATCTCTAGAAGCATGCCAAATGTACTGCTCCAAAGGTTCTGGCCTATGGCCAAAACCAACAGGAACAGTCGATATAAGTAGCAATTTGGTACCCTTAAATCCAGCTCAAATCGAAATCAACTCGAGAAGAACAGGGTCTCTCACGTCCAAAGCCGCAAAACAATTCAAGGAAGATCTCATCAGCAGAGCAGTAACAACAAGAGATTCTAATGGTGATGGAAAACCTCTTTCTATTAACATTTTCCATACAGAACCAGGCACTGATAAGCTCACTTTGGAAACAGATGAGAGTTATCATTTAGTTATCGGTCCTGATTTACAAGGTAAAGTTCAAGCAAACATCACTGCTCCTAACTTCTTCGGCAGCAGGCACGCTTTGGAAACACTTGGTCAACTTATAATCTACGATGATTTGAGGAATAAATTAATGGTCCCATTGTCTGCAAATATAACAGATAAACCAGCGTATCCTTATAGAGGAATTTTGTTGGATACCTCGAGGAATTACATATCAGTAGATGTCATAAAGAAGACAATTAATGGTATGGCTGCTTCAAAACTAAACACTTTCCACTGGCATATCACAGACAGTCATAGCTTCCCATATGTTGCCAAATCAAAACCAGAACTATCGTTTTATGGGGCATACTCCCCAAAGAAAGTTTACACAGACAAGGATATAGAAGAAATTGTGGATTTTGCTAAATCTAGAGGTGTTAGAGTGATGCCAGAGTTCGATGCTCCAGCTCATGTAGGTGAAGGTTGGCAAAAAACTGGGTATGTGATATGTTTGAATGCACAGCCTTGGGGATCTTACTGTGTCGAGCCTCCGTGTGGTCAATTTGATGTCACCCAAGACGGCCTTTATGATGTTTTGGAAGGTAGGAACTAGTGAATTTTCATGGTTACTCAGATTTTCGAGCGCTCGTTCTACTTGAACGAATGCTATATATCGTCCGTCATTCTCGAATTTTGATCTGAAAATTGTCTTAAACGATAGGGTTCGACTCCCTGATGAAGAATCCGTGGTCAAATTGAATTCTGTCTTTGGGGCTGTCCGGCCGACCGTAAGAACGGTAACTTTCAAAAGGATTGTCCTAGAGACTTGAAAACTTTTAGGATGAGTTCAGTTCTCAAATGCCTCGGTTGAGTTTGTTAACAAGCCAAACCGTACATGGTGTTCCATAAAATATGACCATTATAAATATTTGTTCCTCAATATCTCAGTAAAAACGAATCTAATTGAGATGAAATTTTGCGACCACATGCAAGATGCTCATAATAAGCCTCATGCAAAATTATGTGTTCATAGTGTTAACAGAACCATTGAAAATTCAATTGGAATATTGAAAAGAAGAATCTTTATAATTTCATAACAAGATATTCTATTCGTGTGAAATTTATTTTGTGAATGAAGATTGATATACTGAATGTTCATGCAAAATTTCAAGAGGATCGCATCATCCTAACCAAAGAATTGAACTTTTTTTGAATAGGTAATGATTTTTCACATATTTCATTTTTTGAATAATTTCCAGAATATAATTCCGATCGTGCTGGTATTTTGCATTTATATCATTAGCATGAATCTCAAGTACTATACAAAATTTTGAGGTAATAGCATCATTGCTCCAATGAACGAGTGCTCAGAAGCATCTGCGCATGGCTTTTTTCTTATTTTCTTTTTGGGTTTTTAGGTATATACGGAGACATGGTGGACCAATTCGATCCAGATATCTTCCATATGGGAGGTGACGAGGTCCATTTCACTTGCTGGAACAATACTAAAAGCATAACGGACTGGATGGCACAAAAAGGTTGGGGAAGAGAAGAAAAAGATTTCGCCAAACTTTGGGGCTATTTCCAAGACACTGCAAGCGAAAGATTGTTCAAAAAAACTGGCAAAAACATTCCTGTTATTATGTGGACTAGTACCCTCACTAAAAAAGAACATATAACCAAATATTTACCGAAAGATAAGTATATAATTCAGATTTGGACAACTGGAAACGACCCTCAAATCGGGGAACTGTTGGACGAAGGCTACAAGCTTATCTTGAGCAATTATGATGCTCTCTATCTTGACTGTGGTTTTGCCGGATGGGTGACTGATGGAAATAATTGGTGCTCTCCATATATAGGGTGGCAGAAAGTCTACGACAACAATCCACGCAAAATTGCAGGTGAGTAGAAGTTGTTATTCAAATATGTATGCCCAGTGGATCTTATTGAATAGTAGAAACCCCACTCTAATATTATCATTTAACGTGACTAAATTTTCATTCTTTCACCTACTTTTATGGAGCTTAAACTTAGGTTATGTACCTTCACTCTTTAATGGAGACCATCATTATTTTTAGTTTGTTATATTAGTTTTACACAGTGGCGGCCCGTGAGATTTCAATCAGAGGAGGCCCGAGAACACGCAACCAACAAAATAATTTATTTCAAACTGGGCTTCCTGTCAGCTACTGGTATTTATTATATTATTATTTATTATTCAAAATGAAATCTACAGGATCTTCCGTTTCTTCAAGTTCGCTACTTGCATTATAATTCTCACTTCTTGTTTCCGTTTCCATCTTTCTTGCTAAAATATTAAAATCTAACCCACAAACTTTTCCGAAAAATGTTACAAAACCACAAACCGCATGCTGAGAGGAGTAATACTTCGTTAATAAAAAGGGGAGCAATAAAAGCAAAAGCTGATCTCCATCCACGATCGCCGGTGTTGATTCGGGCCGATCGGACGTTCAGTTTTGGCTTAGCTCATTCGCCTAGAAGCGAAAACTTAGACAAAGGAAGAGTCTAAGAGCGAAAATAATGCCGCGGCACCGGGCCTCCGACACGTGTTCTACAGCTTGATTTTGAGTGGTTACCTCAGAGTTCATTTGAAGAAGTTTGAAATGTTACATTCTAACGAATCTCGACTCATGGAGGCAAGCCTTCTTCGCTAAGCGGTTTGCCTGCTATCCGTTACGCTGTATTGTGTGTTGCGGATAATGTATGAATATTTTAGATCGCTGAGTAATAAACATATGTTTAATAATTTGAGATTTGGATAGTAGATAGAATGATGGAAATAATACAGATATAGAAATGTGATTATTTTTATTTGAACTTGAATCAAAAATTGAATAAAATGCAGTAAAACTAGGGGAGGGCCGGCCCCCTCTGAGATTCTTACTATATTATAGTCTTTGAGGATTTTTTCTCACGTATATGACACACATACCCGCACCGGGATTCGAACCCGGACCTAAAACTTCGTAGTATGTTTTTCAGTCTTTATTGCCACCGAGGTGGTCAATCGTGTTGTGTTTGATGTTTATTAATTTGACAATTATGAAATGTTTGGGGATATTTGATTCCAACAATCGCCTGTTCAAACGGTCTTTCGCTAATCAATCTATTTTAGCATATTCCTTATTTATTTTCTCATAAATGAGTAGAGTTGATTTTTTATGTACCTGATTATAATGATGTTTCATATGAGCACTCAAATCTTCAACAACAGTTGAAACAGTTTCTGAAAAATCGATTTTTCCATTCAAATATTTTCATTCATCTTTACGAAATTCTGCAGTCGTTGTATTGTCATTTAGCAGCTAAAGATTTTGACAGAATCGAAATTCTATGAAAATATTGAAAAATAGCATTTCAAACTTTTAATTAATTTTGTTGTATTTGAAGGTTCCAAGGTCAACCAGATATTAGGATCAGAAGCAGCCTTATGGACTGAACAAGTAGATAGCACCTCAGTAGATGCCAGATTATGGCCCAGAGCTGCAGCAATGGCAGAGACTTTATGGTCTGATCCTCAAACTTCTTGGCGTGAAGCAGAAAGTCGTTTCTTGGTTCACAGAGAACGATTGGTAAGAAGAGGAATAGATGCAGACGCTATAGAGCCGGAATGGTGTCTACAGAATGAAAACGAATGTCCTATCAATAAAGTTTGAACAATTTTTATATAAAAATATCAAAACAAGAAGGAATAAGGTTTTGAATGTGATGCATAATTAACAGAATTTTTTTTAAATAAATTGTCTTTAAACTAATATGTTGTTTTATCCCAAATGAGCATAAGCCAGCATGTTTTCAGATATTGCTTCATAGGATATTATGGTTATAGAACAATTATTTTAAACATACAACAATTAAAGAAATGAAAACTTTATTTAAAAAATTTCGGATATCACTCATCTTCCACACAAGTATTCTTCACAGAATACATCAATAAATAGTTCTTAATAAGGAATCTCTAATGAACAACACTCTTCAAGTACGAAGACATAAGTAACTTATTCGATGAGTTTCTTGGCTTTGAAGTATCTTCTTAGATATAACACCTGCCAAGTTGCCAAACCGAGAAGACAGAACATTGAAAATATTGAGAAGTAGAGTACTCTGTTGTTAGTGGATTCTGCAATCAAGAACTCAATATTAATTTTCAGTTGACACTTGTCTCAAAGAGTCATATTTTTTAGAGAAAGTAGCAATTAAAATTTGGGATCAAACACTCACCATTAGTATCTCTCATTTCTTCCTCTCGTTTACGCATATAGGCAAAATCTTGTACTATTTCATTGGATAAATCTTCGAGACGTTGTAATTCTGTTTCAATAGGTTTCAACTTAGCAGCTTCTCCATACTGATAAAATTAAATATGTATAACTTTAAAATATCTCAGATAATAGTTTTAGACTCACCGATGCATAGTCTTTCACATCTACACCATGTTTAGTGATTAGAGAGACTTCTTGAGTAATACCTCTAACTTCTGCAACAATTTAAAAGAACCTTATTAGTTATGAGCTATGCATATGTTCAGTTTTTGTTCTCGATCTCATAAAACTTTTTTAGATTTAAAACGAAATTATTATACCGAAATAAAATCAGTTAACTTACGTGGCTGAACTCGTGAAATGAAGCAAATTTCATACGTATCATAACTCTCAGTATTGAAGGAAAATTTTCCTTTGCTAATGTCTTCTTTCTGTGACAATGTGTGACCTTTTGAGTCTTTTACCTAGAATCAACAATGTGTAAGAGGGATATACGAAATCACTTTAATTCACACCACTCACGATATAATCAACTTTTTGATTTGGGGCCTCAGAGACTTCGTATTCCCCCTTGACTGGAACATTTTGTTGGAGTTCCTCTCTTAAACATTTTTGAGTATTAGGTGGTAGATTGAACATAATACCATTTGTTGCTACAAAAAGGCAAAACAGGTATATACACAGATTCCAGAAGTCCATTTTCATATAAGATTTAATTTAGCAGTTTCACATTAGTTAAAAATACGATATGTTTTGCTGCTGGCAAGTTCAACTTCAGCCGATGAGGTGGCCTAAACTGACAGTTGTCATGTTCATTATCTCTACGCTAAATCACATCTACCAAATATTACACCTACTGTGGTTCCATAACAAGAAAGGAATTTCTGCGAATTTCAAATCGTATAAACTGGGGAGATATGTATCATAATTTGAAGCAGAAAGCAGAAGCATTTTGATATACGGAAAAAAAGTTTTAGCATTTTTACAAAACTCTTCGCTTCGTTTTCATAAAATTGAAGAAGTGACTTTTGACAGAACATAGAAAAGTCAATTGCGCTCTATGATCGTGTATTATTCCTTTCTTTAGCTTTCCGGTCAAATTGAGGTTGGATTCCCATTTTACAGGTAATTTTAATTTATTTAAGTAATCATATTTTGGAATCAAATATTCATGTTTAATTTTGGAAATTTAGATAGTAAGTTGTCCGGTGGTGTTAGTAATTCTTCCTTCTTTCACTTTCCGTAACATTTGATGAGATTGTATTATTGGAGTTTATTCGGCCTTCAAAATTCAATTCTTGATGTGTTTTAAACCGTAATTGAGTGATTTGCTATGCAATTGTACGATTAACGAGTGTTTAAACATATGTATTTACTTTGTACCTCTTGATTTGCGTTAAACTACATTGTTTTTCAGACATACACAATGCCAGAATTGACGGAAGTAGAAAAAGCCGCGGCTGTAGAGCCAAAAGTTGAGCAGAGCTCAAGCTCCACAGACAGTGACTCCGATGAAGAAGACTTGCCAGAATTAAATGAAGCTGCTGCAGCCCAAGCAGCAGCCGCTGCAGCTCCTACAGGAGACAATGCTGGTGCAGCTACAGCTTTCCCCACAAGCGCTGCCACTGGTTTACCAATTGACATGGTATCCAAAGCAAAACAATCTAGGGGAGAAAAGAAAGCAAGAAAAATAATGTCCAAGTTGGGTTTGAAACCTGTAAGTTAATTGTTTTTATTACTTTTTTCGATATTGTGATAATGATGATAACAACCAAGGTTTCGCGACTATTTATGAAATATTTGTGATTATATTCTTGGCAGACTGATATTTTTAAAGTATTCTTCTCAATATTGGTTGCTGTTGACCAAATTAATAATGCTGTGTTATTAATTTTAGGTGCAAGGAGTTAGTAGGGTAACGATAAGAAAATCAAAGAATATCCTCTTCGTAATCAACAAACCTGACGTCTACAAAAACCCTGTTAGCGACACATACATCGTTTTTGGTGAGGCCAAGATAGAAGACTTGTCACAACAGCAACAAATCGCAGCTGCTGAGAAATTCAAGGAAGTTAACCCTGCTGGTGAAGGTAAGCATGTTTTACTGATTTTTAATATTTTTTACTTCTATTTATGTTACATGATGACGCAATATACGCTCTGAAATTATCTGTAGAAAGAAACTTCCTTGGATGTCTGATAATATTTAGGGTGTTTTCCAATTGATTGGCTCTATCTGAGATTAAGATAGAATCCTTAGTTTATGGAGTTTGTTTATGACAAGGTTTATTTGTTGCTAAAGTAAATACAGTAGAGACTCGATAATCCGGAGAACGATAATCCGGAT
Organism: Propylea japonica; assembly: GCA_013421045.1. Lineage (NCBI taxonomy): Eukaryota > Metazoa > Arthropoda > Insecta > Coleoptera > Coccinellidae > Propylea > Propylea japonica. The sequence continues at coordinate 10,454,196 of CM024241.1, read as the reverse complement.
ATTTACTAGTCCGGATTGACGTCAAGATTGTATTATGTCCTTATAATCCGGATTGCAAGACTCAATAATCCGAATTTCCGATCGTTGCATACGTGGTTTACGGTTCTAACTTGTCGTAACTCAATTTCTATGACGACGATCGGGCGTTTTTTTGGTATATAATAGTGCACAATGGTTTAAGACAAAAAAAGTCAGACAAGAACAATAAATAATATAATAATTAGTGAAATGGAATGTTTCTACCTCCAAACCATGCAGCTTTGATACAGCATATGGATCATAATGTATTAAATTAACAAAACTGAAATACCGAAAAGGCCTTTCAGCACATACTAGCGGACCCAACAGACGTTGTTCTGCATACCCAAAAATTCATTCAATTCGATCCAGCCGTTTAGTTGCAGAATAGATAGATAACCTAGATAACGACTACAGCGCCATTTGTTGATCTGATTTGTGATCATAAACATAAGGGCACCAGGCAATCCAAAATACATTCATACATCATAGGTTTGAAATTTGTAAAATATGGCATAAGTAAAAAATTTTTGTATAATATGTTAGTTGATACCTTATTTCTGATTAAAATTTTTAATTTTCGATTCACTCGATGTAACTTCACTTTTTGTCCAAATGTCAAAATAAATATAACCTATAAATATGTATTCTATGACTGCTTGATTGGTGGTAAGAAAAAGGAAAGCCTCTTATTTTTTGCCGAACAATTTTTTGGAAATATTTTGTTGTTGAAACCTTGCCCCAGCAATTATGAACACAACTAAAAAAGAATTATCCAATTTGGTGCAGCCGTTTGAAAGATATTGCATTTTGACGGTAACCATAGATTCTGTTTTATAAATATAGATTTTTTCGATCCTCAAAGACGGGATAATGTTAGCAAATGCATTTAGAGCATAGATCAATTCGATGCAGTCTGTTTATTCCATAACTCATGGCAATTACTGATATTCAGCTTCTGAAAGATATACAGGAGAAAGCTATTGTTCAGCATTCTTTTTCCCTTACAGTAGAAAACGTAAAATATCTAATTATTCCAAATAATATATTTGTTTTATGATTTCGATAATGAAGTCTATATTTATTTCAACCATTTTTTAAATTGCATCTTTACTAAATTGTAAGACGCGGTATTCCGGATTTCTCATTAATCCGGATCATCCCTTGCATTAATTGATCCGGATTATCGAGTCTCTACTGTATTGAATTTTGGGTGAATATTTGAATTTCGGGGACCAGCACATATCGACCTGATTTTGGTGTCATTTTATTCATCGAGTGTTCCTGAACAACATTATTGAAACCAGTAGGCGGCGGTCTGTCTTAGTTCAGAGAATATGGGCCCCAAAAGTTCCAAAAATGTACTATTTTCACGTCACTTTTTTCACTATAAAACATACATTCACTGCTCCAATAATTTAGTCTATAAATCACCTTGGAACATTCTAATAACTATTCGATTAGTTTCATTTCAGGTATATTCAATAATTAGTGCATAAACATTGAAATTCTAGAGCTACCACATATCCACAAATTCTTTATGATAAGTTCGGCACCACTGCCCCGTTTTTCGGCTAGTGACATATCAAATGATGGCGGGAATTACGGGAAGGCATCGTATCATATTCGCGCGGAAGAATTTACGGCAGTGCCAAATCTACCTTGAAAACGGCGGCCTTTCTTCGAATTTGTGGATATGTGCTACCTTTAGAATTTCGATGTTTTCGCATTAATTATTGAATATACCTGAAATGAAACTAATTGAATAGTTATTTGAATGTTCCAAGGGGATTTATGGACTAAATTGGAGCAGTGAATTTGTGTTTTTATAGTGAAAAAAGTGACGTGAAGGTGGAACACTTTGGGAACTTGGAGCCCATATTTCGTGAACTAAGACAGACAGCCACCTGTTGGTGTCACTCATGTTGTTCAGCAGACCTAAATGAATACAATGACACCAAAATCTGATGAATATCAAATCTCAAAATTAAAATATTTGCCATAGCTGAATGCCAATCAGTTGAACACCCTATTTTACTTTCTTGTATGGTACCCCATCATCTTTGAATACGATATTGACGCTCTTAACTCCTTGCAGAAGCCACTGGCAATCCAACGACTTCAGTAGCACCAATTGCTGAAGAATCAGAAGACGAGGAAGTAGATGAGACTGGTGTCGAAGACAAAGATGTCGAGTTAGTAATGTCCCAAGCAAGTGTGAGCAGAGCACGGGCTATAAAGGCTCTCAAAAATAACCAGAATGATATAGTGAATGCCATAATGGAGTTGACCATGTAGTGCTTTCAATTAATATGAAAATCTCGCGATCATCTCATCATCACTTTATTTCATAGAGCCACCCTCGTTAGAGGAGTGTACATAAGATTTAGTCATTAAATGTTCTCCAAAGCCATCATTGTTTCAATGTATGATGAATATGAATGATTGCTCTTTGAGGCATGAAAAACTGCGTTGATTATGTGGGAACCAGAGTAACCGGGAACTGGATAATTTTGTCTGTATCTTTATTATTTCATGTGAGATAAAAAAAGATTTATCCTGAAACGAGGATTGGTTTAGTCAAGAACTAAAGAAGTTAAGTAATTACACTTGATGATAGGGGTGAATTGGAGTTGATCTGTGTGCGTAAAATAACTTGTTTATTTGTGAGAGCTCAGTAGGTTCAACCTGGCAATCTATAACACAGGTAAGATTTGGTTTTTCCTGAATTGTGTTAGTTTTATTGGTGTATATTTTAATTTTGGGGCCCAGCAGATATCGACCAGATATTGGTATCATTGTATTCATATTGGCAAACGTTTTTTATCATTATTCCGAAATTGAATTTGATATTCAGGATGAAATACCACTATTTAAATTCATGGGAGATGATTTCCCTTCAATAGGGTCCTGTAGCGGTCTTAGAAGAACAGGAGATTCGAAAAATCATCACTTGGAACGCCAGACCTGGTTTAAAACACCCTCCTGGCCCAAGAGCATGAATTGAATATTGAAGGTATTCAAATAGTTTTAAGTTTCAATTTTTTAAAAACGGCGAGACAGGATTTTTTCTACTTAGGTTTTTTCCTGTGCTCTGGTATCATATGTTGAATAGTATGGTAACCCCGTTTTGCAACAACCTCAGCTAGGGACTTTTTTGTTTCATGAATTGTATTCTATTAGCTCTCATTTTAAAAGAATTATATATTCATATTGGCTCCATTAACAGTGAAAGTGAAACCATCAGGTAACTGTTCCTAGTTTAGAACATAATATGAATACAATGACACAAAAATCTAATCGATATCAAAAAAATATACCTACCCTAACTACTCTATCAGAAAACTGTTCTAGAAATCTAAACTTTTTTCGAGATTATAGCTTGCTCATGAGAACTAATGCTGTATTATTAATTAAGTATTTAAGTTGAGATATAGTAGTAAGTATAAGTACCTATTTATCAATAAATTCGAATTTTTCAATTTTGGCATATTTGTTTTGATTTTATCTTAATCTTCTGTTATATGTTTTGTACTAAATTATTAGCAGTTTTTTCAGCATTTTATCATTGTTCAAGCTGTAACAACCAAGGACCATTGGCTGAGTATATTGATGACAGTTGGATGCAAGAGAAAGAATCACTTCTGAAGGTAACTATCTAATTGTGAAAGTTTTTTCAGTTGATTTTTTACTGAAGTGATGACAGATTTTCATTAATCTGATTCTAAGATGTTGAATTTGAGCTTCCTTGGATGTCTGAAAGGGATGTGCATTTATTGCCACTATTTACTTCATAGTTTCATGAAAGGTTTACGAGTTATTAGTTCATGAAGTCCTGCGTCTAAAAGAAATTATTTAAAAAAATTGTTTGCGCTCTTGCATTAGCTAGTCAATATTACTAAATATTTTGTCTGAGAACCACTGGAAATGTCTTTTCCTGAGAAATATAATATAACAATATAATTCATGAACACATAATATAAACTTCTTTCTTTTCCAGAATTCTAGTTTCAAATAACGTGGGGAAGTTCAGGTCATTTTTGAAGGTTAGTTCTCGATTTTTCGTTCTGTAATCATCTTACATACAATTTCAAACTTTGAATATATGATGAAAAACACCAAGGTTTCGCTTTTTTGTATGAAAAAAATATCAATGATTCAATTCTTGGCAGACTGATATTTCTTATTGTTTCGACTATTAGAATAGACTGTTTAGGCTCTTTATAATTGTAACATTTTTCAGGTGTAAAAAGTCTCAAACGAAGAAGAATGACATCTATTTCAACAGTAGTTGATGGCAACTTCATTCTGTAAATATGGTAAGATTCATTCTAACATACATACATATATAGTCCGTTCACGAAAGTTTGAGCCGTCGGTTGGCCATGGAAATTTGGCATTTTTTCCACTGCGTATATTGGAATTTTTGGTTATGTCGTTTAGTTTCTTGTCAGATTGATACGCAATGAGGTGTGTTCTTTTATTCACCGATGGATTCACCGCGGTCATCACGGTTACATGTTGTCAATATTGCCGTATTCTCGAGAAGTGATATTCGGAAACGTATACGAACTTCATTGCGCGGTGTGCATTTTTGCAGGTAAAACAGGAACTCGCACAATGAAGTACGTATACGTTTTCGAATATCACTTCTGGAGAATACGGCACCAGATAACTCGCAAGCTCATCGGATGACAGCAAATACTGCCAACTTCAGATAAATAAACAAACGCCTACTATGCGCTCAAACTCTCGTGAACGGACTATATTTCAAAAACTTATAGTGATGATAATTTTTTGAAAACCTGAAATTACGTGTTGAATTTAGCTTCCTTGGATGTCTGAAACAGAATTTTCTTTATTGCTTTCATTTTGTTGAATTCATGAAAATAATTGAAATTTTTTTCAGGAAGGTAAATTTGAACATACATATTCAAAGCACCATAAGTGGTGAGCATTCAGTATTTTGTTCTTCTGTGATATCATTTTGGCAAAAAATTCATAATTATTAATGTTGAATTATTCAAGTATTTCAAGTAGACAATACTGATGATAGTTACCAAGGTTTCGCATTTCTTAATGAGTAGAATTTTAATGATTCAATTCTTGGCAGACTGATTTTTTGTTTCATCTACTGAGAAAAATTGTCAAATAAGAGCATCATTATAATTATTATATTTTACAGGTGTCAGAACAATATTACTCCTATATGAAAGTGCATGGACAACAAACAAATGATTCAAATGGTGAGACATTCTTCTTTTATTGTAACATGCACCTTTTTTAGTCTTTTAGTGATGACGAATTTTCGAAAACCTGAAATTTCATGTTGAATTTTAGCTTCCTTGGATGTCTGAAACAAGATTTCATTAATACCTCCAGCTGTTATCTATGAAGAAATAATAATAAATATTTCTGTTTCAGAACATTCCATTTGGTGATTTTGAAGAAGCTTTCAAGGCCACAAATGGTAAGCTTATTCTTCTATATGAAATTAATAAAATTTTTAGAAGTTAACTATGAAAAATTGAAATGATGATAAACCACTGCCATCTGAAAATATAGTGTTGAATTTGATCTTCCTTGGATGTCTGAAAAGAAATAATTTTTTATACATAATAACAATTTCTGTCTCCGAATGAAAAGAATCTTTTTATTTTCAGATTTCCAGTACCATGACAACAAAAGCAATTCAGACCATTTTCTATTAAGGGTGAAAAATTATTGCAGTAAGTTGTCTATTTTTCTTTTATTCTCAATGCGATGCATTTCTTAGTTTGCGAAATCAAATATAAAATTTCCTGATGAAAACAACCAAGGTTTCGCAATTTTGAATGATCAAATTTCAGTGATTTAATTCTTGGCAGACTGATTTATTCATTTTATTTTTTTCTTATATCTGTTAATACAGGCAAATTCATAATGATTTTATTTTCAGGCGTTTCAGACTGCAGGGAAACTGGATCCAAAAAATTAATGCTAGGTAAGATATCTTCAATACAATGTTCAATTCATAAGTGAAAATATTTTATAAAATGGATGATGATAAATTTTCTAATTGCTGAATCTTGAATGTTGAATTTAAGCTTCCTTGGATGTCTGAAAAAATATTTAATTTATGCTAGTAAATGAAAGTATCATAGATGAACAAATGATGAGGATTTCTTTTTTTTCAGAATTGCAGTAACATTTTATTGAGGGGTCATGTCATTTTTGGTATACCTTTCAGAGTAAGTTTTCTACTTTTTATTCTTGTTTTATTATTACATATTCTCAACTCTCAATGGCTCTGAAACTTATATTCAGGTCATTTATTTTTTTTTGATGATGATATTTATGTTTCTGAAATATAATTGTTGAATTTTTTTCTTCCTTGGATGTCTGAATTAAATTTTGATATAATATTATTATTAATGGTGATATTTCTTGTTTTCATCTATATTTATATCATTTCAGATGATTCGGATATTAATCCATCAGCACAATCCAATAACAAAACCAGGTCTTGGATATTAACCTTTTTTGTATTTTTTGTGTATTATGCGGCAAAAATTTTGAAATCAATAAACCTTGATAAATTTACAATTTATTTTTATTTGTGTACACGAAACGACTAAGTCTGAAAATTAGCCACAATAACATTAATTGAGTAGAGAAAAATATATAGTCCGTTCACGAAAGTTTGAGCGCATATTAGGCGTTTGTTTATTTATCTGAAGTTGGCAGTATTTACTGTCATAACGTAAAATAAAGTCAACGTTGCCGAATGTACCCGGCCTCGTCCGACGAGCTTGCGAGTTATCAGAGAACTCTATGCAATATTGACAACATTGCGTATCAATCTGACAAAAAAATAAACAACATTACACAGTGGAATATGCCAAATTGCCATGGCCAACCGACGGCTCAAACTTTCGTGAACGGACTAGATATTCGCCGATAAATTCAACAAATACAGGGTGATCACCTGAAAGAAATCATCTTTTCCGCCTATTTCAAATTTAGGACAGAAAAATGTAAACGAAGTAAAGCGTATTGTCCGACTTTTCTATTTGACGCTGCATCACTTCCAAACTGATGCAATATCGGTAATACAGCGTTCCTATTGGTCGATTCGGTCGAAGTGAAGTGATTTCTTCAGTTTATCAGTCAAATAGAAAAGTCCCTGTGTATTGTGAGTAAACAACTAAAACGAGAACTTTCGTAATGAATGCGCAATGTTGTCAATGCTCCGAATTGATCAAATAAATACTTGAAACAGTAAAAGTGGTTTAAACACAAATAAAAAAGTAATATTGAAGACCAGGCTGACCAGGACATTTTTTTGAGAATAACTCGCCTCGAAGTTCTTGATTTGCAAACAAATTGACAAGAAACTCATATTAATATCAAAAAATCTACCGGTAAATTTCATCTCTAGCGGTATTACTTTTTGTGATGATCATTTTAGACTGTTGTAGATGTGTAAAAGTATAATCTTTTTCGCACGTAAAGTCTAAAGTCGAAGGAAACAAAAGTTGAACGGGGAGAATCCCTTTATGAACAGCCATTTGGAAACATTCCTTTCATCCTGGCTAAAAACTTTTTACCGCTTTCGTTCGTTTTAATCCTCTCTTTGGAGCGTTATTATTATGACCAACAAATGAAATTTATTTTTCATCGAGCAAAATAGTAGCTTAAATGAGTGTTCCCAATGAGAGCACAGCAAAAAAGTTTTCATGGTAAACCACTACTTCGAAACATTTCCGTGAATGAAGTTACACAAGTTGGAAACTTTTCTGAGCACCAAATTGAATTAATAAAAGTATAACAGTAGATGGTAATTATGAGGATGGTTCGTGAAATGTACGGTTGTTACCTCGTAAAAGACTGCTTTTATTTATTCTATTTCATGTCGTGAAATTTAAACATAATGAGAGGTTTATAGAATATTCACTTGACTGACTCAATTTAACATCTATACAGGGTGATTCATTAAGGAAGGCTAACGATCATATCTCGGAAACTGTTCCTCCTTTAACTTCCGGAAAAAATTCATATCTTAAAATCGGCCTGACTGAAAAGAAGATACACTGCGCAAAAAAAACGCACATTCTCAAATTCTCAATTTTAATGAAAGTTAACTCTACATTGACTTTATAACTTTTTTTATATTCTCTCGGGAAGGATTTGAACGAAACAAGACACCTTAAATGGAAGAAAAATTCAGGATTTCATCGAATCTTAGGTGAAAGAAGAGAAATAAACATATTTCAAAATACTGGAATGCTGATAAGTGATTTAATACTTGGTATTTCCACCCCTTGCGTTAATTACAGCTCGGCAACGACGTTTAGACTCATCTGTGGAGAGAACTCTTTCCCAATCAGCTCTCTCTCAATGGATATGCTCTCTCGCAAAATCCAAACCCTTCGATGGGCTGGGGTAAGAGCTGGGCCTCTTGCCGCGACACGAGGCGATTTCTTATTGTCTGAGTGCTAATTTGCACTCCATGGGTTTGCTCATCATTTACCCTCGCAAAACTACCGCTTGGGCACATTCCTCTTGGGTCAAATTGCGTGTTTCGCGTTGCATAGCGATCGAGTGTAGAAAATCAAACGAAAGAAAAACCATTGATCACTAGAATTAATCGAGAACAACTGATTTCAGAATGGAGCCAATACATTCAAAATCTGATAATCTCATCTTTTTTATTCCTGCTGGGAAAAAACATCTGTATTGAAGAAAAACATTAAAAGTGGATAACATATATGCATACAGAATCTGATAAAAATAATTATCATTGAGAACACCTTCAGTTGTAGAATAAATTTGAGATTTCCATAATGTGCCGTTAATTTTTTTGTGCAGTGTAGTTGCAAATTCGTAGTTCTCCACGATAACTTTGGAAGGGATTGTCCTAGAGACTTGAAATTTTCAGGATTAGTTCTCGGTTCCCAAATGCCGTGATTAAGTTCGCTAACCAGTCAAATCGGTGGTCCATAAAATATGGCCATTCAACATTTTTGTTTCTCCATCTTCGATAAAACGAAATTAATTGAAATGAAATTTTGCGGCCACATGCAAGATGCTCATAATAAGCCTCATGCAAAATTTTGTGGCCATAGTATTAACAGAACCAAAGAAAATTCAATTGGAATATTGACAAGAAGAATCTTTATGTATCCATATAACGAGATATCCGATTCAAATGAAATTTATATTGTGAATGAAGATTGATATACTGAATGTTCATGCATAATTTCAAGAGGATCGCATCATCTGAACCATAGAATTTATTTTTTTAATTATTGATTTTTACATATTCAATTTATCAAATAATTCCCAGAACATATAATTCCGATCGTGCTGAGATTTTGCATTCATATACTTAGCATGGATCTCAAAACCTATACAATGAACGAGCGCTCAGAAGCACCTGCTCAGGGGTTTTCCTAATATTTTTTCATGTTAGAAAATGAAACATCTTAGCGCTATCTCAAGTTTTATTCTTTTACATTAAAATGGCGCCAAAGACGAAAAAAGGCACACAAATCACAAATCGAACGAAGAATTCAAAAATAATTGTTAGTTCAAGATATCCCAGTGGCGTTCCACTTGTTTTAGTAAGTTTTTAAGTGAAACTTCAACATATTGTATCTCGAAAACAATGCATTTCCGAACCTTTACAGAAACACCCTGTGTATACCCAGTTATGTATTAAACATAATAGATAGTTCAAAAAGTAATGCAATAATTAATGTCATATTTGAAAAACCACAGAAACGCACTTTGGACGTAGAACTCTTCGAGAATTTCGTTTGAAATTTAACCCATACATTTTTCAAATAAGACTCGGTGACATTTTCTTCCCCACCATCCAACTCTGATTGTTTTCTTAGCACTAAAAAGTCTGTTAATTCACTATATTCGCATTTTTTCGAGTCTGGATTCCACGAGTATCCCCATTTGCATACACATCTGTAGGTTCCTGGCAGATTCAGGCAGGCTTCGGTGAGAATATTGCAAGGTTCGGTGTTTTCCTCACATTCGTCGATATCTATGCAGAGACCATAGAGGGAACTCCATCTGTACCCTGGGTATGGACATTCGCAACTTACGTTCCATCTGTTCAAGATGAGATTGTGCAGTTCTGTGTTTTCTAGTGAATTGAATGAACATTTTTGATGACCTGTGGGAAAACATGAAAAAATTTACTTCATAAAAATGTCTCATAAGTGATTGATAGTTGAGTGTTTTCATATAATGAAGAAAAGTGGGTTGTCAAGATCACACAGATATACAGGGTGAATCTACGTATAATTTCAAGAAAAACGTCCATATAAACAAAGGTCCGCAAAATTTTCGTTACGGAGCTAGAGAGTGTTGGAACTCCTGCAGTTTTTGAGATATTCAGACCAAATTTGAAATGCGGACTATTTTCAACAGTCTCCATCATTTCACGTCCTAAATCTTAATTAGAATCTACAGGGTGTTTTCTTTTCCGGAGCCATGTCCCTTTTTTTCCTCTCAAACATTGCGTACCCTGGAGAACATTGACCCGATTGCTGGCGCCACCTGCGGCCGCGAAATGAACCCGGTCGGTAAACAAACATGGCCATTATAAAATTAATAATTCTCACCAAGTATCGAACTGTGCGCATATATTCGAAAAGTGATCAAACTTAAGTTTATTGCTAATTTAAAAATTCATCTATCATCTTCATCTATTTCAATTCCTGTTCTTCTGTTAAAAACTGATTAAGCAATTTCGAGTGAAGTGTGTGAGACTCGAACAGCTAAGTGATAACCACAAAGCCGGTGCAGAAAAGGTTAATCATCCCTTTTTCCCATCCTCAACCACGTTTTGCTACCAGATTGGGGGTGAATTCACAGAAACCTTCTCTTTTAACTCTCGAGGTAAGTGCACACAAAGATTCATTCAATAAATTTATAAATTGCTTAATCTTTTAATAATTGTCATCTGAAATTGGTTGTAGCATTGTTTAAGGAAGCAATGGTTGTAGTTGTAGTGTTTTCATCTTTTTTGAAGCTTTACATTTGTCGTAATATGTTTGTTTTCTTTAGAAACAATTTTTTCACTCACCTGGCTCATTAACTGCCGTACAAGGATTTTCAACTGCGCCCCAGCATTCCTCGTGACTTTTCATGTGATACATAGGACAACAAGGATCAGGACAGAAACTATATCTTGCACAGTTGAAAGGAACCGAATCATTAGCTCTTGGATCTTTATTGTGTGCACCGTAATATGGGTTAAGACAGTTAGCGTGGTTGTCGCAGCTGGATTCATTAAGTTGCCTCAGTTCTGGCGTCTGTTTCATCGTGAACGAGCACATGAAATAAGAGGCTGTGACCCGCCACTGGAATCTTTCCAATGGACCTGCCGAAAATATGGATCAAAACCTTACAAGAACACTGATATGGAGAGAAATTTTACGAGTTCATTTGTGCACTCGTTCTTAGAGGAACAGCGTGCTGAAAGTATAGTCCGTTCACTAAAGGTTGAGCCGTCGGTTGGCCATGGAAATTTGGCATATTCCACTGTGTATATTAAAATTTTAGGTAATGTTGTTTATTTTCTTCTCAGATTGATACGCAATGTTGTCAATATTGCATAGAGTTCTCTGATAACTCGAAAGCTCGTCGGACGAGGTCGGGTACATTCGGCAATGTTGACTTTATTTTACGTTATGACAGCAAATACTGTCAACTTCAGATAAATAAACAAACGCCTACTGTGCGCTCAAACTTTCGTGAACGGACTATAGTCTCAAATGACTCCGTTGCACTCACTGAGGAAGAATTCTAGGTCAAAAATAATTCTGCCCTACCGTGCGACCGTGAACACAATAACTCTCGAACGGATGAAGGTAGAGCTTGAAAATTTTTGGTGTAAGTACAGGTCCCAAATGCCGCAGTTAGGTTTGTTAACAGTCCCAATCGGTCCAGAAGGTTTCGGAGCTATCGAAATTTGAAAATTTTCATTATTTTCCGATAATACCAAAACCATGTGTTCGATCAATTCCAGATTTGGTATTTTGAAGGATAATAATGAGATGCACATACTTCTGAAAAATTCTGTGAGGATCGTGCCTTCAGAGCAGTAGTTTTTGAGCGTTTGTTCTTTAGTGGAGCAATGAGAGTATTACCTCAAAATTTTATATGGGATTTGAGCTTGATACCAAATATATAACTGCAAAATCTCAGCACGATCGGAATCATATTCTGGAAATTATTCAAAAAATGAAATATGTAAAAAATTATTAATTGAAAATTTAATTCTGTGGTTCTGATGATGCGATCCTTTTGAAATTTTGCATGAACATTCAGTATATAAATCTTCATTCACAAAAAGTAATTCACTTGAATCGGATATCCTGTAATGGAAATAAAAGGATACTTCTTTTTAATATTCCAATTGAATTTTCTATGGTTCTGTTAACACTATGGCCACAAAATTCTGCTTGAGCGTTCGGTGTATCAATCTTCATTTATAAAATCAATTTCATTCGAGCCGGATATCTTTTCATGGAAATATGAAGTTTCTTTCTTTCAATATTCCAATTGAATTTTCTATGATTCTGTTCACACAACCACAAAATTTTGCATGAGACTTGTTATCAGGATTTTGCATTTGGCCGTAACATTTCATTACGATTGGTTTCGTATTTTCTGAGATATTGAAGAACAAAAATTTTGAATGGCCATATTTTATGGAACACCCGGAGGATTTGGCTGGTTTACGAACTTAAACGGGGCATTTGGGACCCGAGCTCATCCTGAAAATTTCAAGTCTCTAGGACAATCCCTTCGAAAGCTATTGTGCTAAAGGACGACCGGACGGCCCAACGGACAGAATTGAATTTGATCACGAATTCTTCATCAGGGAGTCAACCCTATCGTTTGAGACCATTTTCTATTCTTTAAATTCGAAATTACAGACATTTGGCGCCCAAAAAGAGAAATCGATTGATTGGTTTTGGAATTACCAGTACTGTTGGACTGGACTTGAAAACTTCCGATAAAAAAGCGTTGAAACTTGAATTTTCAGCATAGTTGTGGGATTTTACGAATCTAAAAAAATAATTCAGTAATTATAATAGTTTCCACACTTTCTGTGAAAATCTACAGATATTTGGGCACGATAGCACGCTGTATACCTAGGAACAGGCGCTCAAAAACGTATAAAAAAATAATTGTCACCTTGAAATGGATCACTCTTATCTTCAGCTTCAGCCCACAACTTTCTACATTCCGAATCAGTATGTTCTACCTGTTTCGTAAAATTCACATTGAACCACTTTTGATCCTCAATCACCACAGATGTGTCGTCATTTCTCCTCAAAGCAGTATTCCTAATGCGCTTGATGAGGTAAGCTACACACTCCAGAAACGATGGCTCACAAAACTTATGAACCTCCCAGTGAAGGGATCTCAAGGGAGGTTTAGGAAAAACCGCGAAGTACGATTTTGAGGCTTGACCTTCTGCTTGGTTTGTGATATAGCGACGATCATATTCGTTGAATTTGTGTTGTCTTAGGAAGTAAGCGATGCTGCGTAGATCTTCTCCAAGACTGTCTCCAAATTCGTAAGTTTCTGAGGTTGTTGGTGTGCTTGGACTGCTTGGAATTAGTGTTGAAGTCTCTTGAGTCGTAACAGTTCTCATCGAATACCATATTAATGAATTTATGAGAAATATTTTCATTCCTGTCATTATTTTCAACTTTGTTTTCAGTGTGATACAGTTTATACCTGCAGTATGTCACTTGGTTTGATGTGTGTAAATGCATAGAAAATTCATGAGTAATAGTTGGTATATAGTTTAAAAAGGGGTTACAGTTCACTGCGACCTCAAGGTTTATTGTGTCCCCTTACAGACATGTTCTGAAAATATCTTTCACAGCTCGCCTTTAAGTTCTAGAGATTTGATGAAATCCAGTATCTGTGAAGGCTTCAAAGAGGCTAGTTCCTCTATCATACAAGTTTTTCTTCCAAGGCATTCTCTCCTCGATATTTTCGAGCTTTTTACAGAGGGATCTCTTGAAATTGAAGCAGTACCTTAATCTCAGCAGTATCTTATACATCCTTCGCAGTTTTTATAGTGAAAAAATTTACTTCAAGATGGGACATTTTTGGGGGTCCATATCTTTTGAAAATATACAGACCACCACCTGTTAGTTTCACTAGTATTGTTGAAAGAGACAAAACTGAATACTATGCCATTAAAATCTGATCGATTTTGCTGGAACAAAGTTTTGAAATAAAAACCATTTTTTCAGATATTATGTGATGACATGATTTCCAAAATTATCTTTTGCAGTCATCAGCACTTCTCCAATTTGCTTAATATCAAATCGATCGAATGACCGGAACCATAAAAATAAAGAAACATTAAACGAAATATTTTTGATGTGGTCTCTTTGGGCCAAAATTTGAAAATTTCAGACATTTATACAGGTTGTTACATAATAATGTCCCCACTAGAGGAGGTCTACATGTAATTTTAAGAAAAAAGTTTACATGCGTAAAAGCTTCGTTACGGAGCTACAGGGTGTTGAAATTTCCAAAAAAAAATTGTTTTTTCTTCATAACTCCTGCAGTTTTTGAGATATTCAGTCCAAATTTGGAATGCGAGCTATTTTCAACATCAGTCCCCATCATTACACGTCCTGAATCTTAACTAGAATCTTCAGGGTGTTTTCTTTTTCGGAGCCATGTCTCCCTTTTCCCTCTCAAACTTTTTTGCGGTACGCCAACTGATCAGCGTCAAATCAATTTTTGATATCTTCGTTCAATTTAAAAACTTTTTTGACTTCTGTAATCTTTTCGTATCTCTAACCGTTTTCGAGTAAACAATTATAGAAAGATTGTATGTTATTCGCTAAATAAAATAAATAATAGAAGTACTCGATAGGTATGCCCAAAATTTGCTTTTATTTTGATAGCTCGACATCTGAGACTCAACCTAAGCTTGTTTTGCGAATGGATACAATCGTTCAATAATTTTTTACTCGAAAACGGTTAGAGATACAAAAAAATGACAGGAGCCAAAAAAGTTTCTTGATTGAACGAAGATATCAAAAATTTTACGCTGACCAGTGGCGTACCGCAAAAAAGTTAGGGAGGGAAAAGGAGACATGGCTCCGGAAAAAAAAACACCCTGTAGATTCTAGTTAAGATTCAGTGCGTGCAATGATGAAGACTGTTGAAAATAGCTCTCATTTCAAATTTGGACTGAATATCTCAAAAACTGCAAGAGTTATGACGAAAAAACCAATTTTTTTTGGAATTTCTACACCCTGTAGTTCCGTAACGAAGCTTTTACAGATCCATGTTCATAAGGACTTTTTTCTTGATATTATACGTAGATTCATCCCCTGCAATTTTGACATACTATTATGTAACATCCTATATAAAGCGATAGCATGCAAGAGCTCGAAAACAAGCAACGAATCTGGAGTCGTATTCTCGACAAGTGATATTTCGAAGAGAATATCAACTTCATTGCGCGGTGTGCATTTTTCAGGTAAAAAAGGACTCGCGCAATGAAGTTCGTATCCGCTTTGAAGATCACTTGTCCAGAATACGGAGCCTGGCTCCCTTCCTAATAAAAACACTCAAGGAATCGAACAGACAAAATTAAATAGCGCAAAAGCGTCATATCCAATAAATACATATCAGCTCTTTCGTCTGTAACACTTCAAAGCCGTGAAAACCATAACCTTCGACGCATTCAGGATGAATGAATTACGGCCGACACATCCAGATTTTGCATCCTGGAACTGGCTCATCCCTTCGCTGACCTGGAAACAAAATCTGCAGCGGCTTCAGGAAGGCGCTCACGGAATAAATTCAGAAAGGAGTCAGTCGAATAATCGGCAGTCATATGTGACACTTCAACATAATTTTCCAGGAAAAGGAACCCAGAGTCGACGATATCCCTAAGGAGCCTGCAGGGAGTTGCTGTACGGGAACCGGATGCAGAAGGGAAGTTTATGCAGGTGGAAATGTATAAAACTTGTTCCTCCCAAAAGGAGATTTATGTCTAGAGTTTTCGGTTGTCTTGGTGGAATCAGAAGATGTGATATTCCATACGTCAATTGAGACCGCTTTCTGTCTTGGGGGTTGTATTTTCTTGTCGGCTAGAAGGGTCATATTTTGGTTCATTATTTTTTGACAGGGTATATTGGGAATCGAACATATAAATAAGAAAGCTCTGACGTGAAGTCAGACGTCTATTGACCCCCATCAGAGCTATTTTCACTTCAGCTCCAGTTTCAGAGTTCCAATGAACTCTTATATCTGAGAGGAAGTCAAGTGTTCCCATAATTAATTGTACAAATTCATCCACTATGGCTCCCAATGAAAATTGCCGCTTGCTTTATTATTCAAAATGAAATCTACAGGATCATGCGTTTCTTTAAGTTCACACCTTGCATTATAATTCTCATTTCTTGTTTCCGTTTCCATCTTTCATGCTGAAATATTAAAATCTTACTGACAAACTTTTCCGAAAAATGTCACAAAACCACAAACCGCACGCTGAGAGGATTAATACTTCGTCAATAAAAAGGGAGGGAATCAGAAAACAGCTGATCTCCATCCACTATCGTCGAGGTTGATTCGGGCCGATCGGACGTTCAGTTTCGGCTAAGCTCGTTCGACTAGAAGCGAAAATAATGCCGCGGAGCTGGGCCTCCGACACGTGATCTACAGCTTGAATTTTGTGGCATTGCTGGTCGAGGTGTCTTAATTACTTGAGATATGAAAATTATATCATCGTAAGGCATTTTACTGAATTTATTATTCAAAATAAAATGTACAAGATCTTGCGTTTCTTTGAGTTGCATTATAATTCTCTCTTCTTGTTTCCGTTTCCATCAACGTCAATTGAGACCGCTTTCTGTCTTGGGGTTGTATTTTCTTGTCGGCTAGAAGGGTCATATTTTGGTTCATTATTTTTTGACAGAGTATAGGTATTGGAATCGAACATATAAAAAATCTAAGAAAGCTCTGACATGAAGTCAGACGCTTAGGGTCTATTTAGTCCACCATCAGAGTCCCAATGAACTCTAAATATCTGAGAGGAATTCATCAAGACTAAAACAAATTCATCCCTTATGGCTCCCACTGAAAATTCCTGGCCCTTCCTTGCCGCCCTGCGTTCAAAAGCTTGAGTCTCCCCTGTCTGTAAAATGGGTCGATTACATTAAGATACTTTTACTTTACAAGGTTCTACTGAGCGAATTTAGAAGCAAGTGAATTATGGGTCGAAAACATTGATATACTTGACAAGCTGTTACTGAGCGAATTTAGTAGCTGATTGTAAATTTGTTCAGTGTAATTGTTTTCACAAGCCAACAATCTGATTGTAAAAAAGCTGTGACTAAAGTTGAAAGCTGGGCTATTTGCACGCTAAATCGCTGGTTTTGGCTTGTTGGCATGTAAATAAGCCGTGTGTAATCACAGTTGCTACTGAACAATCTGCGAGATCTCATCTTCTCGGTGGTCCCTGGTTCTTAAATTTGAAATTTGAAAACGTATTTGACATTTTAAGATTCTTGACAACGATAAAAACATAAACCTCACACTAGATTGTTGACTACTCAGCGAGTAGACAGTTTTGTGTGTTATGATCACAATCTCACAAGCTAATTCACTCGCTTCTAAATTGGCTCAGTAGTAGCTTGTAAAGTATCTCAATGTAATTCACCAAGAAGATTGTGATGATTACACACAAACTGTCTACTCGCTCAGTAGCCATCAATTTAGCGATCCACGTTTATGTTTGTATCGTTGTCAAGGATCTAAGATAAACGTCAAATGCGTTTTCAAATTTAAGAACCAGGAACCACCGATTAAATGAGAACTCACAGATTGTTTAGTAGCAACAGTGATTAAACACGGCTTGTTTACATGCCAACAAGCCAAAACGCCAGTGATTCAGCGGTAAAGTAGCCCAGCTTTCAACTTCAGTCGCAGCTTTTTTTACAATCAGATTGTTGGTTTGTGAACACGATTACACTGAGCGAATTTACAATCAGCTACTGAATTCGCTCAATAGCAGCTTATTGTGAAGTATCTCAATGTAATCGACCCGTATTTGATACCGTTTTTTCTCAGCCTAGATGAAGATATTTTTTTTACAAGTACTGAGAGAGGTCAAAGAATTCTGATGATGTGCGTATTTCAATCAATAAAATCCTATCACCTGCGTCTAATAAACGAAAGTTCAGGTTCATAAGCACCTGATAAACTTTCTTCTTCCCAAATACACTGATCAACAATTGCTAGGGATCACTTATAAACTTCTCTTTATTTGTATTTTTTTCAAGTTATCTCGTGAATATCTGTACTTTATATGTTCTCTAAGGAAAAATTAAGATGTTTTGAGTTGATTATATCAAAGTCTTCCTCACTTCATCGGCTCTTGTTCACAAAACCGATTATTATCTGTAGGCTGTGACAGGTGGGATGAAAAGCAGGTATTTGTTATTGAATCTGTTTTTTTCTCTCGTTCAAACACATAAGGTGACAATAATTGAAGAAATGAGAACAATATCAGCTTATTAGTCATGCCGAGAAGACGTTTCGCTCCTGTGCAACTGGACCAAATCATACGATGGATACAGGAAGGTTTGTCCCAGCGAGAAGTGTCCCGGCGGTTGAATGTTTCGCAGTGTCGTGAGTCGGGCTTGGAATAGGTTCATCCAAAACGACTCAGTAGCTTATGTTCATGGGGGAGGTCGACAGCACAGTACAACAGCTGCCCAAGATCTTCTTTTGATCCTCAATGCTAGAAGAAATCCCACTTACCCGGCGTCGCGGCTCAATAGATCACTGAGAGTTGCAACAGGAGTTCTAATTTCGAACCAGACTGTAAGACGACGACTACATGTTCGTGGTTTGAGAGCACGTAGGAGGGTACAACATCCCCGTTTGAATAAGAAACACCGGGTTCATGGAAAGCTTGCGTCTCCCCTGTCTGTAAAATGGGTCAATTACATTGAGATACTTTAGTTTACAAGCTGCTACTGAGCGAATTTAGTAGCTGATTGTAAATTCGCTCAGTGTAATCGTGTTCACTAGCCAACAATCTGATTGTAAAAAAGCTGCGACTAAAGTTGAAAGTTGGGCTATTTTTCACGCTAAATCACTGGCGTTTTGGCTTGTTGGCATGTAAACAAGCCGTGTGTAATCACAGTTGCTACTAAACAATCTATGAGGTCTCATCTACTCGGTGGTCCCTGTTTCTTAAATTTGAAAGTTTGAAAACGTATTTGACATTTTAATATTCTTGACAACGATAAAAACATAAACCTCACGTGGATCGCTAGATTGTTGGCTAATCAGCGAGTACACAGTTTTGTGTTCTTGTTCACATGATTGTTTCTAGTGGTCGTGAAGATGTACGGCTGTTATTACGCTACTGAGCGACTAAGCGAGTGGAGAACTCCCTGTGTACTCGCTCAGTCGATCAGTATCCGATCACTAGAGACAATCATGTGAACAAGAATAAGCTCAAGTACACGGGGCGAATTCACAAGCTAATTCGCTCAAAAGCCGGCTTGTGGCGTGTAAAGTCGCCGGCAGTTCAACTTTTTCCAGAGCGAATTTGCAAGCAGCTAACGGAGCGACTGCGTCGAGTACACGGGGATACTCACAAGCTCAGAAGCTCAAGAGCCGGCTTTTAGCTTGTAAAGTCGCCCCGTGTACTTGACCTAGATCATCATCACAATTTCACAAGCTAATTTACTCGCTTCTAAATTCAATCTTAGCAGCTTGTAAAGTATCTCAATGTAATCAACCAATAAGATTGTGATGATTACACATAAAACTGTCTACTTGCTGATTAGCCAACAATCTAGCGATCCACGTGAGGTTTATGTTTGTCTCGTTGTCAAGGATCTAAGATAAACGTCAAATACGTAACCAGGAACCACCGAATAAATGAGAACTCACAGATTGTTTAGTAGCAACAGTGATTAAACACGGCTTGTTTACATGCCAACAAGCCAAAACGCCAGCGATTACGCGTGTAAAGTAGCCTAGCTTTCAACTTCAGTCTTAGTTTTTTTTACAATCAGATTGTTGGTTTGTGAACACGATTACACTGAACAAATTTACAATCAGCTACTGAATTCGCTCAATAGCAGCTTATTGTGAAGTATCTCAATGTAATCGACCCATATTTGATACCGTTTTTCTCAGCCTAGATGAAGATATTTTTCTACAATTACTGAGAGAGGTCAAAGAAATTTGATGTTGTGCGTATTTCAATCAATAAAATCCTATCATCTGCGTCTAATAAACGATATAATTTGGACAAGGTTTATAAGAACCTGATAAACTTTCTTCTTCCCAAATATTTTCATATAGGCAGATTAGACTTCGCATCGTAATTCCCTCGAAAAGGGGTCATATTCCACGCAGACTCCTCATAGACCTTAAGGATGAGCCATAAATTCAATCCTTCCCGTGAGGAAGTTGAAACGTCTAAACTGTAGCTCTCAGATCAAAAAGATGAAATATTCAAGGGGTCCTGAACAAGGTTCTTTTGCCTCCCGACGAAATAATTGATGTCTCGAAATATCCGCTTCAGTTTCAAGGTCGCGTTCTCAGGCATCAAATTTGAGAACTCCAGCTTGCCATTGTTTACAATTCATTCCGGAATTTTCACCCCAAAGACTGCGCCAATTTATGCAGAAGGTGTGGAAGGGTGATGGCTTATTTAATTTCCTAGAGAAAATATATGGAGGTAGCGTTTGTCTCGTTTGAGAATAGATTCAGAGTTGGAAGGTAAATAGGGTGAGCTTGTTTTTGTTGTAACGGGTGTCCTGAATTCGTTGTCTGGTGAGGGGATCTCAGAAATCGATGAGCTGGAATAATCAGTGGCACATTTTCGGGCTCGGTTTTTGAGAGAATTCATTTGGTTAAAACCGCAACCTTCTGAGTTAAACCGTTTTCGAGTTATTAGAGAAAATTGGAAAATGGTGTCAAATGAAAAATTCTCATCCATACTAATATTATAAATGCGAAAGTAACTCTGTCCGTCTGTTACTCTTTCACGCCTAAACCGCTGAACGGATTTTGATGAAATTTGGTATGGTGACAGATGATAACCTAGAAATGGTCATACGCTATAAATAATCACGCCATCGTTTTAAGGGGGTAGGCAGTAGGCAGATAACTAAATTAAGTTCGTGATTTTTAGTCGTTTTTCTTGGGACTTTTGCTCTTTCACGTCTAAACGGCTGAACAGAATTTAATGAATGAAAAGGTAATAGATGGTTACCTAAAAACGGATATAAGATCAAAATGATCACGTCATCGTACTTAAGGGGTAGGAAGTAGGCAGAAAACTGAATTGAGTTAGTGATTTTTTTATGGTTTTTGCTGGGAGTTTTGCTCTATCATGCCTAAACGGCTGAATGGATTTTGAAGAAATTCAGTTAGGTGATAGATAGTAACCTAGAAAAGGATATGGGCTATTAATATTCATGCTTTCGTACTTAAGGCGTAGGCAGTAGGCTGAAAACTAATTAAGTTAGTGATTTTTAATCGTTTGTTTTAAAAGTTTACCTCATTCACGCCTTAACGTCTGAACGGATTTTTATAAGATTTGGTTAATATAGAGATAGGATCCTAGGCACGGACACATGCTTCTTTTTACGGCGGGAAAATACCTCATTCCCGCGGAAATCTAGCGTGATCGTGTCAAAAAGCGCATGACGCCATAGCTACTGAAATGATTTTGATGTTTTTTTTTAACTGAGTGTTACTAAGACTTCAAGTTAGTACTTGATCAATTTTCTAACTTTGAGGGCCGGTAGGCGCCATAATTTAGGGAATTTATGATAAAATTTTGATGCAATTGTCTTTATTCAACAGTTTTACTTGGATCGAAACTTAGCGACATTCCATCACACTACTTAACTTATAGGGTAGGAAGGTACCAAAATTCAGACTACTTTTACTTCGGGAAAATATCTCATTCCCACAGAAACCTATACACAGCTACCTATCTTCAACATTAAAACTCTGTCTAGAATCACATTGCGCCAAAACTATTGATCTGATTTGTATACGATTTTTTATTCAACTGACTGTTAAATTACATACAGATAAAATCTAATTACCTACACCACAGAATTAATATGGTACTACATACTACTCACAGCCGGGAGAAAACAAAAAAACTTATGCGGACGAAGTCGCGGGTACAAGCTAGTAACTTCTTTATTACTGAAGTTATAAACATGACACTAAAACAGTCACTTTTTCAGTAGAATTCATTGAATTTTTCTCTTTTACATTTTGTTCTAGCAGCTAGAAGAAAATGTAATAAAGAAAAATTGATAATGAATTCTACTGAAAAAAGTGACTGTTTTAGTGTCATGTTTATAACTTCAGTAATAAAGAATTAAGTTATGAGAACTTTTCATTTGACGCCATTTTCCAATTTTCTCTGATAGCTCGAAAACGGTTTGAATTATTGAAGTTATGTAGGAAAAACCAATTTTTTTATGGAAATTTCAACACCCTGTAGCTCCGTAACGAAGTTTTTAGGGACCATTTTGTTTTCTTAAATTTACATGCGGATTCACCCTCTCAAGTTGTGACATACCATCATGTAACATCCTGTATATTGGCGCAAACCGGACTCAATCTAATGAGTTGATTAATCCTGACGCCAGCCGACATGAGAGTGAAGCATTGGAGAGCAAATTATTTTCCTATGGAGGTTAAATTCCTGGACAAAATGTAGATCCAATATGGTAACACACCTCTTTGGTTGCAGGTTAAAAATCTAGTGACCATGCCAATCGACCATAATCCAATCAATAGTTCAACACGGTAAAAATCTCCAGAAAAAGTAAGCCTAATACGCTCACAAAGTAATGTACTGATTGTACTCAACACCCTGTACATTCATTTTCAATAAAACATCTCCGAGCCAACTTCTCACAAGGTTCATCAAGAATTCAACAACACCATTATCTTTTTTTCCAGAACTTGGTGTATCACCCTAAAAAAATTAAAAATTTATGCAAGGAACTTCTTCCCGCAAGTTTGCAGAGAATTTGCATGAATAAAACACCCAGTGTCCCCCGAAGGCCTGGGATATACCAGAGGGCCCCTCTTAACGGCCGGCGTATCTAAAATCGCAAACGAATGAGAAATAATTTTCCGGCTAGTAGTTAATCATTCCTCAAATCTTATAATTCATTAAATTCGGACCCGGGCTATGTAATGAAAAACCCGAAGTCCAAGTTATAAATCAGTTTAATTGAATTATATTTTGACCTCTACTTCACATTACTTTCCATTTCTGCCGAGCGGACAGGGACACTCTTGTATGTAATGCGAGATCTGGCCCTCTTTCGGAAAATTCATTTTCTGGGGGAAAATAACCCTCGTGGATAGGCGAGCGATGGTGAAAACCCTCATTAGAGCGACAAATAATTTGGGGAGAAAGATTGAAAGCTGGGAAGCGCGTTTTGCAAGTTTGATGTGTCGTCAAAGATCGATTGTGTCGAAATTTTGATAAGGGATTCTACGCTATTTATCTGGACTCTGGAACCTAACATTCCTGAGCTTCTGTGAAGATTTAGCAACACACACAGAGTTCAAGAATATGGCGTTTTCTACGAGTTAAACAAATCATTTTCCCGCAAACCCTCAAAAAATCTACTCATATAATTTATTTTGGAAAAATCGCGAAAAATTTCATTAGTAACAACTGAGATTCAAATAATTATTAAATTTACAAATGACCAGCTAAGAATTTTGGCTACTCATGTATACTACTATTATATTATTGGATGAGACATATACTACGAGTATATTACTGCACCCTGAATATGGCAGCCTTGCATAGTTGCATAGCACAAACCTACATCACTTTGAAAAGCGTATAAAGGGTTTTCCAATAAGAGGTGATATTTTGAATAGCCTGCTATTTCGGTAGATGTCACGTTTGAAGTTGTCATTTTTTGACATTTGACAATTAGAAACTACGCTATTAATAAAAATGGAACGATATTCGCTTCAAGAACGCATTGAAATCATTAAAACTCACAATAAAAATGGTGAAAATTTGGCAGAGACGGTTTATACAACTCGAACAATTTTGGGTCGTCGTGAAGCACCTTGTCGGACCGCAATAAAGAAATTGGTGGAAAAATTCGAGCTGTTTGGACAAGTTAGTGATGTGTAGATTAAAACCCGTGCACGTCGCTCAAGAACAGCCGAGAATATTGCTGCTGTAGCCGAAAGAAAACCCAGGTTTGTCCATTCCTCGTCGTTCTTTAGAATTAGGAATTCCACAAACGTCATTACACCGTATTATGGATAGTATTGATCTGGACAACGTTTACTTTCAACAAGACGGCGCTACGTTACCACACAAGCAACTAAACCATTGATATTTTGCGGCAAAAGTTTCCGGACCGTGTTATCTCTCGAAGAGGTGATCACAATTGGCCACCAAGATCTTGTGATTTCTTCCTTTGGGGCCACGTGAAAGAGAAAGTCTACGCCATTAACGCAGCATCGATTCAAGACCTCAAAGAAGGTATTCATGAGGCTATCGAGGACATAGGGTAGCCACTTTGCGATTTGGTTATGGAAAATTTCATTAAAAGGATATGGTCCTGTAAGCGTAGTCGTGGTGGTCATTTGGCTGATGATATTTTCCAGTATTAACGGCATAGCTTCTTCTTTATAATGAAATAAACATCCGATAATTTATATTGAAAATAGCATTAATCTTGAATATCAAAATATCAAAAATCTTATTGGAATACCCTTTATCTATATTAATAAAACAGGATCTATGGTTACCGTCAAAATGCCATATCTTTCAAACGACTAAACTTAATTGAATAATTCTTTTTTTGTTGTGTTCATAATTGCCAGGGCAAAGTTTATACAACAAAATATTTCCAAAAAAATTAAAGGCTTTCCTTTTTCTTACGACCAATTAAGCAGTCATAGAGCACCTACTTATAGGTTATAACAATTTTGACATTTGGACTAAAAGTGAAGTTACATCGAGTGGCAAAACTAAGTTTGCCGGGTCAGCTAGTCTGTAATAAACATAATAATTAAGACAAAATTCTCGAATTCCAACGGCCAGGCAACTGGAGCTCCACGATAAGCCCTTTGATAAAGGTTCTATAATACCGGGCGAATAAAAAATGCATGGAGGGTTCGTCCCGACGGCCTCCCAGATCATCTTCGTGTATCGAGCGTCTTTTTCGATTACCTACCCAGGCGAATTGAATTATTTCAGACGGTGGCGTAGCGGAACTCATTTTCCAGCTCTAATGGATCCTTCCAATGCGAATTAGAGGCCATTTACGAGATACCTAATTCGTCCCCCGAAACCTTTTAAATTTATAATACCGAATTCAGGAACCGGAGAAAACAAGTTCAGCGAATTCGTGGTTTAAGATGCGGACCTGATGCCGGCGATTCACGATGTACAGGGTGACTAGAATTGGTGATCCCTAAACTACAACTTTTACACCGCACGAGATACAGAAAAATGAATGGCGCATCACGATGGTCTTGTTTTCGAGAAAGTCATTTTGCCGTCAACCGCATTGCTCTATTGTCTTTTGTTTTTGAGTTAAAAGCCTAAATTGACATTTGGGAAATTCATTATTTGGTAGTGATAAATGAATTGGTACAATTTTGTCGAGCATAGGCCATAAAAATTCATGGGAGGCCTGGGCTAACCCTTGCCCCCAGTAGCGTCGCTACTGACCTAAGAGCGATATATGACATGTTATATACATTCACTGGCAAAATAATCGATCCACTCAAAAAATCGATGATGTTTGTTAAATCTTAAATATAGTCCGTTCACGAAAGGTTGAGCCGTCGGTTGGCAATGACAATTTGGCATATTCCACCGTGTATATTAAAATTTGAGGTTATGTTCTTTATTTTCTTGTCAGATTGATACGGAATGTTGTCAATATAACATAGAGTTTTCTGATAACTCGGAAGCTCGTCAGACGAGGCTGGGTACATTCGGCAACGTTGACTTTATTTTACGTTATGATAGCAAATACTGCCAACTTCAGATAAATAAAGAAATACCTACTATGCGCTCAATCTATATGTTATTTCGAATCCGATTCGATTGAATTTTTTTCAATTGTAGGTATGGTCATGCTTGGCCAGTCACCAGTTTTGTATTTCAAGAAAACTCGGCGCCTACGTCATTTTATGCAGGGTGGAAAAAAATCTGTTTTTTTACACTAACTTTAGAACCAAACCTGGTGTATTCCAGTTGTTCCACCGTATGATTTCTCATTTCACCATCAAGACACATCTTCTATTGACAATTCAAAAAAACTTTTACAGATTTAACCTTAAATCCGAACGTTATGAAATAAACTGAAAACTGAGTGAAAACATAAAACAAGAGAAGTTTCAGCAGGACATGTTATTCCTTATGCACTGATTATTGCAGACGATTTCGTGCTAATGCTTTATAATGCCCCACCAGATCAACCGCATGTGGCTAGGATTGCCAGGGAGTATTTAGCAGAAGTTGATATCCAAGCATTCAACTGGCCTGCTCTAAGACCAGATTTGAACCCAATTGGGCATGTTTGGATGCTCTTAGGAGGAAAATTCGATCTCGCGTACCAACTCCTGAAAATTTGCAGCAGCTCAGTGATGCTCTAATTGATTCAAAACCTTAATGAAGACATGCCGAGACGAATTGCACCTGTTATCTGCTTATGGTCGAAAAACACGTTATGTTTTTGACTTTGTTTTCAGTTTGTATTAGGTCAGAATTTTAGGTTGAATTGGTTAAAGTACTGCGAAATTTAGTGGTTTACTAAAAACCCTGTATCTTTAACAAAAATTGTGCTATCGTTCTGAATGAAAAATTAAATTGTCAAGAGAAGATGTGTCTTGATGATGAAATTAGAAATCAGTCGCTGAAACAACTGGAACACACCAGGGGTGGTTCTAAAGTTAGGGTAAAAAACAGATTTTGTTTCACCCTGTATAAAATGACGTACGCCGAGTCTTTTTGAAATTCAAAACTGGTGATTGATCAAGAACGAACATACCTGTAATTGAAAAATAAATTCATTTGAATCGGACATGAAATAAATCATCCCAGTCCGCATGAAGAAGGTTCTGTGAGCCTATAAATTGAAGATTGCATTCATTTCGATGATTACTATTTTAATTTATCTATGTTTCAAAAATGAAATAACATATTCATGAACTTCTTCGATTTTTTGAGTGGATCGATTGTTTGCCGGTCAGTGTATTTTGAAACGAGAAAGAAACGGTGATTGTTTTTAGATAGAAATAAACTATTTTTTCCATAAGAAATAACAAAATTTCATGTAATAAGTAAGGAAAGAAACCACTCAGCAATAATTAGATTGAACCACTGGATTCCTATAAAAAAAGTGTCTGTATAATGTTTTTGTTTCAAGTTTATAGGACAAACAGCATGTATCATTTTTGGTAACAGAAATGCCCATTTGGCCGTTAAATATAAAGAATATAACCCAACTCCTTAATCTGCACTTCATTCAGTAGGTATCGCAGATCCGAAGCGCCAAATTTCTGATTTATTGGAACGTGCCCGAGCGCTGTGGAGTCAAGAGGAGGGGGCCGAGAGCTAGATCCAGATTTTACGAGAATTCTGCAGACTAATTACAAATTAATGAGGAACGTTTGTTTCATGATATTATACCAACTTGCGCCCCTCTTCGGATTTCGGAAGGTTTATCCCAATGTTACAGATGTTTTCAGAGTTCGAAAGTGTTTTATGTTTTTCAAGACCGATGAATTATTCAAGGAAATCCGCGTAAACGCGATGACATTCCTTCCAGAGTTTGGAATTTGGATGGGGACTTGATTGTTCCTTAGTTATCTTCCGAGAAGACTTGTCCCATTTGAATAAGCACTGACTTCCGTTGAGGCAAGAGTAAATGGTTAATTTGTTTCAGTCGATGTCAAAATAATAGGTGATTTTAATGTGTACGAAATTAATCATTTCATTTTTTTTCCGCCGACCTCGAAATCAAAGGTGATTTTAATGTGTACGAAATTGAACATTTATCACCCATTTTAATGCTCAATTTATGCTATATTTTGATGTGCAATCCTCATGGTAAACGTACACAAAGTATTCAGAAGCACTACGAGAAATGTCAAAACTCTACTGGAACATAGAAACATGGAAATTCCATTATGTCAAATATATGTCTTGGGAAAATGAGAATGTATTTCAACCAAGAATTTATATACAATTAATGTTGAGATCATCGGAAAGTTCTTGTAATCAACTCAGTTATTAATCGAGCGACTAATGGTCTCGAACAATTAACGCGTGAGCGCTATCGAGAGATGATTAATGATTTTTTATGGCCGAAATTGGATAGTATTGATCTGGACAACGTTTAATTTCAACAAGACGGCGCTACGTGCCACACAAGCAACGAAATCATTGATCTTTTGCGGGAAAAGTTTCCGGACCGTGTTATCTCTCGAAGAAGTGATCACAATTGGCCACCGAGATCTTGTGATTTAACACCTTGCGACTTCTTCCTTTGGGGCCACGTGAAAGAGAAGGTCTACGCCAATAGCCTAGCGTCGATTCAAGACCTCAAAGATGGAATTCGTGAGGCAATCGAGGACATAGGGTAGCAACTTAGCGATTTGGTTATGGAAACTTTCATTAAAAGGATATGGTCCTATAAGCGTGTTCGTGGTGTTATTTTCCACTATTAACGGCATAGCTTCTTCTTAATAATAAAATAAACATCCGATCATTTATATTGAAAAATAGCATTTTTCTTTGAATATCAAAATAACACTTCTTATCGGAAAACCTTTTAGTATAGTAGATAATAACTAGAAAGAATCCAGGCACCTTCGCCATTTTGCAACGTTAGTCCAACTTTTAGAATTTACGGGCTGTGAAATAACGAATGTCATATTTTAGTTCGGAAGTCTTGTGTTTCTGAATTCTATTCACCCCAATGTAGAGTATATGAGGTATTTGGATGCCTTTGAAGGTAACGACTCGATAGAACTGGAATTAAATCTTCGAATCTAATCGATAAAATCAGCATTTTCCAGGTGATTCGATCTGAACGAATACGAGATTCAAAAGTCCGATACCGTAAACAATTTTCCAAAACAGATTAAAAAGAGATAACGAGAACAAAGAAAAAGTGACATAATTCACTCCCACCCTGAGCTACAACTAAAACGTACTACCCTCCAAGTGACCCTAAACCGCATAAAAATCGGACGAATGAAAATGAGAAAGTGCTAATCATGACGATTATCACATCCTTTTAATCCGCCCTTTTAATTATTTCCTTGCCTTTTCAGGCGAAAATCCTTTCGGGTTCCGAGTTTTCATTATTTTCATTATTCAGTAGCCCAGACTCGGATTTTTTTCACGTACTGGTCCTATTGTATTCGACCTTCTCTTTGTGCTACGATCCAAAATTTTCCTTTCATTTTTAATGGTCGTCTTCAGGCTCCCATATTCCCTGAAATGAGCAATTTTTCGTCGGGTACAGTGGCGTTACTAATACCACCTATGCGAGGTGTGCTGGCCTGCTAGTAATTATGAAAAATGAGTACGGAAATGTGGTCTGGAAGAAACGAGTTGATGAGGGTTTCTCTCCCTCTACCCTTATTTCGTATTTTTGTTGGGAATTCGCCCACTTCAAGCTGAAAACACGAGATGTTTCTACGGCTTAATGGCAGGATAATAAACAGCGTGCAGTTATAAGTGAATAGAAATTCTTTCGCTCAGATCCTTCATTAATTTTGGGATTTGTGGTGGCCGGATTATTCCCTTACAAAGTTTTTATGTGAGAGAAACTGGATATGCTTCCAAATTACACTTGACGAAACAAACATAGGTGGTGAAAAATTGGGATCTTCATACAATACGAGTGTGGAATTTTTATAATTCAACTTGTCTATATGGGTATGATAGAAAGTTTTGTATTACTGTTTATTTATGAACCAACTCAAAATATATGGTCACACATTTACTATGTATTCCAGCAGTTAAACTCCTCGTTTCTTTCGAATAACTTCCATACTATTGATTTGAATTACTCAAATCTTTCGACTCAATTTCTGAACCGATTTCACTCGACTAACTCTTCTCAATGTTGATCTCTAGCTCTTTCGACCATACTCTAACCCTCACGTTTTTTTACTCAGATCTCTTGACGCTACTCTAAGCTCTTCGGTTTTCACACTCAGATCTCTTGATTTAAACTCTCTCTTTCATTTTCTAACTGATTCTTCACCGACGATCTTTGCAACTTGTGAATTTTAACCAATTCCTCACTTAAGTCGAGGACAAAGTGCTACGCTTAAAATCCTACCTATCCTGATGTCAATTGTTCACTCTCACTTGGTGGTAGGAACTTGTACCAATGGAAATCTCCGTGTGAGAAAATGGCATCATAGTCAAACCATTATCTGAATGCTCACGGCTGTTATAAATGAAAATTACGACTGCAACGGGTTAAAATCAATTCCAGTATGTATATGGATGAGAGCAGAAACGAGCAGTCGAGTTGTGTATGCGGTTGTAGCATTCAGTTCATTCAGACAATAGATCATTATTCATGAAGGAAACGATGGTCTCCACTCATATTCATGTAACAACATTTTCAACGAACTTAACAAAAGCCACAATAACGAAAACAAAGTTATCACAATTATCCAACAGAAGATTATCTTCTTTCTGTTGTGATAATTTCTTGAACAAAACAAGAAGAATAGCGCTTGGTTAACGGCGTAGACGGAGAATTTTTAAGCAAACGATTAGTATTTGTTCATCGACTTCCAGTTGAAATACTCATAACGCCAAAGTTCAATAACCAGAAAGCACTTGAAGAAAACGAAATGATCGAATGAAAAACTCCAGAGTGCATTTTATGCCCTTATCCATTATCTGAATGCTCTAGGCTGTTATAAATAAGAAATACGACTGCATCGGGTTGAATTCAATTCGAGTATATGGATTACAGCAGAAACGAGCAGTCGAGTTGTGTTGGCGGTTGTAACATTCAGTAAATTCAGACGATAAATCATTATTTATGAGGAAAACGTTTGTCCCCACTCATGTAACAACATTTTCAAAGAACTTAACAAAAGCCACAATAACGAAGACAAAGTTATAACAATTATCCAAAAGAAAATCATCTTCTTTCTGTTGTAATAATTTCTTGAACAAAACAAGAACCATAGCGCTTGGTAAACGGCATGACGGAGAATTTTCAAGCAAACGATCAGTATTTTGTATTTTGTTAATCGACTTTCAGTTAAAATACTCATAACGCCAAAGTTCAACAACCGAAAAGCACTTGAAGAAAACGAAATGATCGAATGAAAAACTCCAGAGTGCATTTTATGCCCTTATCCATTATCTGAATGCTCTTTGCTGTTATAAATAAGAATAACGACTGCATCGGGTTGAATTCAATTCGAGTATATGGATGACAGCAGAAACGAGCAGTCGAGTTGTGTATGCGGTTGTAACATTCAGTAAATTCAGGCGATAAATCATTATTCATGAAGGAAACGTTGGTCCCCACTCATATTCATGTAACAACATTTTCAAAGAACTTAACAAAAGCCACAATAACGAAAACAAAGTTATTACAATTATCCAACAGAAGATTATCTTCTTTCTGTTGTGATAATTTCTTGAACAAAACAAGAAGAATAGCGCTTGGTAAACGGCGTAGACGGAGAATTTTCAAGCAAACGATTAGTATTTGTTCATCGACTTCCAGTTAAAATACTCATAACGCCAAAGTTCAACAACCGTAAAGCACTTGAAGAAAACGAAATGATCGAATGAAAAACTCCAGAGTGCATTTTATGCCCTTATCCATTATCTGAATGCTTTTGGCTGTTATAAATAAGAATTACGACTGCATCGGGTTGAATTCAATTCGAGTATATGGATGACAGCAGAAACGAGCAGTCGAGTTGTGTTGGCGGTTGTAACATTCAGTAAATTCAGACGATAAATCATTATTCATGAGGAAAACGTTTGTCCCCACTCATATTCATGTAACAACATTTTCAACGAACTCAACAAAAGCCACAATAACGAAAACAAAGTTATCACAATTATCCAACAGAAGATTATCTTCTTTCTGTTGTGATAATTTCTTGAACAAAACAAGAAGAATAGCGCTTGGTTAACGGCGTAGACGGAGAATTTTCAAGCAAACGATTAGTATTTTGTTCATCGACTTCCATTTAAAATACTCATAACTCCAAAGTTCCACAACCGAGAAGCACCTGAAGAAAAAGAAATGATCGAACGAAAAACTCCAGAGTGCATTTTATGCCCTTATCCATTAACTGAATTCTTTCGGCTGTTATAAATAAGAATTACGACCGCATCGGGTTGAATTCAATTCGAGTATATGGATGACAGCAGAAACGAGCAGTCGACTAGTGTATGCGGTTGTAACATTCAGTAAATTCAGATGATAAATCAACAAACGTTGGTCCCCACTCATATTCATGTGAAATCATTTTCAACGAACTTAACAAAAGCCACAATAACGAAAACAAAGTTATCACAATTATCCAACAAGGATTATCTTCTTTCTGTAGCGATAATTTCTTGAACAAAACGAGAAGAATAGCGCTTGGTAAACGGCGTAAACGGAGAATTTTCAAGCAAACGATTAGTATTTGTTCATCGACTTCCAGTTAAAATACTCATAACGCCAAAGTTCAACAACCGTAAAGTACTTAAAGAAAACGAAATGATCGAATGAAAAACTCCAGAGTGCATTTTATGCCTTTATCCATTATCTGAATGCTCTTGGCTGTTATAAATAAGAATTACGACTGCATCGGGTTGAATTCAATTCGAGTATATGGATGACAGCAGAAACGAGCAGTCGAGTTGTGTATGCGGTTGTAACATTCAGTAAATTCAGACGATAAATCATTATTCATGAAGGAAACGTTGGTCCCCACTCATATTCATGTAACAACATTTTCAAAGAACTTAACAAAAGCCACAATAACGAAAACAAAGTTATTACAATTATCCAACAGAAGATTATCTTCTTTCTGTTGTGATAATTTCTTGAACAAAACAAGAAGAATAGCGCTTGGTAAACGGCGTAGACGGAGAATTTTCAAGCAAACGATTAGTATTTGTTCATCGACTTCCAGTTAAAATACTCATAACGCCAAAGTTCAACAACCGAAAAGCACTTGAAGAAAACGAAATGATCGAATGAAAAACTCCAGAGTGCATTTTATGCCCTTATCCATTATCTGAATGCTCTTGGCTGTTATAAATAAGAATTACGACTGCATCGGGTTGAATTCAATTCGAGTATATGGATGACAGCAGAAACGAGCAGTCGAGTTGTGTATGCGGTTGTAACATTCAGTAAATTCAGACGATAAACCATTATTCATGAAGGAAAGGTTGGTCTCCACTCATATTCATGTAACAACACTTTCAAAGAACTTAACAAAAGCCACAATAACGAAAACAAAGTTATTGCAATTATCCAACAGAAGATTATCTTCTTTCTGTCGTGATAATTTCTTGAACAAAACAGAAAGAATAGCGCTTGGTTAACGGCGTAGACGGAAAATTTTCAAGCAAACGATTAGTATTTGTTCATCGACTTCCAGTTAAAATACTAATAACGCCAAAGTTCAACAACCGTAAAGCACTTGAAGAAACGAAATGGTCGAATGAAAAACTCCAGAGTGCATTTTATGCCCTTATCCATTATCTGAATGCTTTTGGCTGTTATAAATAAGAATTACGACTGCATCGGGTTGAATTCAATTCGAGTATATGGATGACAGCAGAAACGAGCAGTCGAGTTGTGTATGCGGTTGTAACATTCAGTAAATTCAGACGATAAATTATTATCATTCATGAGTGAAAAATTTGTCCCCACTCATATTCACGTAACAACATTTTCAAATAACTCAACAAAAGCCACAATAACGAGAACAAAGTAATTGCAATTATCCAACAGAAGATTATCTTCTTTCTGTT
Source organism: Propylea japonica (assembly GCA_013421045.1). Classification (NCBI taxonomy): domain Eukaryota; kingdom Metazoa; phylum Arthropoda; class Insecta; order Coleoptera; family Coccinellidae; genus Propylea; species Propylea japonica. Next base: position 10,420,085 of record CM024241.1, on the reverse strand, counting down.
GTGATAATTTCTTGAACAAAACAAGAAGAATAGCGCTTGGTTAACGGCGTAGACGGAGAATTTTCAAGCAAAGGATTAGTATTTTGTTCATCGACTTCCATTTAAAATACTCATAACTCCAAAGTTCCACAACCGAGAAGCACCTGAAGAAAAAGAAATGATCGAACGAAAAACTCCAGAGTGCATTTTATGCCCTTATCCATTAACTGAATTCTTTCGGCTGTTATAAATAAGAATTACGACCGCATCGGGTTGAATTCAATTCGAGTATATGGATGACAGCAGAAACGAGCAGTCGACTAGTGTATGCGGTTGTAACATTCAGTAAATTCAGATGATAAATCAACAAACGTTGGTCCCCACTCATATTCATGTGAAATCATTTTCAACGAACTTAACAAAAGCCACAATAACGAAAACAAAGTTATAACAATTATCCAACAGAAGATTATCTTCTTTCTGTTGTGATAATTTCTTGAACAATACAAGAAGAATAGCGCTTGGTAAACGGCGTAGGCGGAGAATTTTCAAGCAAACGATTAGTATTTCATCGACTTCCAGTTGAAATACTCATAACGCCAAAGTTCAACAACCGAAAAGCACTTGAAGAAAACGAAATGATCGAATGAAAAACTCCAGAGTGCATTTTATACCTTTATCCATTATCTGAATGCTCTTGGCTGTTATAAATAAGAATTACGACTGCATCGAGTTGAATTCAATTCGAGTATATGGATGACAGCAGAAACGAGCAGTCGAGTTGTGTTGGCGGTTGTAACATTCAGTAAATTCAGACAATAAAACATTATGCATGACGAAAACGTTTGTCCGCACTCATATTCATGTAACAACATTTTCAGCGAACTTAACAAAAGCCACAATAACGAAAACAAAGTTATTACAATTATCCAACAGACGCTTATCTTCTTTCTGTAGTGATAATATCTTGAACAAAACAAGAAGAATAGCGCTTGATTAACGGCGTAGACGGAGAATTTTCAAGCTAACGATCAGTATTTTTCATCGCATTCCCTTTAAAATACTCATAACGCCAAAGTTCAACAACCGAAAAGAACTTGAAGAAAACAAAATGATCGAATGAAAAACTCCAGAGTGCATTTTATGCCCTTATCCATTATCTGAATGCTTTTGGCTGTTATAAATAAGAATTACGACTGCACCGGTTTAATTCAATTCGAGTATATGGATGACAGCAGAAACGAGCAGTCGAGTTGTGTGTGCGATTGTAACATTCAGTAAATTCAGACGATAAATCATTATTCATGAAGAAAACGTTTGTCTCCACTAATATTGATGTAACAACATTTTCAAAGAACTCAACAAAAGCCACAATATCGAAGCCACAATAACGAAAACAAAGTAATTGCAATTGTCCAACAGAAGATTATCTTCTTTCTGTTGTGATAATTTCTTGAACAAAACAAGAAGAATAGCGCTTGGTTAACGGCGTAGACGGAGAATTTTCAAGCAAACGATTAGTATTTGTTCATCGACTTCCAGTTAAAATACTCATAACGCCAAAGTTCAATAACCAGAAAGCACTTGAAGAAAACGAAATGATCGAATGAAAAACTCCAGAGTGCATTTTATGCCCTTATCCATTATCTGAATGCTCTTTGCTGTTATAAATAAGAATTACGACTGCATCGGGTTGAATTCAATTCGAGTATATGGATGACAGCAGAAACGAGCAGTCGAGTTGTGTTGGCGGTTGTAACATTCAGTAAATTCAGGCGATAAATCATTATTCATGAAGGAAACGTTGGTTCCCCTCTCATATTGATATTCAAATTACGTTTTTCATACTTCCGCTATGGGTATAACATACATCAGTGGCGTTTTATGTCATGACAAGAAAACGGTTGGGCTAACCCAAATAGAGCTTGAATAGGGACCGTCACGACATGTTGGAAGTCTAGGGTATTTTGGAACAGATGCTCAAACAGATCACAAGATTGTTGAGGTATCAAATAAATATAAACATAGCCATAGATGGCAACATATCTGCTTTAGTTGAGCTCCTTTTCTTATCGAACATTTTGCTATGCCGTTTCTTTTCTGAAAACTGGAATTTTTATTATGTATTCTGTGGAGTCCAGTTGAGTTGAAAAACTCTTTTCTCGAACAGTGATCATCCTGTTTTTTTTTGGGAATAAAAATCCGGGGTATTGTTTTTTAATGTTTTTGGAAACCTTAACAAATTCCAATTTTTTCTATGTCGATCTTAAAATGAGAGCTAAGTTTAACGTTTATACAGTGTTTTCCTTTTAAGTTGGTCTATCAGACGTTTTAGGAGAACTAGTGAATATTTCGTTCTGAAATTTTAGGTGTAGCCTTGAGGGTGAAGGAACTGAAAAAAAATAAATAAATAAAGTCGACAGTGTTGCCACGTCTATCTCAAACACATATCTACTTCCTTATTTCAAATGGAACTACCTATATTTTCATTTAAGTATCGATTCAATACCAAATTTGCAGTAAAACATACTAAAAAAATATCTCTGCTATGCACTGTTACCAAGTTATGCACAAAATCCTGAAATTTTTGACATTGCAATACCAGTTTAGAAATGAGGTTTTTCGAAGATATTGCTCCGAAAATGTGGAACTTAAAATTGACATTTTTCGAGATTTTCAAATGGCAACCCCATATTTATTTCACAGCATTCGATTCGAAATGAAAAATGAATGGCAGGCCCCTTTTACACTGATTATTTATTTTGAATAGTTTTCGAATGAGATGAAAAATACTGAAATTTTTCAGCATTTATTCTCAATTTATAGTGTGATTGACGGAAAAATGTTATCAACTTGTTTATTAATCTAGGAATTAATGATTGGTTGCTCTTTACAATCAATACTCATCAATTATTATACATTGAAATAGGAGAAATAATACATTAAAATGGGGATTATTGATCAATTTCGTGTACGTTTAACTTGGCTTTCAGGCAAGTCGACAAAAAAGGTGCTATTAAAATCAATATATTTTGATTGACAGGCCATAATATTAGATTCTTGAATATGTGTCGTTATTTTGAAAAATTTTATTTAAACTTCTTGACATCATTGTTCAGTTAATATAGTAATATTCAGCATATTCTCTCATTATACTGGGTGTCTTATAAACATCGACAATGAATTCAGCATATTATTTTCCTCCTGCCAATTTTTAAAAGCATTGTTGGAATTAATTTCATTTCGACCAGAATCACTTTCTCTGTTGAAACATATTCAGTCAAATTTAGGTCAGTTCTATACATACACTATTTTCCTGACTAGTTTCCATGTATTCATCAATGATTCAGCATATAATAGCGTAGTCGATACTCTACCCAAAGTATGACAAGTACAGTTCGAACAGAAAAACAGCAATTTGATACCGAGCGTATAAAATTAGTTTAGATAATACAACTTTAAGTGGAAAATTAGGGCTTGTTTTGTTTCAGAGATTCAATAACCTCGTTGCGTTCAGATTATATAATATTCAATAATCAATGGGATATAATACGATAGGTAAATTATTATAGAAAATACGTTCACTTTCATACGGTTAGGGGAGAGTGTGGGAATATCGACAACTTAAGCTCTAATCAAAATATCACCCTCTAATCTTTGTATTAATAAATTATGATCAAAACAGACAAATTGTTTGATTACTTCTTTTATTATGAAGTCGTTGTCTCGGTTCTGCAAAAATATGTATAATTTTTCCATAAAATGTCTATAAAAAATGAGATAATTTCGACCGGTAGGTTAATATCGACCACATTGAAGGGTAAAATCGACCATGCACATATTTAAACTGAAGCTCTTTCAGCACGAGTACTCTCAACATGGGCCCAACTCACAAATGAACGACACCGCCACCAAATGTCATAATCATATCCAAATGTTCACAAACAGAGCATACTTCTGTTTTTTTTCCTACAACCTGTAATTTTTCTCGTAACCTTCTTGCTAACATGTTTGTTTTTTTATTTCCTTATTTTCGTGCTCTTCCTTCAATGGAGTATTATTTATTGCTTTATATATTCATTATTGCCATTATTATTTTTAATGCTTTTTTACTCGTTTCTATTTTCATGGAATCTTACGCCCAAGGAGAACGCCAGTTTTTTCGGACATATAAAGGGTTTTTCAATAAAAAGGGGTAATTTTTAATAGAGCGCTTTTTCGGTAGATGTCACGTTTGAAGCTGTCATTTTTTGACATTTGGCAAGTAGAAACTACGCCATTAATTAGAATGGAACGATACCTGCTTCAATAACGTCTTGAAATTATTAAAATTCACTATAAAAAATGTGAAAATTTGGCAGAGACGGTTCGTAAAACTCGAACATTTTTAGGTCGTCGTGAAGCACCTTGTCGGACCGCAATAAAGAAATCGGTGGAAAAATTCGAGCTGTTGGGACAAGTCAGTGATGTGAAAAATAAAACCTGTGCACGTCGCTCAAGAACAGCCGAGAATATGGCTGCTGTAGCCGATAGTGTTGAAGAAAACCCAAGTTTGTCCATTCCTTTTCGTTCTTTGGAATTAGGCATTCCACAAACGTCATTACACCGTATTTTTCATTCATGAGAGATGAAAGTGGTCGATTTTACTCAATAGTCGATATTCCTCCACGTTCCCCTACCTTCATGAAGTTGACATTTTCCTATTCTTCAATTTGAGTTATTGTTGTTTACAGGTAAACAATAAAGTAATAGAATATGAGTAAAAAATCACAAAAACATCCTGAAACGAACTTTTTTTCAGAACGCAATAAAAATATTAAATCCATTTTCGCTGATGAATTTCCCCCTAATGTTTCCTCTGCCATTATCCCATCCTCTCGGTTCATCGTCATATCTTCGGGAATTGTTCCCTCGTAAAGCTCCCATAAAAACTTTCCATTATACGTAGGGAAAAAAAGGTACAGTTCGTCATGCCTGGGTTTCCCATAAATCCAGTTTGAAGCCAGAAACAAATCCACAGTATGTTTTATCACAGAGCAATAGCTTATGGTTATGTTAGTAGAAGGAGCAACTCCGTAACTCCGGAGAATATTCATTTATCATGATTCTGGTTTCCCCCACCACTATCCCTGGATGAGTGAGAAACAAAGTTTTATTCAGTGGGGATCTGCAGGTGCGGATTTCGCAGATTTGGGTGCTCAGAACGCAGATTACTGGCGAATGCATCTTTCTTTCTCCCGAGATTAATGAGAAAAAAGTTTGCCGCTGTTATGAAAGTGGCTAATTAAAAATTCAAAAGGGGAGGCTTTTTGGGTTGTGTGATACTTTTCGTGTTAACTCAGGGGGATGGTTGGATCATCATTTATGGGAAAAATGAGGAAAATCCTTGCGTGAATTCAGAAGCTTATGTGCTCTTGTTTTCATTGAGAAAACGATTAATCGAATTTGATTTTTCTGACAGTTATTGCTATCAATCTATTGAACAAGCGCGCAAAAGCAACTGACTCCTGACAAGGTATAGTCAAATTCGTTCCAGTTATAACAACTCGGAAAATCCTCGGCGCTCTAACCTTCTTCAAGAAAATAATTATTGAAAACTTTGAAATTCGACCGATTCCTATCTATAGAATATAGACTCTTCTCGAAATTTCCCGTCTAACTCTTGCGACTTTCCTCTATTCTCGCGTTTTCTTACTTGAATCTACCGACGCTACTCTAAGCTCTGCCATTTTCTCACTCAGATATCTTAACTCTAGTTTGAGCACTTCCATTGGTCCACTATCACAACTACTTAAGCTCGGTGGTAGGACCTTGTAACAATGGAAATCACCTTGTGAAAAACCGGCATCATTGCAAGACACGGGGCGAATTCTAAGAATTATCAGATCTGGTGAAATTTATTTTCCCAAAGCCAATAATTCTAAGAGAAATAATTTAATCTAAGATAGCAAATATATATACGAATATATGATACACTAATAAAAAGTACCCTAGTATACGGATCTGAAACTTGGCGATTGAAAGAACAACTGAGAGGAGGATAGAAGCTACAGAAATGGATGCAATACGACGAGCATCCAGAATTTCGAGAAGAGAGAGGATACCGAATTCGATAATAAGGGAAAAGATGGAATAAAAGAGACAGTCACAGAATATATAGATAGAAAACAGCTGGTATGGTATGGACATGTGCAAAGAATGGCAGAGAATAGATTACCAAAGAAAGTAATGAGATGGATACCTCCGGAAAACAGAAAAAGAGGAAGGCATGTATTAATGAAATTAGAAAATCAATGAGTGAAAGAGGACTAAATGATGAAGACTGCAACAATAGAAGGCATTGGCAATTGGGAATCGGACAACGTCTTTAGGATGTTTTTAACCCGAATGTATATACAGGTTTGGAAATTCACATCTGAAACATACGATATACAATGCATCAGACAGAGAATTCTTCCGTCCAGTTGCCCAGATGAATAGTCAAGACAATCACTTGCTGTAACACACTGAATTCAGTTGTCTTACTTCATTATTCTACTCTTGTCTCTCTCTTATCGTTTAGAGGAGCGTAGTTCTTTAGTATGGTAGGCAACAGTGAATACTTGAATCGAGTATTACGGGCAGCCTGACCAATTAAAAATTCTATACGTGTAGTTCGGGTTCCCTACCATACTGCGATAAGAGAGAGACGAGACTAGATTATCGCAGTAAGACAGTTGAATTCATTCAGTTATCGCACTTCATTATCTCGCCTATTCATCTGTGCAACTGTAGGGAAGAATTCTCTGTCTGATGCCTTGTATATCGTATGTTCTCGATGTGAATTTCCAAATCGGTATATAGCAAAATTCAAATATCCCAAATAGCCTATCTATCTCTCGACTCTAAATTCTTTCAAAATGTCTATCTTGTCTAATTCTTTCGATTCTGCTCTCGAGTTTTCTTACTTAAATATTTCGATGCTACTGTGAGCTCTGGCGTTTACTGTCTGACTTATTGCCGAAGTTATTTTGGGCCTTGACGATTCTACCTCCTTCCTTACTTAAGTCGAGGGCGTACTACTACCCTTAAATCCCTACCTAACCTGATTTCATTGGTCTACTCTCACAACCACTTAAGTTCGGTGGTAGGAACTTGTACCAATGGGAATCACCTTGTGAAAAATCGTCATCATTACAAGACACGCGGTGAATTCTAAGAATTATCAGATCTGGTGAAATTCACTTCCCCAAAGCCAATAACTCTCACAAAAATGTATTAATCCAACCTATCAAAGTTCAAATATCCGAAATAGCCTGGACCATCAATTCCACAGAGACAACTGATTGCCCTATTCCCTTCATCCCTAGAATTCGAGCAAAATAGCGAGAAACGTGGCTCACCTTGGGACCGGCTATAATCTAATATCCTTGATACTCGTAATTTTTTCACGCAAACCTCTATCCAACGCAGGGTATGGTCAAATTCGTTCCAGTTATACCAACTCGGAAACCCTCTGCGTTCCAACTTGCCGCAAGTTCCTATAATCTAATTATCGAGCGACTTATAAAACTATTATTCTGAGAAATAGCCCAAGTCACGAAATTCCAGGAGAAGCAGGGAGAATTTTATTTAAGCATCGAAGAACGATGTAAGATCCCGCTTCGAAGTTTGAAGGGTAGAAACAAAGCGGACTTGACAGAGTTGTTCTTGACAGTTGAATTGTCTATGTCTAAAAAAGGTAATAAGAAGATTTTTATTGCAATATAAGAGGTTTTCCGATAAGATGCGTTATTTTCATATTCAAAGAAAAATGCCATTATTCAATATAAATGATCGGATGTTTATCACTACATAGTATAGAACAAAGTCGCTTTCTCTGTCCTATGTCCCTTTGCATGCTTAAATCTTTGAAAAATAACATCAGGCAAATGACCACCATGACCACGCTTACACGACCATATCCTTTTTGAAACTTTCCATTTCTAAATCGCGAAGTGGCTGCCCTATGTCCTCGATAGCCTCACGAATTCCATCTTTGACGTCTTGAATTGATGCTGGGCTATTGGCGTAGACCTTCTCTTTCACGTGGCCCTAAAGGAAGAAGTCGCAAGGTGTTAAGTCAGCAGATCTCAGTGGCCAATTGTGATCACCTCTTCGAGACATTACACGGTTCGGAAACTTTTCCTGCAGAAGATCTTGAGTAAAATGAACTTTATAAGCCTTCAGACCAAAATCTTTATGCGAAATACGATGTAATGACGTTTGTGGAATGTCTAATTTCAAAGGACGACGAGGAATGGACAAATCTAGGTTTTCTTCAACAGTTTCGGCTACAGCAGCCATATTCTTGGCTGTTCTTGAGCGATGTGCACGGGTTTTATTCTTCACATCACTAACTTGTCCTAACAGCTCAAATTTTTCCACCAATTTCTTTATTGCGGTTCGACAAGGTGTTCACGACGACTAAAAATGTTCGAGTTTTACGAACCGTCTCTGCCAAATTTTCACCATTTTAATAGTGAATTTTCAATAATTTCTATCCGTTCTTGAAGAGTGTATTGTTCCATTTTATTCATGGTTTCTACTTGTCAATTGTCAAAAAATGACAGCTTCAAACGTGCCATCTACCTAAATAGCGAACTTTTCAAAATAACACCTCTTATTGGAAAACCCTTTAGTTGGATTATTTTATCTGTTATGCTTCTTCTATTCAAAGTTTCAGCCTGAATTTGCCAGACGGCGTAGGGGAAAACACTTAAGAGTACCTAGTTACTCTTCTGGTGAAGATGCCAGATACCAGACATTTCTGTCGGCCATATTGCTTTGCAGACGCTTCAAACCTCCCACAATAATTATTTAATTTTACGCGAATTCTGATGCTGTAATATGACAATCTGACAACTATTCTGAAATATTTTTCACATATTATATGGAATAGTTGTCAGGCGAACGTCAGAGTTCACGTGGAATAAAGTTATTATTTTTGGGAGGTTTAAAGTGTCTGCAAAGCAATATTGCTGACAGAAAGTGTCTAGGAGTTTTAAAACTTATTTCTGAGGATATCACCTGAAAAAGGTATACGCGACAATTTAAGTGACGTAAGCAATGTTTTTATGAACCTTTATTACCCGATACCTGAAAATTGCGTTATTATTATTATCATTATACCAACACCAAAATAACAAACATTTCGTGGACAAATTGAAAGAATATGTTGAATATTTCATTTTGAATGAGGCTGAATTGAAATCGTGCACTTACCTGCCCTCTCAACATAATTTCCGTAATAGCAACAATTCCGTCAAAAAGATACATATTGAATTCATCGCCTCTTTTTGTTATAGCTCATAATTTTACATAAAATAATTTTTATAATTTCCATATCAAACGTGAATGTTGCCAAGAATATTTTCAAATTTTTTAGTAATAATGATAAATCAAAAATAAGAGTAGGAATTGAAACAACGAAATATTGGGTACGTTCAGAAGCACTCAACTGTTGGCATAAAGCAAAAATCAGCTGAGTAGAGTTGAGTTTCAGCGGATGAAAATCTTCTGAACGCTTCGCTGAGTGATTTACAAATCTGACATATCATAATACATAACCTTATTTTTTGATTCAACAACAAGTTGTTGGTTTTCTTCTGACAGACCTAAATTGTAGCCCGACAATCCTTCGTTGATAAACATTTTCGAAATACGCCAGTAAGCAAAATACTCCTCAATAAACTTCAACTAAAAACCATAAACATAAACAAATCACAAAATAATAGGTAAATGCGCATGTCTCAGCGGTCAGATGAGTTATAAAGCGTAAATTTTTACCGCTGCCAGAAATCGACATCTGCTGAGAAACATCGCTTTGTCAGCGATTTCACTGAACGCTATCGCTTTCTCAACTTACTCAACTGTTGCCAACAGTTGAGTGCTTCTGAACGTACCCATTGTCAAAATTTTTAAAGCGAAATTTATTCTGGAAATGATGTATTTTCAGCCCAATTTTATTATTGAAATATATCTATCGCACTGTTCTGGGTTTATAAAATATATTAATATTGCAATTTGGATTTATTTTTCAGCTTCTTTGAAATTGATTATTTTCATGATGACTTAGCGTATTTGGAACACAAGTACCTAATAACGAATGAAATATAACATCAGAAAATTTAAATTCAGTATACTTCACGTTGTATTCGACGTATTTATAGAAATAAATCCGATCGTATCAAATTGTACGGCAAACAAGTATTATTTTCCTCAATCAATAAAATATGAGCTTACATCCAAAGAATGCACGCCCAAAGAAAACGTATAAACTCTTAAATTTTTTATTTAAAATCTCAATAGATCGATCATCTTAATGATTATGTATGTACATACAATAGAATAATTACAAAACGAATTACAATAATTATGAGAAGTTTAATATAAACAGATACAAAGAGAATATCTATGTAAGTAATCTTGAGCTCTGTCTTTTCTCCATTGGTAACCAAATCAGGGTGGTATTCAGAGCAGCTCGTCTATTAATATCGAATTCAGCCCATTCAGGTCTGAAGAGACGAAATTTCGAACATTACGCCAGGACGAAAATGAAATTCATCATCGTCAAAGGGGCCTTGCCCTTGAATAAAACGAATTTGACGTTTTCCTGGCTTGATTATAGGACATGACTCGAATTGGTGGGCCATGAATATTCATCGTTTCGATTTAGAATTTATGTTGTACACGGAAGTTGAAACTCGAGTTCAAAAGGATATTCACACAATTTCGTTTTCAATTATTATACTTCAATTCACTTTGTAACATTCGGGCCTGTGTGATGAACGTTTTGTTGGTTTAAGTGGTACCAACCTTTCAGTTTATATACAACACCCCTGGTAATGTGTATGTTGAAAAGTTTTTTGGGGAATGTGTTATATGAAATTTAATTTTCAATTTGATACTCAGTTGAAGTACTGAAATATCATTTTAATGAAGTATATTTCGAAACATCTGAAGATGTAAGGTGAATAAAAAACAAAAAGAATATAAAAACTATAAAACGCAGATAAATAACTCAAACTTTAAGGAAAAAAGAGGAATAAATGAAGTGAAGAAAAAATTATTGAAAATTTTCAATATAAAAATTGAATCAATGTAGAGAAGAACTGGAAGATTATAATAATAATAACAATCGTAGGGAATAGTAAGCTGAATTTGTTCGAATGAATAAGAAAAATTATTGATAGTTGATTACTTATTGATTGAAGTTCAATAAAGAAATAAACACAATTTTCGTGATGGTATTTGCTTTATTCTTTCTTATTATGATATGTGTATTTTATTGGACTCAAAGAATAGAGAAATTTCAAAAAGTGTTCTTCGTTCATTTCTTGTATCTTTTTATTCTTATGATATGATATGTTTTTATAGATATTTTTCGAAAGAATCATTCAGTTTTTATTTCATTGCTGTTTTCTGATGTGATATGTAACTCCAATCGATTGACTATTGTACAAAACTATAGTTTCGTATTCGTTTTCTTGTATCTTCTGAATATCTTCATCATGATTCCTGAATAAGTTTAACGGAATATGGAAAAGAGCTTGGAGAGTTGAAAATCTTCCTTTTTGTTCGTAATATAGCATAAAGTAGATCCGAGAGTAGATCGTTACCCCATTTTAAGAAAAAATTTTGAAATATTATCTCTCGAAGACAGACGTAAAATGAATGACGTTATTTTCTTATCGAAAATTTTGGGTGGGCATCTGCAGGCTTCTGATGTTCTTGAAATGATAAAATTCAACATCCCGTCGTTCAATCTAAGGCAACACGAGCTATTCCATATTGAATTTAAGCGTAATAATTACTCGAAAAACAGCCCAATCGTTAGAATGCTACCCTCCGCTAATGAGTCACAACACTTGGTTGACATATTTCATCTCACACCTCAAAAAATCAAATTTACATTAAAAAATTCATATATTGGTGCCTATTGAATTTCTGTTACCTGCATTTTTTTTGTTTTATTTTGTTATTTTGTCTCTGTAAATTTTTCCTTGCTCTATTCTTCTTTTTTGGATTTTTTGATTTATTTTCATGTGTTTATTTTTCGATTGTTAACAATACTTCAAGAAAACTGTATACTGCTCAATTAATTTGTAATTTTGTGAAGCATTTTAAATTGTAAGGCCTATCTTTGAGTGTAAAAATTTTGTTCATGTTCTCTATTGTGGATACTGTTTCTGGGTACCACACCTGTTTGTATCCCCAATTCTCTAAATAAATAAATAAATAAATAAATAAATAAGTAATTATTATCGTCAGAAGTTCATGAACTACGAGTACATTCCAAATAAATAACTATTTATATTTTTCTTCATGACTTCATATTGAATTAGTATCGTGAAAGTTATTGTCTGGTTGTCATTTTTTAAAACATTTTTTATATAGTGATAGGAAAAAAGGAACAAAAGGAAAATGTTATTTTCACATAAAAAAATAATTTGAATAACAACAATTATTAGCAGTTCTATGCCTTTGTCAGTTATGCATTTGTCTATTTGTAATTGTCAGATATAGGGGGACAATATCGGTTCCGTCGAATGGCCACCACCATCTCCTGACTTGATCCTATTGCATTTTTCCTTGACTGAGAAAAACTCATGATTTGAATGGACCAATTGCCACTATTAATTAGCGTTCATAATTCTCATTTTTTTTATTTCACCATTTGGCGAAAATTCAATCATTGAGAGTTACTCTGAATACCACCTTGAAGTAGTTCTATCATCGCTTACGCACTTTTTGGGAAGAAATCTTATAAAACATCAACTGTTTCATTATTTAGACTCACTGTTCGAATGTCTTTACACGCAACTCTCTTGTTGATGGCCCATCAGTGGCGTCCTGATCGTGATCACCTCCCTCTGATGGAAGTTGGGTTTCGTAACGGGAAATAAGGAGGACACTGGTGACACCAATGGGGGGGACTTCAACGACGGTTTTTGTGGATATGCTTTTTTGGTGTGGTCGATTTGTGCATATATTGTTGGATCGTCTCTGATCTTTTGGTGTTCTAGCTGGTTTACCCCGTTTTTGCACGTTCCTAAGGTACTTGGGCGAGCTAGAGATAGTTCGGCATAAGTTACTTCGCTGTTTTTCTGGAAGATAAAAACAACATGAGAAAGAAGCAATGATTGTATCACTTAATAGAGCTGTCTCAATTGTTTGTTATACTAATCAGGATAACTGGTAAGCCACTAGTTCCAGACTAGTTCCCTAATAGTTTTGAAATTCTGATGCGTTAAGGGCAGCATTGTTGAATTTTTGTGGGTCAAAAATAGTAGAATAGAATTAAATTTTGGATAGATCCTTCAGGATATAAATGATAGAGTGAACCGTTTATGAGCGCATCAGTATGAAGCAAGAATGAGTAAAAAGGGGATAGAATAGTTTTTTCGGACCACATAGATGAAATAAAAGAATAAATGAATGCGATAATAATTCAAATCCTTGGCAAAATGATTTAATTAATCACCTAAGAGTTCCAAATTCGTCCTATAAAATTCTCCAGATAATGACAAAATGCAAGAGTTCGAAACATGAATTAGTTCGGAACTAGTTTCAGGATCGGTGAATCGTTTCGCATTCAGTAGTTTTTCTGAAAGTTACTGGAATATATTATTATCTTGCTTTGTAGTTTAGTCGTACGCAACTCGAAAAACCATCTCCAGTAAAAAGGGTTATAACTGTGTTAAAAGTTCCTATTCTGCTCGCAAATTTTATGTAACTACATCACCACTACGAAATGGCTGAGAGAAAGCTTTCACGGTGCTCCCATTAGTACCAAATGATATGCCTGGGGCCCTTCTTTCATTTTTATCGTTTTCATCCATCATGTATCCACCAAAGTGAAGTGAAAGACAGGTCGACTCGATAATATGTTGAAATAATTCGCTTCTGTCTGGTTTCCGATGATGAAAAGCTCTGAGAAAAACCGACCCTTTTTGATTGAATCACATAGAAAAAACCTGGTTCGAGCGATTCATAACCGTGTATGTATTGTTACGTGAAGAATGACTTGAATTATATTAGTTTTTTATGATGATAGAATCAGTCGTTTGCTATACGTAAACTAGTTTTCTATTGAACTAGACATTAATCTGCAGAGTTTCTGAATTAAAAATGCATAAATTCAGTTCCTCGAGATATACTTATATCAAGAACATATTGAATGTCCTGTATTTGCCTCACTTTCGTCTCTGTTATAAAAGCGATATTAAAACTTATAGACGAGATAGTTCAGGACCATTTTGGAACCAATTTGTGAATAGTATAGAACTAGTTCGAAACTCGATTGGAACTAGTTTCTTACCAGTTCGGAACCAGTTTCAAGGTTGATAAATCGAAGCTGTGTTCTCCAACATGATAACGCAAGCGAGGCACTGTCGACGCCCTAATAAAAAGCTGAATGATAGTGATTAAAGTTTCTAGCCGCGTAGGACGCAATGTGTATTAGTAGCAAATGATATTTCCTGAGTCAGCATGGCCCCCTCTTTCATTTTTATCGTTTCAACCCAGTTGTATCCAGCGAAAGGGGGTGAAAGACAAAGTAAACTCACGTTCTGAATGTTATAAGCCTGTGTCTTGTCTTTTGCGGCATATCCCTCGGCGGAGGTGTGATGCTATTCAACTTTACTCAATTATATGTTTCGAGAAAGCCTTTAAAACCCATTGATGAACTAGTAAAATCTCTGAAACGGATTTCTGACAGGTATAAAACGAATTATAAACTAGTTTTTGACATGTTCAAAACTAGTTCTTTACTAGTTCGAAACTTGTTTCGTGACTAGTTCGAAGCTAGTCCGAAACTAGTTCCTGACTATTTCGAAACTAGTTAGAGACCAGTTCAAAAGTAGTTCGGTAACCAGTTTTCAGGTTGATGAATCGCAGCCTTTCCTGCGTTTGCCAACCCAAGCGACGCACTGTCAACGCCCTAATAAAAACCTGAATAATAGTGATTAAAGTTTCAGGACCGCTCCGAAATGCCCAGAACGCACTAAGCGGAACTCCCATTAGTAGCAAATGATATTTCTCGAGTCAGCTCCTTCATTTTTATCGTTTCAAGCCAGTTGTATCCTGCAAAATGGGGTGAAAGACAAAGTAAACTCACGTTCTGAAAGTTATACGCCTGTGTCTTGTCTCTTGCGGCATATCCCTCGGCAGAGGGTGTGATGCTGTGAGATCGCGTCACCTCACACGCCACAGCCACGTAGTCGCCGTCAGCTGCCTCCAGCGAATATATCCTCTACTCAATTATATGTTTTGAGGAAGCCTTATTAAAGGTCTTTGATATAATACTGAGATTCAGAACCCATGGGATGAACTAGTGACATCTTTGAAAGGGATTCGTAACTGGTATAGAACGAGTTTCAAATTGTATTCGAACTAGTCATAAACTAGTTCGTGACTAGTTTGGAAACCTTTTTCAGATTGATAAATTGCAGATTTTTCTGCGTTTGCTGACGTGATAATGCAAGCGAAGCACTGTCGAGATTCTAAGAAAACCTGATTAATAGCGATTAAAGTTTCTAGCAGCCCAGGACGCACTCTTTCATTTTTATCGTTTCAACCCAGTTGTATCCTGCAAAATGGGGTGAAAGACAAAGTAATCTCACATTCTGACAGTTATACCTACGGCTGTGTCTTGTCTATTGCGGCATATCCCTCGGTTGAGGGTGTGATGCTGTGAGATAGCGTCATCTTTGAAACGTATTTGTGACTAGTATGGAACTAGTTCAGAACTCGATTGAAACTAGTTTGTGACTAGTTCCGAACTAGTTCCTGACTAGTTGAGGGCCAGGTTTCAGGTTGATAAATCGCAGCATTTCTTGCGTTTCAACATAATAACGCGAACGACGCACTGTCGACGCCCTAATAAAAACCTGAATAATAGTGATTAAAGTTTCAGGACCACTCCGAAATACCTAGAACGCACTAAGCTGAACTCCCATTAGTGGCAAATGATATTTCCTGAGTCAGCATGGCCCCCTCTTTCATTTTTATCGTTTCAACTCAGTTGTATCCTGCAAAATGGGGTGAAAGACAAAGTAAACTCACGTTCTGAAAGTTATACGCCTGTGTCTTGTCTCTTGCGGCATATCCCTCGGCAGAGGGTGTGATGCTGTGAGATCGCGTCACCTCGCACGCCACAGCCACGTAGTCGCCGTCAGCTGCCTCCAGCGAATTGAATATATCCTCTACTCAATTATATGTTTTGAGGAGGCCTTATTAAAGTCTTTGTTATAAGACTAAGATTCAGAACCCATGGGATGAACTAGTGACATCTTTGAAAGGGATTCGTGACTGGTATAGAACGAGTTAGAAACTCTATTGGAACTAGTATGAAACTAGTTTGTGACTAGTTTATGACTAGTTCGGAAACCGTTTTCAGATTGATAAATCGCAGAATTTTCTGCGTTTGCTAACGTGATAATGCAGGCGAAGCACTGTCGAGGTTCTAACAAAACCTGAGTTATAGCGATTAAAGTTTCTAGCAGCCCAGGATGCACTAAGCTGAACTCCCATTAGTAGCAAATGATATTTCCTGAGTCAGCATGGCCCCCTCTTTCATTTTTATCGTTTCAACTCAGTTGTATCCTGCAAAATGGGGTAAAAGACAAAGTAAACTCACGTTCTGAAAGTTATACGCCTGTGTCTTGTCTCTTGCGGCATATCCCTCGGCAGAGGGTGTGATGCTGTGAGATCGCGTCACCTCGCACGCCACAGCCACGTAGTCGCCGTCAGCTGCCTCCAGCGAATTGGGGCCCGGGGTCTGCGCTGCGGAATCCAGGTGGTGATTGGAATCTGGAAAGAACAACCTTTTTGTTAGGGTTTCCTGGAAATTGGATCGTTCTGGGGAAATGTGGGGTTTTATCGATTTTTAGAAAGGGTTATATTCGGACATTTCTCTGCTTGACGAACAGGGTGAAGTTTTGGGAGAGCCGAAGGGTGGGTATTGATAATGAAACGTTGGAGTTTATCGGGATCATAAAAGTTTTCGACGCCTGGAGCACGTTTCGGGATATTATCTTTTCTTCTGTGAATGGAGGGTTTTATTCTGAGTTCAATTGTGATTTGATTGGGAAAAAGAATTGTTTTATAACATTCTTCCACGTATTTATTGTGCTTCCTTTCGTTTTTGGGGAAGTATTAATTGTGCACAGGTTTGATGATGCAATCTATATTAATGGTGGGAATGAAAAAACTTTCAACTCTGCAGACCGTGGAATGAAAAACTTATAGTTACAACAAAAATCATTAAACAAAAGAAATAATGCATTATTGTATTCGATGTGACTTCAGCTGTCGTGAAACGATCATAGTTTAGGACATTCAAGGAATTATTTTTTCATTTTCATAGGAAATTTAATCGAATGAAGGAAATCTACATTTTTCAGCATATCATGCAGTTACAGCAAATAATTCTGAGATGATCAGATCTTCCCCTCAGAAATTATCTAATTTTATCAACATGATCTTAAAATCTTTGAAAAATTCTTGGATTTTCAGAATTTCAATGAATCACAAATCTTTCTAATCGATTGTAAACTTTCGGACAATAAAAATCGCTTTTTAGTAATAAAATTGCTATGTAAAATCGATATACAGTATCCAGTTATTCCTGAATATTCAATTTCCTAATGAAGTTCAATGCATTCGATCCGTTAGATATTTCGAAATTCCATTATTTGATCCTCTCAGTGAGATAAGCTAAAATCATAAACATCACTAATTCCCAGAAATAACACACAAAAATATAAAGCCGATATTCAACTCCACAGTCACAGATCACCGAGTTTTTCCACAATTTTTTTTGCTGAATTTTTTCATATTATTTTTTCAAGCTTGTAGATGATACAAACAATCTCAATTTGGTGTTCCTTGTGCAGTATTATAAAACAAAAATAAAATTTTCAGTTTGTAACTACTAAAGCACATAATATAAGGAGGACTTTCTAGAGAAGGACGAAACTGGAAGAAAAGCACTGTAGAGGAATCTTCCGAAAACGGATCATTACAAAAAGTTCAAACTTTCAAACTGGAAAGTCCAAAAAATGTATTTTGATCTCAGCAAGAATGAGTTACACCTCTTCACTCTCTTCACTGGCTTTCTTATAGAATATTGTCGCCTTGAAAACCAAAGGCAGAATTGGCTTAACAAAAACTGAAGAATTTAGAATCTGTTGGAGGAGGAAAGTCCTGTTTACTTGCAGAAACATTTTTATAATTTTCTGTTCTGAAAACAGCTGCTATGCAGCAATATTTTGCATCATTGGAACCGACTTTTATGGCAGCCAAGTGACTGCAAAGAATGAATCGAGTATTAGGCCAAGCAATAGAGGTTTTTTACGTGACAAAAATACTACCTGGAATCTGACTGTGCAGTCATGCAATAGGTAGTTTCTACATGTTTTTCATGATAAATTCCACTCCTGAATCGTCTCAGTTTTTTTTTGAGAAGCGAAAATAGCCAAAAAAATCCAAAATTTTGCTTTTTCGCTTATAAAACGTGAAGTATTGATCTGATCGAAAAGCTGTTGAGGCACTTTTTGTAGAGAATTCAAAAACAAAAAAAATGAGAGGCGACACGTCTCAAGCAGATAATTAGTTTCCGTGAAAAGTCCAAAAAACTGGAAAAAACATCAATTTTTCGAAATTCGTAACTTGGTCAATTTCTGAGATGAAGCGTAGTTGCTCTGAATTTGAGTAGTTATTAACATATACTTTATTGGTGCACAATTACAAAGCTGTCAGATAAATAGTTTTTGCACAATCGCAGTTTTCCGAATTCGACGTACTTTTTTCAAGAAGATCGTGATACTCGGCTACTTGTCGGATTTGAATTTTACAAAAAGCATTTTTAAGAAGAAATAAAATTGTTCAAATCGTTTATTCTATTGATACCGACCGATAATGTTTAGTAGATGAAAAACGGCGTCAAACAGGAGCAAAAAGGCTCGAATGCATCAAACTAGTCGCGGAGTGGGAGTCGCCCGCTACGCGAGGGGAAAACTTTATACCTTGTATCTTTCGCGCGTCGCGTACCGGGCGACTCCCACTCCGCGACTAGTTTGATGCATTCGAGCCTTTTTGCTCCTGTTTGACGCCGTTTTTCATCTACTTAACATTATCGGTCGGTATCAATAGAATAAACGATTTGAAAAATTCTTGAAAAAAGTACGTCGAATTCGGAAAACTGCGATTGTGCAAAAACTATTTATCCGACAGCTTTGTAATTGTGCACCAATAGAGTATATGTTAATAACTACTTAAATTCAGAGCAACTACGCTTCATCTCAGAAATTGACCTATTAACGAATTTTCGAAAAATTGATGTTTTTTTCCAGTTTTTTGGACTTTTCTCGGAAACTTATTATCTGCTTGAGATGTGTCACCTTTCATTTTTTTGTTTTTGAATTCTCTACAAAAAGTGCCTTAACAGCTTTTCGATCAGATCAATACTTCACGTTTTATAAGCGAAAAAGCAAAATTTTGAATTTTTTTGGCTATTTCTCGCTTCTCAAAAAAAACCTGAGACGATTCAGGAGTGGAATTTATTATGAAAAACATGTAGAAACTACCTATTGCATGACTGCACAGTCAGATTTCAGGTAGTATTTTTGTCACGAAATCGACCTTTCGATAGCTCTATTGCTTGGTCTATATGTTAATGTGCATTTCGATCTCTTGGAAGCCATACAGCATTCCTCTTTATTTCAATCAGATATTGCAAGAAAGCACATTGAAATTTATCCGACATTAAGCCTCTTATGGATAGCGTGAAGTGTGGAATGCTCCTAATCCCATTTAAATTCCAGTCATCTGTCAAGGGGAATAAGGTCTTCATTTCCATGCAAACCTCGGATTTCTCCTGGAAGATTTATGTTTGCGGAATATCCTCTAATTGTAAGATAATTAAGCCGAATTTCGGTCGTTTTTCCTCTCCCGCAGGAACATCCATTGGTCACCGTTATAATCCCTGCATTTGTCCATGGACTTTTTACTCCTGTGAATTTAAATCATTCGGTTTCGCTCGCTTACCTACATTTATCTACTTCATGAAAAGCGGGGTTATATGTTTTCTCAAGATTTGAACATGCTGTTGGTAAGCCAGTTGTTTCGATGTAAAGAGTTTTCCAATAAGAGGAGTTATTTTGATATTCAAAGAAAAATTCAATTTTTCAATATAAATGATCGGATGTTTATTTCATTATAAAGAAGAAGCTATGCCGTTAATAGTGGAAAATAACATCAGGCAAATAACCACCACGACCACGCTTACAGGACCATATCCTTTTAATGAAATTTTCCATGACCAAATCCCAAATTGGCTGCCCTATGTCATCGATAGCCTCACGAATTCCATCTTGAGGTCTTGAATCGACGCTGGGCTATTGGCGTAGACCTTCTCTTTCACGTGGCCTCAAAGGAAGAAGTCGCGAGTTGTTAAATCACGAGATTTCGGCCAATTGTGATCACCTCTTCGAGAGATAACACGGTCCGGATCATTTTCATGCATTTCAACGACCCAATCAGCAAAGACACGACGTTGTTGATGATCGGTCGGCTTGAGTTCTTGTGTTAACTGAACTTTATAAGCCTTAAGACCCAATTCTTTATGCAAAATACGGTGTAATGACGTTTGTGGAATGCCTAATTCCAAAGAACGACGAGGAATGGACAAACCTGGGTTTTCTTCAACACTTTCGGCTACAGCAGCAATATTCTCGGCTGTTCTTGAGCGACGTCAACGGGTTTTATTCTCCATATCACTGAGTTGTCCCAACAGCTCGAATTTTTGAAACCAATTTTTTTATTGCGGTTCGACAAGGTGCTTCACGACGACCCAAAAATGCTCGAGTTTTACGAGCCGTCTCTGCCAAACTTTCAGCATTTTCATAGTGAATTTTAATAATTTCAATGCGTTCTTGAAGCGTTCCATATTCATGAGGCGTAGTTTCTACTGCTAGTACGTTTAAAAATTTTAGAAACATTATTAGGGTTCGATTATTCAGAACAGAACATCCGAAGAATCATAGCTTGGAAGGCCAAATTTGGTTCAGAACATCCTCCTGGCCTAAGAAAGAAGAATTCAGTATTTTGTGTTTGAATAATGAAGGTATTTCGAAGGAGAAAGGGTGATTATGTTTTCATATTAGCCAATGAGCACGGTGTCAAGTTAATTCTTTTCCAGGAAATACATAGGGCAACTTAGGAAAACCTTTGAGAGCGGATCTATGAAAGGTTATCGGTTGGATTCAATGAAAAAGAAATCCTTCAATATTAAAAGAGTTTTATTTTTTAATTTCGCAAAAACGTTGAGACAGTGTTTTTTTTTCTACTGAAGTTTTTTCCTGAGCTCTGGAAACATACGCAGAATAGTATTGCACTTCGTTTTGCACTAACCTCAGCTGGAGGCTTTTTGTTTAATGTATTTTTATTAGCATTTGAATTGGAGTTATTGTGGACAGTTTTCCGGGAACTACAACCATGTGGGTCTTATGTTCTCTACCCTACTTATTGATGGAAACCTAAGGAGGTCGTCAATGGCTTTCAGTTTCCCCATATGAATTGTTTTTAGGCCAGTCAGCTGGAATCTTTCATTCAGCTGTTTCTGCTTCTGATCTACAAAGCCTGCAAATCTCATCTGCTGACTTTCCTATAAGGTACGAATAATTTTTGAATCGATAGTGCTTCACAGCTCGTTACAGCTTCAGGAGCTTTTTGGTAACGGTATAAGGTAGGATTGTTTCTCTAGAGGGTTCTTTTCAACTCTTTCAACTTTTCTAAGCCCACAAAAAGGCTCAAGTCCAGCAGGTGTTAACCTTGATGCACTTTCTGCAAGTTCATCGACCACCACAATGCCCTGGAATTGATTCGACAGACATAAGGGGGATCAAGAATTTTCAACCTTAATTCAGATCGACTCGCACAAGCGAAATAATTTTCCACTTGATTCTCCGATTATCCGCCACCCGAATTCATTTGTTTTCCTTCCCTCCAGCGTTGTATTTCCTCATTACAAAGACGGAAGGACTCGGATCACATCGGTTTACCGGTCCAACACCACCGATTGCTTGATTCAGAGAAAAAAAGCCGGACTAAGCCCTCGAAATTGTCAAGATTGCCGTTAGATAACGACTTCTTCAGGAAACGGGGCGCTTCTAAGATACAAAGGGGAGAGTTATCTCGTCCATCTAACCTCTTGAACTTTCTTTGTCTGATATTGAATCTCTGAAGAACTTTGGCTCTCATTCCTGATAAATAATCATGACAACGTGGCTCAAGATACTGCTATGCCTTGCAGGACAGAATAAATTACATTCGCTCTTCAGTTACTGAGATCACTCAGTTTCCGACATCACGAAACCTGGCCATTAGCGCTGAAATTAAGGAAAGGCTTTCTTCAATTTCCGATTCGAGATCGCGTTGAATCGAATGAGTAATGTTTGAGTCTTGTCGGTTGTTGGTATAGATACAGTTTGTACCAGTGGCGGCTCGTGAGATTTCAATCAGAGGAGGCCCGAGACCACGCAGCCAACAAAATAATTTTTTTCGAACTGGGCTTCCTGTCAGCCACTGGCATTTATTATAACATTCTACGCAGAACGAACGATTATGAGCGGAATTAATAATTAAATTTGGCATTGCTGGTAGAGGTGTCTTCACTACTCGAGTTATGACAAATTCATCATCGTACAGCATTTTAGTGAATTTATTATTCAGAATAAAATCTACAGGACCTTGCGTTTCTTTAAGTTCACTATTCGCATTATAATTCTCACTTCTTGTTCCCGTTTCCATCTTTCTTGCTGAAATATTAAAATCCTACCTACAAAGTTTTCTGAAAAATGTCACAAATCCACAAACCGCACTCTGAGAGGATTAATACTTCGTAAATAAATAGGGAGGGAATCAAAACAACAGCTGATCTCCATCCACGATCGCCGGGGTTGATTCGGGTCGATCGGACGTTCAGTTTCGGTTAAGCTCGTTCGCCTAGAAGCGAAAATAATGCCGCGGAGCCGGGCCTTCGACACGTGATCTACAGCTTGAAATTTTAGTGGTTCCCGCACCGTTCATTTGAAGAAGTTTGACGAATCTCGACTAGTGCCATTTAATTCAGATTTTCATTTTAATATTTTTAGTTTTTTCAAGAATGATTTATATCCCAGGAGGCTTCGAAAAGTCGAAATTTACAGAAGTTTTCAATCGAACCTAATAATTTTGATCAATTTCGAACTGCAATCGATAAGTTCTGAGTAAATATGGTCTTGAGGCAGAGTAACAGTATCCATCAAATCATTATTAACCCAATACATTTCTTCGTTATGTTTTATATCTATCATAAAACCACAGAAAATATCAGTTACTTTTTTGGAACCCGAAACGAAACTGAATCTCCCAAATACCACTGTTCTTAAGATGCTTTTTGAAAATTCAATCAGTTAAATTGATGAAATATATTTTTGAATTAATTCCTCACGATATTACCGAAAGAAATCAGACGAAAAAGCACCAATTGTTTTTTGTCCGACCAAAATTCCCTTTCGCAGAGGAAAAGAAATTACCATTTCACAATTTTCGCCGATTAACGCAGTATGCCATAAAGTTTTTATCCCATCGTCAGGAAAAACTTGATTAAAAGCCAATTCATCATTCTTTCATCTTCCCGGGAAAATTGCCGCTGCAGTTTTCCTCCCAGAAAACGTGGAGTCGAGGAAAACTGCTTCTTTCTCGAATTTATTGAGAAGGCTTGATACGACGTGTATTCAGCCCCCGGCTGAAATTGATATTTTAATTAAGTTCCTGAGGAGTTTTCACGAGTTACCCGTTTCGTTTATAACATCCGAGTGTTGGAGAGGGTTCTCTTATATATATAATGTACATCCATAAACAGTTCCCAAGGTGTTGAAGTTGATAACAAAGGTGAAGTCTCTAAGCAGCATTCCAATTATCCTATTATTTAGCGGCGATATTGTTTCACTAGGTACTGGTTTCTGAATTGCGTTATTCAAATTGCCGGTTTCGAATAGGGGCTTGATTTTGAAAGGGAACAAATTTGAAATGGACGATCTTATAGACTTAGTGAAAAGAGAGAAAATTTCGAATCTATTTTTTACAGAAATGGTGCATCTGGGCGTTATAATACAAGAGCATCTTTTTTCAAGAAAAAACAGCAGAGTATATGAATATGATGTAAATCTCGCGAAATAATGAAAGTTAAAAAAGTGTTAACTAGAAATACCCTTCGCCCCCCTCCAAATGATACGATTGTGCTTGACATGGAAGAATTGCATTCAATCTAATCGATGCGTATTTTTGATATTAGCCAATGTGTAAACTTTCAGCACTTTATGTGACTCCGTTTTGCGAATATGTGGCAAAAAGTGTGGACAGGACGTCATCTTCAAAGGGCACTAGCTCCTTAACGAAGCAATTTTGCATTATATGATTTGGGTCGAATCTGTCTAAAATACGATCTATAATGCCCACTAGAAGTTTGTCGGTCTAATTACGGGACAGAGTCTCTATAAATGATTATAACACCGCAGTTGGCGTTGGACTATTATAAATATTTATATCTTGATGTGAACAATTTAAACAAACGATACTGTGAGTTTATGTTGGTGATTTCGGAACAAATTGAATAACATGACTGGAATTATTAATTTGTAGATAATTTGTAAGAAAAGATAAGACAAAAAAATTTCCGAAGCAACCTACGATGTTACAATCATTTATAAAGACCCCGTATTTGACGCCACTGATGTTAACATGCGCTATAAGTCAAAACATAATGAAAGTGAAGTAAAAATTAATTTGGATATAGTTCAGGACCTTTTTGTACTACCTCGAATATGATTCTGAGATCTTGAGTGAACTGTAGAATACTTATGTTTTTCCATTTCATCTATCAATAATTCGTTCACATTTTCATTGCGAACAACTCCTGGGCGAACCCTACAAGTCTATTCACGTCGACATCACGCCTTCGTCTGAACAAATACATAGAAAACCTATGATTTTGAAGCGCGCGTGAGCGGAGTTAACTCAATGTTCGCGTTAAATAGAAACGCTTGAGCATGTTAACTCCAAAAATGAAATACATGTTGTTGTGAACGCGTGTTTGAACGCATGTTAACAATTGTATCTGGTGTGATTACAAATAGTATGTTGTGTTGAAGATATTGATGGATTTTCAATTGATAGAATCTCCAAATACATAATTTATAAAGGGCAAAATGATGCGTACACTCTCTATTAGACATTGATGTAGACATGCACTAAAAAATAAAAACATGTTGAAGGTGAAATGGAGAGAGAAGTTAAATTCAGTTGAAGAACCTCTTGTTTTTCCTCGAAGACGATTGTGATATTGAAACTCGTGCCAGTTTATCCAATGAACTGTAAAAGGAAGTGGTGTGTATTCCTCACTGAAAATAATCGCAAACTATCATCAAACCCTCTAATAATACTAGATTCAACATCGCCCTGACCTGCAAGAGAACGCAATCTCTCCCCCAATAATCTCTCCAATTGAAATAAAGCCCAATTTATCTCATGCAAAGGAAGCGATGAGTTTAACAAGGGTAGAATTATAACCTAGCATACCTAATCCCTTGTTCCCTTATCTTATACATCATCAGCAAGCATAAGGCCAAATCCCATCACAAACAAGCCCTCCTTACCTTTGTTAGTCGGGATGACATCCGGGTTCTTCTCGTCCTTCTCGAACAGGTCCTCCGATTCCGATCTCAGCGACATGGCGGCCTTCTCCTTGCCTGTGAGGAACCCTAGCCGGAACCCTTTTCGCCTCACCCCCCTCAGCTTCAAAGTCCAGAGGGTTATAACTGCGAGAAGGGAAAGGACGCCTACCAGGCCGACTAATATGCCCAGGACTGGGTGGAGGTCGTCCTGATCCCGGGTGTCCAAGGATAACACTGAAAAGGAAAATAATAACTGTAAATGGGGACTTAAAACGTTGGACAGTGTAGCTTGGTACCTGACTGACAGTAAGCGCTTAAGCTAAACGGACAGAAATAACATTTGCGATGTTATTTCGGATTAGGTGTATCGAGTTTCGTATGCGCGGTTTGAATATATGGGGTTTTCATTAAAAGGGCCACCCTTGATATTTCTCATACTGAAATGATAAATAATGGAATAAATATGAATAGGTCCATTAATGTTTGTAAGGGCACACGTTTCACGGTACAGTAGATGTAACCCGTATAATTTGAATTTGGAACATGTGTCTAATGATATACCTTTTATTGAAAGGCTTCAATTTCTTTCTTAGAATTGGGATGTTGACTCATGTTACGAATTCATATAAATTGAGGTTTTACTCATAGAATAGGGTGACCAGACGTCCGTCATTGCGACGGACAGTCCGTCAATCGTACGAGGAGTCCGTCATTGATAAGCGTCCGTCAAAGTGTCCGTCAACACTCAAAATCTTAAATTTGACTGTTAAATCAGAGGAAATTTCTTTTTCCGTCGATCTCAGAATGTGAAGTGATATGTGTACGAAATTGATCATTAATGACCCAATTTAATGCCCAATTTCTGCTATTTTAATGTGCAATCCTCATGCCAACCGTACACAAAGTACTCAGAAGCACTACTTATTTACAAAGTATTGAGAGGCACCACTTATTTCAAACAAAAAGTTATACACAAGTCGAGATCGTCAAAAAAATCTTGTAATCTTTGGTGGATCTAAAAAAGTCATCAATACCAACGAATTCTTTTTTTTTGGGTTGTCCGTCATCGACCAATGATTGATCTGGTCAGCCTATCATAGAAGAAAGTTCTTGCAATCCTAAAAAACCATTTTAGTGATCGTTTCATTCTCGTTAAATTAAATGAAGCTGATTTTAATTATGTATTTTATTATCAACTATCACGTAACTGCGAACGCCAATCAGAGGTAGTTGACGTCACTATCCAATATTTTCGTTGCAAATTCGAATGTTCTGTGCTCAGATCAACAAAATACATTCATGAGGCCGCGTTTCACAAAATTCCAATCACCTTGATTATTGAAATGGAATCATTTCTGTGCAATTTTCAGTTCATTTTTGACATAAACCATCGACTTAGTTCAAAATTCAATTTGATTCGAACTTATGAAGTTGAAAGCTGAAAGAGAACAGAATAGTTCAATTATTAATTACAAGAACGATAATCTACAATTTCCTTTATAATGGAGGATTCATCAAGGGTAAAAGTAGTAACGTACTATTATTGATTCCCTGATGGTCGCAAGTTTCTTTGCTGAAAACAAAGATTTTTGTGCAGCGGAGCTTAGAAACGTGAAATTGTCTTTGTAAGTATCAAACTTTTAACTCATATTCATTATTACAAATAGAAGAAACACCTTATACAGCATTTATAGACCGACGTATTCATTTTGAGGGCTTGAACTTTTTCACAAGGAATCAGGCAAAATCAGTTCGCTTTGACAGAAGTCATAGTTTGTTTATTGGATATTGACGTAGTCATCATAACGTGTCAAAATTGAGCATTTCTGCGGGAATTTCGATTTGTTTTTTCATTTACGTATTTTTTATTGGCAATTATTATATTTTCAAGAAAAAAGTAATTTTTTCGTGTTTGTATAGAGTTTATCTTCAAAATGAAATACATTTAAAAAAGTAGTCAACATACCTATTCGAAATTTTCGGGAAAGCAAACTATCTGTCTGCTATTGAATGGTTGTATTTGGTCGAATAATGGGCTGAAATATTCTTATCGAAAGGCATATTTCTCAATGAAATGAAGTTGCGTTATTCCTCTCATCTGATAAGCCTGAAGTGCATACACAGTAAAAGATTTGATGGTGTAAATTTGTACATCTGAAGTAGTTCAACTATTTGTCACTGAATGGTGTTAACTCAAACACCATAGACAGTAGCGAATCTGAAAAACTCTGTTTTATATGGTTCAACACCGGCTCAAAGACATTTTCGATATTTAATACCTTCTGATGTTCAACATTGAATCTGTAAGTGGTTGATACAACACCGTACCACACCGTTTCAGGCCTAAAAACTAAGACGCTAAACTAACGCTTGTCTCCGGTTCCGCCATTAGTTCCTTCGGTTGCAGTGTGTCTAGACTTGTCTAACCTATTCAAGCCCCAATTAAGTATATGAATCGATTAAGGAAGAGTGATATTATGTCGTTGTTCATAAAAATCGAATAGAATCATTCAAAAGTAGATGTTAACCATTGAGAATACTGATATTGAGGATTTCATTCTAATGAGGGAGTAAAATAATAGTATCGTTAGTTTCAAATGGCCCACGTGAGTTAGATATACAGGTTTGCAAATTCACATCCGAAACATACGATATACAATGCATCAGACAGAGAATTCTTCCGTCCAGTTGCACAGATGAACAGTCGAGACAATGACGTGCTGTAACACACTGAATTCCGTTGTCTTATTGCAATATTCTAGTCTTGTCTCTCTCTTATCGTTGAGAGAAGCGTAATTAATTCAGTATGGTAGACAACAGCAAATACTTGAATCGAGTATTACGGGCAGCCTGACAAATTAAATAATTATACAGGGTGTTCCTAAATTGAACGTACAAACGAAAAGGGGAGATTCCTTAAGTGAGTTCAAGAAAAAAAAGTCTCATAAACATGGGGTCGCAAACGTTTCGTTTTCGAGATACAGAGTGTTGAAGTTGAATTTTTTCAAGTTTTTTTCTCATAGTATCTACACTTCACAAGATATTCAACTGAAATTTGGCATAGATATTACATTTGAGAGTTCTCACCACGTGACATGGCAATTTCGATAGAAGATCTACAGGGTGATATTTTTTCTGGAACACTGCCACCTGTTCTTCTGCAGGACTTTTTTTTTGAGCAATTGTTAATTTGAAAAAATGTAAAAAAAAGCTTTGTTATTATACTGAACTTTTCGTTCCCTTGTAGTTTTGTCGTATCTACCAACGATTTCGAGAAAAAAAATTTTGAACGATCCTCTCGAAATCCTCGTGTAAATCCAAATTATGATGGAAAAGCCACTTTGTAAGCTGTGGTGAATGAATTCAGTGTCAGTTTTTATGGAAATTTTTCTGATCTGTAGCGATGATTCATAAAGATTCGATAAACTCGTATAATCAACACATGTTTTTGATTAAAACTTTAACACCCTGTATCTCGAAAACAAAACGTTTGCGACCCCATGTTTATGGGACTTTTTTTCTCAAACTCACTTAAGGAATCTCCCCTTTTCATTTGTACGTTCAATTTAGGAACACCCTGTATACGTGTACTGCAGGTTTCCTACCATCTTGCGATAAGAGAGAGACAAGACTAGAATATTGCAATAAAACAACGGAATTCATTCAGTTACAGCACTTGATTATCTCGACTATTCATCTGTGCAACTGGAGGAAAGAATTCTCTGTCTGTTGCATTGTATATCGTATGTTTTCGATGTGAATTTCCATATCTGTATATGTGAATGTTTTTAGGTACCTAAAAAATTAACATCACTACTGACTCGGGAGAAAAAATCAACCTTGCGTTACTACCACTCTCAAATCTTTCTCTTGTCCGAAAAATTATTCGAATAAAAACCCTAATTATTATAAACAACCTCAGATGTGCCAGGAACTGTCTTTACCAGGTAGTCATCTGTCGTAGATCCAAACAGAGAAAATTCGAACTAAAATATCAACTTAAATTTCGAAATAAGAATGAAAAGCAAGTTGAGGTATAGACTTACAGCAATCAAACAATGCATTTCCCGGATTTCAAACATGAAAAGAAATTTCATCAATCTCAATGACCCTTTAACCGTTTCCAGTTCCAAGGCAAACGCTGCGATTTTCTTGAGAACGTTCTCGCTTTCCATTCGTGTATTTCCCGGAAAGCAACACTTCTTCTATTCCCGTTATTTTCAACACAGGAAAGCTGACGTGATATATTTCAAGAGGTGTACATTGCTATAAATTACTCCCCTTGGCTAAGTGGGAGTTGAAACGTCAAGTACATTATTTTACTAGAAGTTAACTGTCACAATTTATGGATCATGAGCTGCTACTTATCGCGGCTTTTTCTTTCTTCATTTAAATAATGTACATTAGGAAATCTGCGAAGGATTTAATGGCGGACTATTAATTTACGGTTTGTCGTTTTTGTGGCGTATTTGGAAATGTACTTCGTTGATGCTAGACAAATTCGTTTCCATTTGGAAAAAGTCTCAATTCGAAGATTTTTGTTTTATAAATAAAGGAATAAACTTCTTTTTATGTTCTGACAGGTAAACGTCTTTTGAAAAACAATCATTCCTTCACAACAGAAATGTGTATAAAATGAGTAAACAAAAAACAGCAGAAACATCGTGAATGGACAAAAAGATTTTCAATACACCCTTCTCTTCAATATTCATAAGGGATCGAGTGAATGTGATTTTAAAGGAAATATCTTTTTAAAAGAACGGATGAATAACCTGAAACATATGAAAAACTTCTGTAAAAATTTTCAAAGGAAAGAAACTTAGGGTGATATGTTCAGTTGTTGACATGCCCAATAGTGATTGACACTGTGTACTATACCGATGTTATGAGCTATTGGTGCTATCTAGAGTTTTTTCATCTGTCTCCACAAATTCAGAATGGCTTAATTTCATTTGGTTCAAGTTCAATTTCCTCAGGTTATTATTCTGAAAACGTCATCATTAGATATTTGGCGTGACAGTTTGTAGTAGGTCAATAAGTGTAACTATATACAGGGTGTTTCATCATAAACTGGACAAACATATATTTTCGTGTAGAGGACATCGGGAGAATCATTTTTGCCTTATACAATATATCCCGTTTTCGAAGCATAAGCGAGATACAGG
Organism: Propylea japonica; assembly: GCA_013421045.1. Taxonomy (NCBI): domain Eukaryota; kingdom Metazoa; phylum Arthropoda; class Insecta; order Coleoptera; family Coccinellidae; genus Propylea; species Propylea japonica. The sequence goes on along the minus strand of CM024241.1, from coordinate 10,389,202 downwards.
GTGTCAAACGTCATTTTTGAGCAAGATTCTTATGAGTGTGGTCGGTTATGTATAACACTTAGAGTAACGGTTTTTGGCAAATCTCAGTATTTCTGAGTCTTCTATTCAGAAAAGTTGACGAACTCCGAAAAAAAAATTTCAAAATGGCGGAAGACCTGCAATGTTCCAAATTTTTTTTTGCGGTGGTCAAGTTGACTTTTGTTTTCTGAATGAACACAATTTTCTGAGAGTTTCTGTGAAAAAATTTTTTCAAAAATCGAACACAAATTTTTTTTTACATGTCTACAGCGGTGAAAAAATTTCACTCGAAATGGATGAAATTTTGTACAATTGTACTTCTTGAATTATCAATCACGAATATGAAAACAGAATTGTAAAATATCGAACGGTTTCGTTACTACAGTCATTCAAATGTTTCGTTCAGACCTCTGAAATAATGAAAAAAAAATTGTTTCGGGTTCTTGAATCAAAATAATTAAATTATTGGTATGTCCAAACATTCTAGATGAATTTATACAAAAAAAATCAGTGAAACTTAGTTGGGACTCGAACCGACGTAGGTATTAAATAGGGAAATTGCTCTGTTCTAGGGATATTAATATTCGTTGCCAGGCAACGCTAGTTCGTACTTCATAGAGTTGGACTGGTATTTTAATTTCAGTGAATATGATTTAGCCAGTTGTCAAACTCTATGAAGTACGAACTAGCGTTGCCTGGCAACGAATATTAATATCCTTAGAACAGAGCCATTTCCCTATTTAATACCTACGTCGGTTCGAGTCCCAACTAAGTTTCACTGATTTTTACCAATAATTCAATTATTTTGATTCAAGAACCCAAAACAATTTTTTTTTCATTATTTCAGAGGTCTGAACGAAACATTTGAATGACTGTAGCAACGAAACCGTTCGATATTTTACAATTCTGTTTTCATATTCGTGATTGATAATTCAAGAAGTACAATTGTACAAAATTTCATCCATTTCGAGTGAAATTTTTTCATCGCTGTGGACATGTAAAAAAAAAATTTGTGTTCGATTTCGAAAAAATTTTTTCACAGAAATTCTCAGAAAATTGTGTTCATTCAGAAAACAAAAGTCAATTTGACCACCGCAAAAAAAATTTGGAACATTGCAGGTCTTCCGCCATTTTGAAATTTTTTTTTCGGAGTTCGTCAACTTTTCTGAACAGAAGACTCAAAAATACTGAGATTTGACCAAAAACCGTTACTCTAAGTGTTATACATAACCGACCACATTCATAAGAATCTTGCTCAAAATGACGTTTGACACCCTGTATCTCGCTTATGCTTCGAAAACGGGATATATTGTATGAGGCAAAAATGATTCTCCCGATGTCCTCTACACGAAAATATATGTTTGTCCAGTTTATGATGAAACACCCTGTATAAGAGTTTACTTAAGGATAACGACTCCACAAAATTGCTTATATTTTTCGATTTTGTTCTGTTTCATATTCGTTAGAAGTTTGAAGTCCACTGTTTGGAAGGATCTGAGGAATATTTGATTGATGTGAGTACACCTCTAAATGATTTATATATTTATGTTTAAATATATGGCAATAACTGTGTCAATAATATTACATCGAACAGAGATTGACATAGGGTTCAACCTTAATGTATAAATCATTACATATAGCCCGTTCACGAAAGTTTGAGCGGATAGTAGGTGTTTGTTTATTTATCTGAAGTTGGCACTATTTGCAGTCATAACGTAAAATAAAGTCAACGTTGCCGAATGTACCCGGCCTCGTCCGACGAGCTTACGAGTTATCAGAGAACTCTATGCAATATTGACAAATTGTGTATCAATCTGACAAGAAAATAGACAACATAACCTGAAATTTTAATATACACAGCGGAATATGCCAAATTTCCATGGCCAACCGACGGTTCAACCTTTCGTGAACGGACTATACATACTTTATATGGATGCGTGTTTGGAAATTGTTGACTTTTGAGCGTCTTTATGAAGTGAAGACCGGTACCAGATTCATAGAATTATCTGCAATAGCATCATTGTGACTGAAAAATAATTTTTCCGAGAACACACTGTTAATCAAAAATCAGTGCGTTCACAAGAAGTAATGAAATGTCTCCAATAATATAGCTCATCATCAAAAAACTTTCTGTATATAACCTAAAGGTAACCACGCACTAAACAACCCTCATTATAAAACCAAACCCGAAATCGAATACATCAAATCTTTCGCGATTCAAATCCTCCGCATTCGGGAAATCCTCAAGTTTCCCATCTTATATCCATCGGAAAACTCCGGGGAAACCTCAAACACACACATATTTACTGTTCCATTTCGCCGAGGCTCGAGTTTCTCAGAGAATTAGGGGAGTTTCGTCGGAAAACTCTATCCCGGGATTCGGGGCTTGTTCGTACGTGATATCAGCCATAAAAAATATGCCCCGATCTCGGGGCACTCAATCAAACCGTCCATAGAAAGTACGGTTAACCTTAAATACAAGGGACGTAGAGCGCGCTCATTTATAAACGGGACGGCAGCTACGTGATAATTGGATACGTTGCTCGGGGGATAGAAAAATCAGTCTTGTTCTTTTTTGATAAAAAAATACGGCTCATTTGGGATTTATTCCTCGGACATTGCTATCGTTCTAATCATTTAATATGTCAAGACGTCAAGTTGTTGTGATTAATTCTAAGGGGATGAGCCGGTTGGGAAAAATGGAATTTGATATTATCGTCTTGAATTTCGGCGATTTATTATGTTGGGGGATGGTAAAAGGAAGTGAATCTACTACGTAATATGTTTAGTTAAACATTGAACTCGATGCTATAGGAGAACTTCTTATAATGACTGTAACTGCACAAAATATTTCGAATAAAAAAAAATGTGCAAATATATTCTTCATAAAAAGCAGAGATAAATTCAAACGTAGTACCATTCATTTTTATGTAGAATACAAAAGCGCAAGGATGAAAAAACGAGCAAAATTACAATGACTATTTTCAGAGAGATATTCAGTCCAAATTTGGAATGCGAGCTATTTTCAACAGTCTCCATCATTGCACCTCCTGAATCTTCACTAGAATCTAGAAAGTGTTTCTTTTCCGGAGCCATGTCTCCTTTTTCCCTCTCAAACTTTTTTGAAGAACGCCACTGATCTGCGTAAAATCAATTTTTGATATAGGTATTTATTCAATTTAAAAACTACTTTGACTCCTGTAATTTTTTCGTATCTCTAACCGTTTTCGAGTAAAAAATTATTAAACGATATAATGTTATTTGCTAAATAAAAAAATAATAGAGATACTTTATTTTGATATCTCGTCATCTGAGACTCAACTTAAGCTTATTCAATAGCAAACTGAAAGAGTTCAATAATTTTCACTCGAAAACGGTTAGAGATACGAATAAATTACGAGAGTCAAAAAAGTGTTTGAATTGAACGAAGATATCAAACATTGAGTTTACGCTGATCAGTATCGTATCACACAAAAAGTTTGAGAGGGAAAAAAGAAAAGAAAACATCCAGTAGATTCTAGTTGAGATACAGGACGTGAAATGATGGAGACTGCTGAAAATAGCTCGCATTTCAAATTTTTACTGAATATTTCAAAAACTGCAGGAGTTATGAGGAAAAAACCAATGTTTTTTGAGAATTTTAACACTATGTAGCTCCATAACGAAGCTTTTGAAGACCCATGTTTATATGGACTTACTTTCTTGAAATTATACGTAGATCCATTTAAGTTGTGACATACTTTTATGCAACACCCTGTATTTAACAGTAGTCACAATACTGTCACATGAAGAAAAACCCCATGTATGAACATATCAGTAATGCCAATTGAAGTGTTTCACTCAAACATTTTCTTTGCCCTTTTCATCTGGAACGAAACTTTATCCGAGAAGAAAACAGAGAAATTTATATACCACATATTTACTTTAAAACATTTCGATAAAAAAGTTGTTTCTGACTCAAAAATTCCACCAATATCAATTTTTTGTACCTATCTACTCAAACTATGCTAGAAATTTTAAGGCCTCTCATTTCGAGGAATCATACCTCACATATTCCAACTATATAATATTCCATAATAATTGAATAAAGTTCCTGAACATTCTCCTATAATTCGCTACGTAAGTGTCGAATTCTAAGAAATTGAAATTCAGCTTAAGTGGGACTAAAGTTCGTCCAAGACGTGCCTGTATCGATTCTCTTCTGTTCCGTCCTAGCGGAATTTCCCGCATTTCGTTCTTTGAATTGACGTTGTGACATTCGGTGCAGAGCGAATTCGATATTGTTATACAACCGAATTGCCTTCCTTGACAGACGAATTGACATAAAAGATGTTCCTTCAAGTACAACTGGAGCGAGGCTCCCTGAAAATTGGAGAAGAGTCCCGACATCCTGTGAAGGACAACAAACGGCAGCGCAAACACGTCAGTAATTTCAAATAGTTTGGGTTGGAGAGAGGAAATTGAAAAGATTTATTTTCCGATGTTCGACATCGGTGGAAATTGACGATGAAATTACATGGAACTATTTGGTATCTGTTCATTGCAAGCATTCTTCTAGAACTATGAAACAACTCATGAAAAATTAGAGAAAGGCTTAACGTAAAGTGCGAGTTGAGTATTGGTTGACGAACGCTTGAAAGACGCTCATAAAGGAGCCTAGCGACAGTGCACACTCGGTACTTGGCCCGTATACCCCAGCGCCAGCTCAAAAACCTCTACAGGAGCTGGCGCTGGGATATACGGCCAATTAACAAGTGCTAACCCAGGTTGAAACCTCATTGAGTTTGTTCCGGCACTGCCAGATCATCTTTGAGTCCATAATGTAGGAGCTCAGTGCTTTAATAGCAACTTGACTTTCTGAGTATATGGCTCTCGCACTTCTGATAGTTTCTTTGACATAAAAGATGTTCCTTCAAGTACAACTGGAGCGAGGCTCCCTGAAAATTAGAGAAGAGTCCCGACATCCTGTGAAGGACAACAAACGGCAGTGCAAACACGTCAGAATTTCAAATGGTTTAGGTTGGAGAGAGAAAATTGAAAAGATTTATTTTCCGATGTTCGACATCTCCGATGGTGGAAATTGGCGATGAAATTACATTTGGTATCAGTTCATTGCAAGCATTCTTCTAGAACTATGAAACAACTCATGAAAAATTAGAGAAAGGCTTGACGTAAAGTGAGCGTTGAGTATTGGTTGACGAGCGCTTGAAAACGCTCATACAGCCTAGCGACAGTGCACACTTGGTACTTGCCTGTATATCCCAGCGCCAGCTCAAAAACCTCTACAGGAGCTGGCGCTGGCATATACGGCCAATTACCAAGTGTTAACCCAGGTTAAAAAGACCTTACTTTTCTTGCCCACCTCATTGAGTTTGTTCCGGCACTGCCAGATCATCTTTGAGTCGATAATGTAGGAGCTCAGTGCTTTAATAGCAACTTGACTATCTGAGTGTATGGCTATATCGCACTTCTGATAGTTTCTTTGACATAAAAGATGTTCCTTCAAGTACAACTGGAGCGAGGCTCCCTGAAAATTGGAGAAGAGTCCCGACATCCTGTGAAGGACAACAAACGGCAGCGCAAACACGTCAGTAATTTCAAATAGTTTAGGTTGGAGAGAGGAAATTAAAAAGATTTATTTTCCGATGTTCGACATCTCCGATGGTGGAAATTGGCGATGAAAATACATGGAACTATTTGGTATCAGATCATTGTGAGCATTCTTCTTGAACTATGAAACAACTCATAAAAATAAGAGAACGGCTTGACGTAAAGTGCGCGTCAAGTATTGGTTGACGGGCGCTTGAAAGACTCTTATACAGGAGCCTAGCGACAGTGAACACTTGGTACTTGGCCCGTATATCCCAGCGCCAGCTCAAAAACCTCTACAGGAGCTGGCGCTGGGATATACGGCCAATTACCAAGTGTTAACCCAGGTTGAAAAGACCTCACTTTTCTTGCCCACCTCATTGAGTTTGTTCCGGCACTGCCAGATCATCTTTGAGTCTATAATGTAGGAGCTCAGTGCTTTAATAGCAACTTGACTATCTGAGTGTATGGCTTTATCGCACTTCTGATAGTTTCTTTGACATAAAAGATGTTTCTTCAAGTACAACTAGAGCGAGGCTCCCTGAAAATTGGAGAAGAGTCCCGACATCCTGTGAAGGACAACAAACGGCAGCGCAAACACGTCAGTAATTTCAAATAGTTTAGGTTGGAGAGAGGAAATTGAAAAGATTTATTTTCCGATGTTCGACATCTCAGATGGTGGAAATTGGCGATGAAATTACATGGAACTATTTAGTACTGGTTCATTGTAACATTATTCTCGAACTATGAACAACTCATAAAAAATAAGAGAAAGGGTTGACATAAGTGAGCTTTGAGTATTGGTTGACTAGCGATTGAAACTTGAAAGACGCTCATACAGGAGCATAGCGACCGTGCACACTTGGTATACTCCGTTCACGAAAGGTTGAGCACATAGTAGGCGTTTCTTTATTTATCTGAAGTTGGCAGTATTTGCTGTCATAACGTTAAATAAATTCCATGTTGCCGAATGTACCACCTCGTCCGACGAGCTTGCGAGTTATCAGACGACTTTATGCAATATTGACAACATTGCGTATCAATCTGACAAGAAAATGAACATCATAACCTAAAATTTTAATATACACAGTGGAATATGTCAATTATCATGGCCAACCGACGGCTCAACCTTTCGTGAACGGACTCTACTTGGGCTTAAAAACCTCTACAGGAGCTGGCGCTGGGATAAATGGGCCAAGTACCAAGTGTGCACTGTCGCTAGGCTCCTGTATGAGCGTGTTTCAAGTTTCAAGCGCTAGTCAACCAATACTCAACGCTCACTTTACGTCAACCCTTTCTATTATTTTTATGAGTTTATCCCAGCGCCAGCTCAAAACCTCTACAGGAGCTGGCGCTGGATATACGGCCATTACCAAGTGTAACCCAGGTTTAAAAAGACCTTACTTTTCTTGCCCACCTCATTGAGTTTGTTCCGGCACTGCCAGATCATCTTTGAGTCGATAATGTAGGAGCTCAGTGCTTTAATAGCAACTTGACTATCTGAGTGTATGGCTATATCGCACTTCTGATAGTTTCTTTGACATAAAAGATGTTCCTTCAAGTACAACTGGAGCGAGGCTCCCTGAAAATTGGAGAAGAGTCCCGACATCCTGTGAAGGACAACAAACGGCAGCGCAAACACGTCAGTAATTTCAAATAGTTTAGGTTGGAGAGAGGAAATTGAAAAGATTTATTTTCCGATGTTCGACATCTCCGATGGTGGAAATTGGCGATGAAATTACATGGAACTATTTGGTATTGGTTCATTGCAACATTATTCTCGAACTATGAAACAACAAACAACAATAAAAAATGAGAGAAAGGCTTGACGTAGAGTGCGCGTTGAGTATTGGTTGACGCTTGAAAGACGCTCATACAGGAGCCTCGCGATAGTGCACACTTGGTCTTTGGCCCGTATATCCCAGCGCCAGCTCAAAAACCTCTACAGGAAGCGGCGCTGGGATATACGGCCAATTACCAAGTGTTAACCCAGGTTGAAAAGACCTTACTTTTCTTGCCCACCTCATTCAGTTCGTTCCGGGATTGCCAGATCATCTTTGAGTCGATAATGTAGGAGCTCAGTGCTTTAATAGCAACTTGACTATCTGAGTGTATGGTTATATCGCCCTTCTGATAGTTTCTCTGACATAAAGATGTTCCTTCAAGTACAACTGGAGCGAGGCTCCCTGAAAATTGGAGAAGAGTCCCGACATCCTGTGAAGGACAACAAACGGCAGCGCAAACACGTCAGTAATTTCAAATAGTTTAGGTTGGAGAGAGGAAATTGAAAAGATTTATTTTCCGATGTTCGACATCTCCGATGGTGGAAATTGGCGATGAAATTACATGGAACTATTTGGTATCACTGTAAGCATTCTTCTCGAACTATGAAACAACTCATAAAAAATAAGAGAAAGGCTTGACGTAAAGTGCGCGTTGGGTATTGGTTGACGAGCGCTTCAAAGACGCTCAAACAGAAGCCTAGCAACAGTGCACACTTGGTACTTGGCCCGTATGCAATGCGGCCCGTATATTCCAGCGCCAGCTCCAAAACCTGAGAAAATCTTCAGGACATTATAAGTAAAAGAGAGGAATGGGAACTAGAATACACCGACTATCACCTCAAAGAAAATACCGTAAAATGGTACACAGATGGTTTCAAAACCTCTACAGGAGCTGGCGCTGGGATATACGGGCCAAATACCAAGTGAGCACTGTCGCTAGGCTCGTGTATGAGCGTCTTTCAAGCGGAAATCTTAGCTTTGACAGATGTCTAGATATAAATCTGGAAAGAAACTATCAGAAGTGCGAGAGCCATACATTCAGATAGTCAAGCTGCTATTAAAGCACTGAGCTCCTACGCCATCGATTCAAAAATGATCTGGGAGTGCCGGAGCAAACTCAATGAGGTAGGTAAAAAATTAAGATCTTTTTAACCTGGGTTCCTGGCCATTCGGGAATCAAAGGAAACGAAGAGGCGAATACACTTGCCAAAGAGGGCGCACGAATGTCATTCATTGGCCCAGAACCCTTCTATGGTATAGGTGAATGTATCTATAAGAAGGAGTTTCTCGAGAAGGAAAAAGCCGAGAGGGAAAAACTCTGGCGGAATCTCCCACGGATGGATCATTTCATTAAGTTCCTTCGGAACTTTGAAACAGCATTATCCAAGAGATATCTGGATCTTGGTAAGAAACAATTAGACCTCCTTACTGGCTTTCTTACAGGACACTGTCGCCTTAGGAATGGATTGTCGGACACTGACGAGTGTAGGTTTTGTGGGAAGGAAGAAGAAGAGAATGCCTTGGGCTAGAAACTTGTAAGAGTGAGGAACTAGCCTCGTTGAAGCCTTTAAAGATACTGGATTTCATCAGATCGTTGGAACTGAAAGGCGAGCTGTGAAGGGTGTGGTCAGAACATCTCTGTAAGGGGGCACAATAGACCTTGAGGTCGCAGGGAACTGTAATCCTTTTTTAAACTTTCAAACTATCAACTATCAAACTATTGGTTGACGACTCGGGCTCATAATCTGCAGATCTTGGGTTCGAATCACACCCCGGAATGATTGAATTTTATGATTATCCTTCACGTTTTTGAATTTGACGTTTTTTGTTCTGCTATATAATGTGCAGACAAAAGTTTTTCTAACTAAGTGATAAATCAAATTTGAATATCTTGAGATCTATTGGATTTATTTTATTCAAGTCTTGATAATGATATAAAACAAGACCAATAGCTCCCATGATATTCTTGTTTTATTTATTGTTTTCCCAACATGAACAAGTGCGCGAAAGCTTCTTATTACACGTCAGGGCTTTCTTAAAATTCTACAACTATCAGTTTTTACTGACAATAAAATTCAACTCATAAAACAAAAGCTGAAACTTCAAGCTAAGTAACCAACTAATCAATATTCTATAGCGAATATTCCACAAAAGGTGTAATCAAATCAACGTGTATATTGAATCAAGGCAGCTTTACCGGCAGAGAGACTTCATTTTCACCCTGCTTAACAAACAAAATGACCTCGCTCGAAGTTTCATCAGCAATATCAACAAACTGGAGGTTTGCGGCTGCCTCATTGCATACTACACATCAGAAGACCAGCCTCAAACTCATACTTGCTCAATCAATTATTCAAATTCTCTTTCGGAGAGTTGGAAGAGCATGTATTAGCCCATGAAATTTTCATAAAAATTTGAACAACGTCAACAGGCGCTCATTATTCGCCAGGCTTACACAATGGAATTATTCTTCTGAAAAAGAGCAGAACACAATTTCTCTTAATTTTGGCATCTACAGTCGCTGTCACGAATACAGGGTGCGCCGAAGAAATTAGACAAAAACATATGCGATCGATTTCGGAAATATCAGACAACTTTATCCAGAATTTCGTTGGGTATGTAGGCGATATCAAACAAATATTGTTCTTCAAGTGGGTTAGGGTGCTGGGACGATCATTATGAATACGTGATATATAACCTCATAAAAATACCAGAGGGCTGAATCATGGTACTGTGCTGAAGTGGTAAAAATCCCAGAGATTTTCAGCCCCTAAAATCACAACGTGTCACTGGTGTGCATTTTCGCAAGTTGAGATAATTGACCCATATTTCTTTGGCGGAAATGAAGGTATAGTTTTGGTGACTTTTGATTGTTATGGTTCAAGATTCATTCTTCTTTCATAGGGTTCTATAAAGTTTTCATTCTCCAGCAAATACCTCTGAATCAGCCCCTTTCAATGTTTTATGGGGGACATTCGAAAATCACATGTTCAAGAAGATTATCTCACGACTCTGGCATTTGAAAGTTTCGAATATAAACGAGACTTTTCGATTTTCAGGCACAATAGGAGGGGGAACATTCCTGATTTTTTTGTGTTAGGTAGATTGTCAGGAGTAAGGGAAGCACGTCGGGTTGCCTCATCGACCCTCTCGGTGTCTACGGTGACGATGTTTGAGCAAGAAGTTCCTCCGTCAATTGCGCAACGTATTGTCTCTCCACTCCACTCCACTCCACTACTCGCTTGTTTCACTCTGGGGTGTGTAGTGCACCCATGTTTTCATCATGGTGATAATATGAGTGAAAATTGGTCTCCTTGTTCCTGAAATAGTGCATGAAGACGCCCACACACCCACCTGAAAATGCAATTTCTGGTCAGCTGTCAGAAGGCGAGGAAACCACCTGGCGCAACCCTTACGGTACTCCTTGCTCCTCTGTGAGAATGGCAGTAGGTGCTCCCATAACTTATCCCGATCTAACTTTGCAATTTCAGAAGTGGTACGACGTCTGTCGTCTTCAATAAGCTGTCGAACACTACTGATGTTGTTCGCTGCGGTCATGGCTCTCATTTTTAAACACATTCACGACCCCCCACGAACTGTTTATGCCATGCAAACACTCTGGCTCGTGACACTGTCTCTTCTCCGAACATGGGCAGTCAATCTCCCCAAGATTTAGGCCAGTTTTACGCCTTCTGCGGCGTGAAACTTGATTACAACACGTTGTGCAATCGACAGAGAACCTCTTTCTCAACATCGTCACAGTGGGACATCGAGAGACTCGGTGAGAAAATCCGACGTGCTTTCCTTACTCCTGACCTACCCAACAACAACAAAATCAGGAATGTTCTTCTTCTCCACTATTGTGCCTAAAAATCGAAAAGTCTCGTTATCCGATATCTCGAAAACGCTTAACAAATCAAATCAAATGACCCCACAAAAAGCAATTAATTTCCACCTATTATTCACTACATTAGGGATTTTCATTTTTGTTTTATGTATTGCATTATGCTAGCTCTTGAGTTCAAAAGAATATATATTCACTACATTAGGACGAAGAGAGTGAAAGTGTTATGATTCCACCGAATGTACCAGTTCTTACATTGACATAATATCTTATTCCAACCGTCAGTGTCAAGAAGAAACAGCCAGCATATCCCCAAGTCTAGTTATAAATGATTCAAGAAATCCCTTTCTTCAACAGACAATTCATCAATTTTTCAACAATTTTTTCGAACCCTTCCGAATCAAGGAGTATCCACGATTCCAAACCGCTCATACATACTTAAAGCGCACTCACCTGTCTGTTTTTCAGCTACCTTCAACGTATAGCCCTCCAACGTCGCAGGGTCACTGGATCCTATTGTGTTCACCCCGTAGACCACAACTCTGAGCTCCTTGCCAGCATCCAGGCCAGAAACACCGAACAGGGGAGTGTTCGACGATACGTTGGCTAAAAGTTTCTCTCCTAGCTGCTCGTAAATCTCCAATATAAAATATTGCGGTAGGCCGCCATTGTAACCTTCGCTACACTCTACCTCCACCTATAACGCGATAAGAGATTATGAGGATGGGATCCAGTTCAATGAACTAGATGATTGTTTGATGAGTCGCGGTTCAAGAATTGAATTATTGATTTTCGGCTGCTCCAGAAATAGTGCAGCTGCGATTTGTCGGTGATTGGAAGGTTGTAGAGCAAGAATTACTAACTTAATACGGATTGAAGTTATGGCTTCGTTGTTCTACACGATATGCTTTTGATGGTGAGGTTTATCGGGTAATGGATGAGATTCATGGGATGCTATGAGAAGCAATATTTAACATTGTTTATGTGAAAATAAGAGTTCTATTTTCGGGATCTTTAGTATTATGTTCCCACAGAAACTTATGAATTATTCATATGAAAATTGATGGCCTTATTTTTCAATTTTTTTCTACTTGAACAAGCATTCACCAAACGTCTTGGAAAATGTTCCTTTAAAAGTAGTGGATTTAAAAATAAAAAACTTCTATTCTGGTATTTGTCTTAGTTTCTTTCTTCCTCTCTAATCTTTCGAAGGTGAAATGAAATGAATGTCACTTGAATCTGATCTTCATTTTGTTTTAGATGATCTTATTTTTTAATTCCTAGATAGTATTTGAATTTCCTTAATTTCTTCAATACAAAAATAATTTCTGAACACAGCTGAGAACTCTTGTTGAATACTAGGAAAACATTGAAATGATAAAAATCAAGTAACCAATATCTTGTATGATATTCTAATCGACTAAATTTATCGCGAAAACAAATACTTATGATATTACGTACATTATCAGTGATAGACTTTTTTACCGATGCCACCATAAAACAAAATTAATCCAAAAAAAGAAAACACGCTATCGAAAATCAAGAAAATCATTTTCAATAAACTTGCACAAGTTCATTACAGTAGTAATACAAAGTAAGTTCTAGCTCAATTTTATGGTAAAGATTGAGCCAGAATTCCCCTTGTACTAACTACTGAACGTCTTCGAGTATTGGTGATAATTTTTCATTAATACAACAAATGATGATACATTTATAGTTACTGAATATCGATAATTCTGAACAGATTTGTGTCTTCTGTTTCTTGAAAAGAAGCAAATTCATGGAGACTTATATAGTTGAAGAGAAATTGATTAAGATTAAAAGATTAGCTCCGAAGTATGTATTTAATATTGGTTAAATTCAATCGATTGATATTATTCATTATTGTTTCATTAATATATGCATGAAAGTTTTCAAGGAGGTGTCAGTAAAGGCATTTTGAAGTTTCAGTAAGGGTTTTCAGGAACTTAATCTATCAATAACCCGGGTTAAATATTGACAGATAAACAGTTCATTTGCTGTCGAAATTTAACCGTAGTTGGCGATCGAGTAAGTTTCAGAAAACCCCTATTGTAAACTGGTAATATAGCTCTATTGAATTTTTGGGTTATGAGTTATCTCAACCTTTATTTTTTCACCATGTAGAATCACTACAACCTTTCTTTTCACCCTTTTTACTCACCGAATCTGACGTTTGATTGACGATAGAGCAGTTGAACGGTGGATCCGGCTTACTAGCCGTAATAATATGAAAAATACAGGGTTCCAGCTGCTTGCCTGCCATGTTATGCGCCCAGCACATGACTGTCCCGTAGTCCATGTCCGTTTTGGGGGTGTAACTCAGACGGGAAGAAAAACGGCTGGCTCCGGGCTGGTATCGACTCTTGGGCACCTCGATCAATTCCGCGGAGTTATTGAAGGACCAATCGAACTTGTGGGGCGGCGGATATGACTCGACCTCGCAGAGGACGTCGGCGTTTTCCTGTTTTGCCACGCCATAGATTCTCTTCTGGTCCGACGAACAGATGGGTTTATCTGCGGAAGAAATCGGTGAGTGTGAAGGGATTTGGTTATTGAGTTATTGGACGATATACGGCCAAATGGTGCACAGAAATTACAAACTACTTCCTACGGTCGTCAACTCTAAGAGAAGACGCTCTTTCTCTTATACGTATATGTACTACCAGAAAGAGCTAGACTGATTTACATGGCGATCTTCCATAATTTGCAGCAAACTGCGTCTAGTGTAACAAATCTATGGTTGCCAATATATGGCTATTTTTCAACTTTTTGAAATTTTCTTCTTCTTTATCGAAAATATTTAATTTTGTGAAAACTACGTGACTCTAAATATTGAATGAATATTTTTCCAAACCTAATGAGATGGTCCTCATTTTTCACGAAAAAGTATTCACTAAAATCTCTTGAATAGCTGCATCTGTTTACCTCATGAATGATCTTGATTGAAAAGTTCAGACTTACTCTAAAAAACTATTTTGAACTGGGGTACAAATGCGAAGAAAAGTTTCTCTCTGTTTCATTAGCTTTTCAAAAAGGTACAACATCATTAATTTCTTCATCCAATCAAAACTATGGCCGGAAAACTGAATACGTAACAGATATTTTCGAGTCATTCAGAAATCCAATACAGTGGAACTTTCAGTAACGAACCTCTGTATAACGAATTTCGACAAAGACATTGCACCTTGAATCCAAATCCCATGTAAAAAGCACCCTCTAAAACGAAGTAAATTCTCTATATAATGAAATATTCAAAGAACATCACTCTTTGATGGGTATTGGTAAGAATGAATCCCGATCTTAAACTTAATTATTACGGCGGGTAGAGGGATCTTTCTGAAACAGTTTTAAATACACCCCTGGCTGTTTGGTTTCAATCGAACCATTACGCTAGTGTGAAAAGTTGTGCGAGAATTTCTGAAAGGAAGTGCTTAAGTTTGAATGATAACTCAAATTTATCAGTGAAATACACCGCGACTTTGCCTACTATAGAAACAAATTTTTCTGTATAACGAAATTTATTCATAACGAATTTCTCTGGCGGATTTAGCGCTTCGTTGTAGGGAAGTTCCACTGTATTTCCTTATATATCTTTATTATATTTCTTTTTATTTTCAGCTTTCGTACGAGTTTAGTGAAAAATTCAATAGCCAAATGGCTATTGAACTGATATTTTCCAATCCACTCAATCAATACATATAATATTCAACTCCCCTTCTGATAAATCAGAGCCTGCAGAAGTCAATGCATTCCCGAACGATTAACTCGAAAATTAGGAATAATGCTCGAGCGAACAATTTGCCCAGCAGAGGAGACTTGGGCCGAAGACAGAGAGAAAAGTTGGAGAATAACCCAAAATTATGTGATTAGTGTTAATTAGTTCGGAATCAGCACCAAGTTATGGAACCGATGTTAGGTTGTAATCCCTATCAAGTTCAACTTGGAAGATATCCGAGGTAGTTCGAATATTTTGAATCTCTAAACAGGTGTAAGAAGTTCAAACAATTTTCCACAATTAGCTAATGGAACGATCATTACGAGGAGGAGTTGGTAAACTCGGAGGTTCTCTTCTTCTCTTCATTTGTTTAGAATTAGCGCACTTAATGTTCCTTCATTAGGTTAGGAAGTTTAACAAGCATCCTAAGAACAATACAAGAAAAGTTTACTGTTTGAAATCTACCTTGAACAGGTGCTTTTACAATGACATTCTTCAGTAATATCCTTATTGAAAAAGTGATTATTATTGATGAACTGAAGTGGAGTTTTGAAAGTCAAACTAGTGAATATTACACTATTGAACTTCCATCCTTATGATTTGCCCTCAGCATATCATTCCCGGAAACTTTTTCTGCAAAATATCAATTGTTTCGTTGCTTGTATGGCACGTACGCCGTCTTGTAACAAGTAAACACTGTCCAGATCAATACTATCCAATTTCGACATAAAAAATCATTAATTATCTCTCGATAGCGCAATCCATTCACCGTAACTGTTGCTCCAGCGTCATTTTCTGAAAGTAGGTCCAATGACTCCGCCGGACCATAAACTACACGAAAGAGTCACACGTTGAGAATAGAGAGGCTTTTCGACAATAACTCTTGGGTTTTCCGAGTCCCAGATGCGACAATTTTGCTTGTTGACGAAGCCACCGAGTGGAAATGGGCCTCATCACTCAAGATGATTTTCGATGGAATTCCGGATCATTTTCATGCATTTCATACTGATCAGCAAAGACACCAGGTTGTTGATGATCGACCGGCTTGAGTTCTTGTGTTAACTGAACTTTCTGAGCCTTAAGACCCAAATCCTTATGCAAAATACGGGGTGATGACGTATGTGGAATGCCTAATTCCAAAAAACGACTAGGAATGGAGAAACCTGGGGTTATTTCGACACTTTCGGCTACAGCAGCAATATTTTCGGCTGTTCTTGAGCGACGTGCACGGGTTGTTTTTCACATCACTTACTTGTCCCAACAGCTCGAATTTTTCCACTAATTTTTTTTTGCGGTCCGACAAGGTGCTTTACGACGACCCAAAAATGTTCGAGGTTTACGAACCGTCTCTGCCAAATTTTACCAGTTTTATAGTGAACTTTAATTTCAATACGTTCTTGAAGCGTGTATCGTTTCATTTTTATTAATGGCGTAGTTTTTAGTTCTCAAATGTCAAAGAATGACAACCTCAAACGTGACATATACCGAAATAGCTTGATAAAATAACACCTCTTAATGAAAAACCCTTTATTAGTAAACAATTCAGGATAACTATGATCGAACTTACACATTATTTTCAAAGCAATTGTATTGCTGTCCCCATCTCCTTCAACATTGGATGCTATACAAGCGTAGTTGCCAGTTTGTCCTTTCGTTATACCTTGCAGGACCAAATCACTCGAGCTTATGATGATTCCTCCTTTCTGATCATGCTGCATAACTTTTCCCTGAAAATCGAAAAATTATGGTCCTAATAGTATTGAATATGCGTATTGTCAGTGTCAGGTGTTTCCTTTGATGAAAGCACATCTCTTAATGAGCAATTTTATGTCTGTGCAAGGTTTGTCAGATGATTTTTTCGTTTCAATCAACTGATCGATATAAAACTCCATTTTTCAATATATAATCTCCCATTTAATATGGTTAAGAAGTCTAACCTATCCAAACTAACTAACCAAACCCAGCCGACCAAACCTACCTTTAGTCCGTTCACGAAAGTTTGAGCCGTCGGTTGGCCATGACAATTTGCCATATTCCACTGTGTATATCAAAATTTTAAGTTATGTCGTTTATTTTCTTGTCAGATTGGTTCGCTATGTAGTCAATAGTTCATAAAGTTCTCTGATAACTCGGAAACTCTTCAGACGAGGCCGGGTACATTTGGCAACGGTAACTTTGTTCATCGTTATGATAGCAAGTACTGCCAATCTCAGATAAATAAACAAACGCCTACTTTGGCGCTCAATAATATGTGAATGGACCATAACCAAACGTAACCTAACTAACCTTACTTGACCAACCTACCTACCTAATCACCCAGAAACTTTATACGTTGTGTTTGAATAACTATTTCATTCTTAATTTCATGCTAACCACACCCGTGGAAAAAGCATAAATCCATGTAGTGATTTCATAAAAATGTGATAACATAACCTTACTTCAAGTCATGTTACTTGCCACAGTTAAAGCTATACGAGGTTGTCAGATAGTTTGCATTTCTCGCACTGATTAGTGTATTCGATTCAGCATTTTCCGTCAGTGATATCTATCCATCCTTCGTATAATACAAAACTAACTCCATTTTTCCATATTCAATCCCTCATTAAATATTGTTGAAAAGCTTACAGTCATCACGAAAACTCTCGAAAATAAATCAAAACGTTTAGAGCTTCCTCAGTTTCAGCGAAAAACATCAATTTTTCGCATGGCAGCATGGCTTTACTGATCTCTCGTCTCGCGAAAGATTCTAATAACTCATTCGTATCAGAGTTTCAAACTTTTAACTTTTCCCTCCCAAGGAAATTCGCTAACGATGTTGGCTACAAGGATGGGCATAATCAATGTTGGTATTTTGCCGTGTCGTTAAATCGGCCAAGTTCGAAAAAGGAAACTTGAATCCCCGAGTTGGTCGTTTGGTCCATAAAACCCTTGTTAGAACTTTGCGCAACATAATGATTAGATATGTGCAACAATGTTATTTTTGGAGACGTGGAATTCTGGATTATAGAAAAATTTGGATGTCATTTGAGCTGTTTCCTTCATTATTTTGGCGAAATGGAAAAGATATTACTTAAATAATATAGAAGATTCATCAAACTTCCTAATGGACATCAAAGAAAACGACTAGCATTCTTTCCTAGACGTGTTTGTAAATGAAAAACTAAAAAACACAGTTTTTTGGTGAACAAAATATGCTCACGTTGTTTTGAATTCTTAGGACCGAAACCCTCCCTTGGCATAGGAAAAAACTTACTGAAAGAAATTCAAGAAAAAGGAGACAGAGAGGAAGGCACTCTGGCAAAGACTTTCTGGCCTAGAACACTCAAAACATTGGAACATTTAATACGGTAAGATCCCGAACTCTCTTGGGATTCAACAATAATGAGCTGCACCTTTCAAAGGGTTCCTCTGGGGCACTTGACGTCTCAGGTAGGCTAGTTCTAGATGAGGTGGGGAAAATAAACCAATAGGTGGCAGTGCAGAGACAAATCTTCAATTGAATCTTGATTGCTATCATCAATAGAAGAAATTGTAGAGATTGAGAACATCTGTGAAATTCTTAAGAACATTGGCTCAACAATCAAGTAATTATCGTGGCTGATGTATCATTATTATTAGAACTGAGCTTGTTATGGCAAGGTTAGCCTTACGGGAGCTTCGACCATGTAGATATCTTGTTCTATACCCTAGTCATTCATGGAAACCCAAGAAGGTAGTCAATGACGTTGATAAAACCGACAATCTCCTATGGCCGTTGCCTCTTGGCTTGGGTAGCTAGGACCGTCAGTTCTGCTGACTCTCCCATACACAAATGACATTCTACCGACAGTGTCCTGTGAGCAGTCCTACCATCACCCGAACCTCAGCTCGTGACAGCCTCAGGAGCTTTCTGATATAGGTAGGTGAAATAATCATGAATATTTTAGCCTGAGTAAGTCCAGGAGTGTTTCTCCAGATTGTTATTCTGTTATTTAATTCTCATTGCTGGGACGCTATCTTCTCAAAGCCCACAGAAAGACTCAGGTCAAGCCGGTATTTGACCTTGATGCACTGATGCTGAAATAAATATTGAAAAATCTGATGGTGGGATTAAATAATCGAAAACTTATATTCAAAATACGTCGTGAATGTGTTAAATCCTAGATTAGAGAAACCAGATACAATTTGAAAATTGGTGCTGAAGAACATGAAAGTTAGCTCAACAGCGAGTCGATGGAATAATGAGATAGATAAAGCTCGAAAAAGATCTAGAGGATTATGATATTCGAACAATTTACAAAATGGATAGAAATTATGGATTAGTGATTTCCGAGAACTGTTAAATGATAAATATTTCTAAAAGTACAAAAAATGCTGAAGGAAGTTAGCAAAGTTCTAACAGTGATCCCTGACGACAGTCTATGAATGCTAAAACGTTGGATATTAAAAAAAAAAAACGATGGAAAGCACAATTGACATATTTATCCATTTTTGAGCGCTCATTCTACTCAAACGAGTTCTATATCGTTTTGCCCAAATGTCTGTAATTTCGGATTTTGAGCCGAAAATGGTCTCAAACGATGGGTTAACTCCCTGATGACGAATTCGTGGTCAAACTCAATTCTGTCTGTGGGGGCCGTCCGGCCGTCCGTTAGCACCATAACTTTCGACGGGATTGTCTTAGAGACTTGAAATCTTCAGCATGAGTTCGGGTCCCAATGGCTCGATTAAGTTCGTTACCAGCCAAATCGTAAAATATGGCCATCCAAATTTTTCCTCAATATCTCAGAAAATACGAAAACCATCAGAATGAAATATCACGGCCAATGTCAAGATGCCGATAAACAAGCCTCAAGCAAAATTTTGTGGCCATAGTGTGAACAGAACCATAAAAAATTCAATTGTAATATTGAAAAAAATGAACTTCATGTTTCCTTAAAAAATATACGATTGGAGTGAAATTTTTTTGTCAATGAAGATCGATTTCTTAATGTTCCTCCAAAATTTCGTCACCATAGTTTTAACAGAACCATAAAAAATTCATTGGAATATTGAAAAGAAAAATCTTATATTCAGATAACAGGATATCCGATTTGAGTGAAATTTTTTCTATGAATAAAGATTGATATACTGACTTCAGGCAAAACTTTGCGACCATAGTGTCAACAGAACCATAGAAATTCATTAGAATATTGAAAGAATAATCTTTATATTTCCATAACAGAATATCCGATTCGAGTGAAATTTTTGGAATGAAAACTGCTATACTGAATGTTCATGCAAAATCTCAAGGGATCGCAACATCAGAACTATAGAATTTAATTTTTGTAATTATTTATTTTTCACATATTTTAATCTTTTGAATAATTTGCAGAATATAATTTCAATTTTACTGAGATTCCGCCTTTATACAGTGTGGTTTGGTCATGACTTAGCGATAATTCAAGGTCATCAAATATACCTAATATTATCGACAAAAACACCCAAACTTGGAAGTTTACTCCCTAGTTTTGGAGTAGCCCCCATTTTAAATTTACTTTTTTATTTTCGTTGACCCTTCCAATAATATCGATTTCTTTGGACATAAAGGTCCTACTGATGTGAAACAACGTTTTTTGAAAGATGATCCTACCACCTTTCATTGAAGTATAACAATATAAAAACATTCAACTTGAAACGCCATAAAAAAATTCTTTAAAAAAGTTCATAGTGAAAATATGTACTGATTTTCTTAGAAAATCCGCAATAGTACAAAACTAGCACATTGAAGTATATATTTTTTTCAATGATTTAACCACGCAGGACACAAGCTACAAAACAACACTCACATTTCTGTAAGTTACATAATTTGAGAGTTATTGCTGTTCGAACATGACCCTTATGAATTGATAAAATAAAAAAAACCTCAGTACTGTACTATCGATAATTTTCATGATCAACAAACAAATTAATCATAAAATTGCTCAAAATGGCCTCCTCTGCCTTGTAGACAGGCGGTGACCTTCATGACGAACACCTGTCTTGTGTCTTTGGCTCGCGTAATGTTTATGTTCGAGCAGCAATAACTCTCAAATTATGTAACTTACAGATATGATGTAATGTTGTTTTTGTAGCTAATATCCTCGCGTGTTAAATCATCGAAAAAATGGCGTTTTCCAAGTTGAATGTTTTATATTGTTTATACTTCAATGAAAAGTGGTAGTATCATCTTTCAAAAACATTTTTTTCACATCTGTAGGATTTTTATGTCCAAAGAAAACGATATTATCTGGAAGGGTCAACGAAAATAAAAAAGTAAATTTAAAATGGGAGCTACTCCAAAACTAAGGGGGTAAACTTCAAGTTTTTGGGTGCTTTTGTCGATGATATTAGGTATATTTGATGGCCTTAAATTAAAGCTATACACACTGTTATTTTGATATCAAATTCCATATAAAATTTCACGTAATAGTCTTTTTTCCCACCAACACGAGCACTCAAAAGCTCCTGGTCAGGGCTTTCTTTCTTTAAATAATTCATCAATATTCTCATGCCAAAAACAAACACTCGTCCGTTTCAATTAAATAATTATAGACTGATTCTCAACAAACACACTTACGTTGTGCTTCCAAAGGACCTTGTAAGCCCAAGGATTGGCGTTCACCTTACACTCGAAGTAGACGTCGTCCCCTTCCTCAATATCGTCAGGATTAAGGTTGGATCCCAGAGTCAGCATCGGTATTGGCACATCTGAAGAGGAAACATTGAAAATTAATTTCCCTCGTTTGTTTTTTCGTGTAGGGCCGAGGGAAAATAGGGGATTATGTTACGCTGTGAGGAAGGTTCGGATGATTCGATCTGATGCTGTTTGTTTTCTTAGAGGGGTGGATAGATATAAGGGTGGATTGTGTTGATTATTTCGGATATTGAGACTTTAGTTAAGTCGAATCTTGTTGGAAGAGGGTGAAAGGTATAGGGAAAATATTGGGAATAGTTTCAGAAATGCGTTGAAAAAACTCAGCTAACCTAACCTAACCTATTTTCTGAGTTATCCGAATTTGTTACTTTCGAATAGAATGATCTGAGGACTCCAAGTTGCGAGTGTGTTCGTTTAAAAGTCGTGAGTTTTTTTTTAGTATGGTGATCTGACAGTTATCTTTTGATTGTTATCGCTTCACTATAGAGCATAATAGTAACAGGGTTTTTATAAAAGATTGTAACAGAGCAGTTGGCTTTGGATTATTCTTTGCGGCTACAGAATACCAGAGTAGGTTCACTCTAACCAATCAGAACACAGCATGATCCTAGAATTCTGTGGTTTGCATAGAAGCAGCAAAATGAGTATAATCCAAAGCTCTGCCCTGTTACATCATTTATAGAGACCCTGTATATTATGCAACGAGCGTATAATATAGCTATTATTCGCGAAGTGAAGTTTAGACCTCGAGCCGTAGGCGAGTGGCCCAAACCCCAAGCGAATAATAGCCATTTACCTCAAGTAAACATAGGTACTATACTTTATCCACGACTACTGAATATATTTCGTAAGATTTTAACATTTGGGTGACCGGCGACAGGACCCTTCTATGAGAAGCGTAGAAAAGTCGAGTTGACACATGAGAAATTTTTGGAGAACTGGTCATTGTATATTTTGTAATGAAAAAAGCTTTAATTGATATAATGAAAGTAGATTTGGCACACGATTGACAAGTATACCATATTTGTTGTTAGTTGGAGTACTTTAGAATACTGAAGAAGAACCAATTTAAAGAATATTATATCAAAGCTGAATCTATAGCAATCTGACAGCAGTGATTATAATCTCATTATTTCCTTGTGATTAATGTGTTTTTAAAGCCGAGCACAGAGACGTAGGTACAATTGACGGATTTTACAACAGTCGTGGATAAAATATGTTTTTTTATTTCGAAATCGTACTGTGACAATGAAGCCGCATTATTTTATCAGCTCTTGAACTCAAATTGGCAGTCAATGCGTATTTTCAGTATCTTGAATCTTGTGACAACATTGAGGCATCAGTGTTAAATATACATATAGGGTGTTCTGATTTGTTTCCGACAAACTGAATGGGTGATAGATTACATTATTTTAAGCAAAAAAGTTCCTATGAACATGGGTCCGGAAATTCTCCGTTTCCAAGATACAAGGTGTTAAAGTTGCAAAAATAATTCGCGTTTTTCAATACGAGTACCTTTCCCAACAACATATTTCAGGAATAGAACATTTAGACCACTTAAAAACACAAATACATAGCCTACCACTTCTATTCATTAGAGGGCAATAGAAAATCCGCATGCATTTAGCCTTAGAATTTTCAAATGAATTTAAATTGAATATGTCTTTGAATGGGAATAATTTTCGGAGAGGTTTTTGGGACCCTTTGGCATTAAATGCATTTTTCTCTCTGAAACGATTGATCCTAGCGTTGCCGGTGGCGCCCTCTAGAAAATACAACTAATCGACCACAAATTTGAATTTATCGTCCCAAAAAACCCTGTTTACGAAATTTCATGAAAGGATTTCGAAGCAGTTAAACACATTGAAGACAACGCGAATTATTTTTTCAACTTTAACACCCTGTATCTCCGAAACGAAGCATTTCCGGATCCATTTCATAGGAACTTTCTTCCTTGAAATGATGGGATCTATCACCCATTTCAGTGTCGGAAAACAATCAGAACACCCTGTACAGCTATCCAATTATTCACTCAAAATTCAAGTACCTAATCAATTTTACTAAAAATATTATTTCTATCCTAGTAAGTTCAAAGGTACGAGCAAGCATAAATAGTTGCGATTTCGATTCAAAAAGAGTGGTAAGTTGGCATAGTTGTAAACTGTCACTCTTCAATCGACTGATGAACGAAAGCTTACGCGTACGTCACACTCCACCGCAAATCCTGATCGTCTGAATTTGCTAGTATTCATAGGCGATCTCAATCATTTTTTTTCTCGAAAACTTGAAACGAAGAAACGCAAGAGAAAATGTTTTCAGGTCTTCTCTCCCAGTGTCTGAAAAAGAAACATTAAAACATTTTAAATTGAGATCAATTGCTCCTGCGTGAATTACACTATAAATAAAAAATACAAATTGAAATCTACAACTTTTATACCGATTATTCAGAATTGACTACCCTGAATTCTATCGGTATTGTGCGCTTACTCATATTGGGAAACGATTAATCATGTTTGAATATCCTTAGAGCTTATGGTGTTTTCATCCTATTTATGAATTCAACTATTTTGTTCGAACCTTAACCCACTGTGAACGTTTCAAACTTTGAATTTGTCGGCTGTAAACTCTCTCAATGGCTGATATAAATCCATTAAAACGGTACACTAGGAAAATAATGGTTAAAGCGCTTAAAAACCTACTAAATATCGTCCTTTCAGAATCTTCAATATATAGGTACAGACACACATCTCATCATGGAAATAAATACTTAAGCCCATAGAAAACCGATTCATGAGAGATTTCTTTTGAATGAAAAATTTTCAATACTCAGCCTCACCAACCTCACAATATAATTTCCATATGAATAACTTCGAAAAATAAAATAAATCATCACAATTCAACACAATCTAAACCACCATTCAGAATAAATCAGATGACTGATCGTATTGGCACTCGGTGGCAGTGCAGCCAAATTCGCCATTATAAAAAGAATTCGTACAATGGCACATTCGAAACCACAGCTTTCTTGATGGCTCTAGCAAAACCAAACACGGTCCTTTGTCTGAAGCTCAGCCGGGCACTGGATGTGGGGGATATACGAATTCTTATTTCCATATCCTTTATATATAAGAGTCTGCAAAATCTGAGGCAGCTGGAAAAAGCCGCATATACATATCCGAATGGCTCCAAAGTGATCCAGACGTTCTAGTGCCTTTCCATCGATTCGAAATTGTTCCAGGAGCAACAAGAAGGAAGTTTGCGGCGCATGAAGTGGGTCTCTTACTTTGATGTTGAATTTTCGACAAAAACTGCAGGTTTGAAAAATGGAAAATGACGAACAAACTTGCGTTCGCGTTCGGAGAAGCGAGTTATGTGAGGTTTTTCTTATATGGTGGTAATCGACATACGGAAGTGGAAAATGAACAAATTTATTTTCTTTTGAGGTAGTGTTGGTCTTCTTGAGTTTAATAAGGATCACAAATTCCATCTGGTTCAACTCATTTTCGACAAGAATTCCATTTCTCATCATTATAAAAACATTAATCGAAACTTTCTAATGAATCAATCATGAATTTCGGAAAAGAGGTTTCCTATTATGATTTTCTTACTACTGACTCTAAGAGGAGAGGAATAACCTCAAAATTCGAGTTTGGAGAAGGATAGTTATACAGGATGTCTGTAAATAAATGCGAGGGACTTTGGGAGATGATTCCTCGAAGAAAATAAGCAGGGGTAGCTAATATAATTTTTTTTGAAATCGACCCCCCATTCAAGATACAGCTTAGGAAGGTGATTTTTCAGATCACATCACTTTATTAGTAGGGGTTGCAAACAACAACCACCCTATGATTTTGTTCAAAATTGGTTTTCGTAGGATAGCTTTTCAAAACTAAAATTCTCTTATGGTTTCCCATTCAATTCTGGAGAAAAAAGTCTCCTGCAAATTTCGATACATTCGATACTTTTCTCAGAAAAAATAAAAACTTACTCTTATGAAACTGATACTTAATTGTAGAAGGAATCATAGAAAATCATTTTCTTCTGTCAAAACCCATTTTTGAGCATAAACATATCTTGGAGTATTCATTTTATGGAACATACGATGAAGTGGAATGAACATTGATCATAAGAGCTTGTAGATTCTCATTTTTTCCTAAAAAGTACCGACTGTATCGAAATTTTGCAAGGGACTAGAATTAAATGTGAAACCATGAGAGAATTTGATTTTCGAAAATCTATCCCACGAAAACAATTTTCGAACAAAATCAAAAGGGGTTGTTATGTTCAACCCTCAATAATAAATGTATGGAAAAAAATTGTGTGAGTAAAATCCACTTAATAAATCATATTGTGTAGTTTTATGACCAAGTATTTTTAGCACTGCTAAAAAATTGAAAACTGTCAACTCGTCATCGCCTTCCAAAGGCTGTATCTTGGAAGGAGGGGCGATTTCGAAAAATAATTATAAGAACTACCCCTGGTTATTTTCATCGGATAATCATCTCCTTAAGTCCCTCGCATTTATCTACAGACACCCTGTATATTTAACACTACTCTCAATGCCGTCACATGACACACTTAAAATATCTTTTTCCGCCGACCTCGAAATAAAAGGTGATTTTAATGTGTACGAAATTGAGCATTAATAACCCATTTTAATGCTCAATTTTTTAAGCCATTTTAATGTGCAATCCTCATGGCAACCGTACACAAAGTATTCAGAAGTACTTCGTGAATGTCAAAACTCTACTGGAACATAGAAACATAGAAATTCCATCTTGTCAAATGTATGTCTTGTGCAAAATCAGAATGTATTTCAATCAAGAATTTATACACAATTCATGTTTAGATCGTCGGAAAAATCTTGTAATCAACTCGGTTATTAATCAAGCGACTAATGGTCTCGAACTATTAACGCGTTCGCTCCGCTCACGCTTTAAAATATCTCGACCATTAGTCGCTGTCTTTAATAACCTAGTTGATTAAATAACTATTATCGAAAATAATTTGTGAGCATGACGACATAATACTCGGTTAGTATTCATAATTTAAACTTTTCATTTCTCAAACTAACTATTGATATCAACTCTTTAATCCTGGCTACAGTCCCTTATCAAACCAAACGTGGATTAAACCCATTTCGCCAAGATTCTCGCCTTGTCTTACCAGCTCACTTTCTACCCGAAAAAATGACGAAAACATCTTGCGGACAAGGCGATTCTTCCTCGAACGAGGTTGTCGCATCGGACAGCTTTGCTGAAAGCAACAAGATCAAGCCATCTAAAAACAGTCCAACTCACAGAAAACGTTCAATTTGACGGAAGCTTCTTTCACGCCATTTCTAACGAAATGGTTCGACGCCCGACAGCTTAACGAGCGTCCGTTCTCCAGCCGCGTCGGGACGAAGGTCAGCGTCGACGTTGTCACGTTTCCGTCGGTGGAATCCTGCAAAAAAAACTTTTTAGTTGGCAGGAATGGTACGTGTGGATTGTCTAACACACTGACACGGTGGGGATAGTGTGGGAAACATATTGAAGAATTCGTTGGGAACTTGTGAAGAACATACGGTATTATTGCAATGAGATTATTTTGAATCGTATGAAACTGAAGCGATACATTCCTCTTATTCAATGTATTCGTTCATTCAAGCTGAAAAAAATCAACGAGCATTATCATAAGCAGTGTAAAAAATTAACTAAAATGAACAAAGTCCGTTAAGGATGCTATACAGTGTGTTTGGTCACGAGTTAGCGATAATTTAAGGTCATCAAATATACTTAATATTATCGACAAAAACCCCCTTAGTTTTGGAGTAGCCCCCATTTTAAATTTACTTTTTTATTTGCGTTGGCCCTTCCAAATAATATCTATTTCTTTGGACATAAAGGTCCTACAGATGTGAAAAAAATGTTTTGAAAGATGATACTACCACTTTTCATTGAAGTATAAAAATATAAGAACATGCAACTTGAAAACGCCATAAAAAATTCTTTAAAAAAGTTCATAGTAAAAATATGTACTTATTTTCTTAGTAAATCAGCAATAGTACAAGAACTAGCACATTGAAGTATAATTTTTTTTCAATGATATAACGCGCAAGGATATTAGCTACAAAACAACACTCACATCATATCAGTAAGTTACATAATTTGAGAGTTATTGCTGCTCGAACATGATCACTACGCGTGCAAAAGACACAAGACAGGTCGCCATGAAGGACACTGCCTGTCTACAGAGCAGAGGCAGCCATTTTGAGCCATGTTGATGATTAATTCGTTTGTTTGGTCATTAAAAATTATCGAAAGTACAGTACTGAGGTTTTTTTTATTTTATAAATTTTCATAAGGGTCATGTTCGAACAGAAATTACTTTCTCAATATGTAAGTTACAGAAATTATGTTGGTATTGTTTTGTAGCTAATATCCTTGCGTGTTAGCTCATTGAGAAAAAATTATACTTCAATGTGCTAGTTCTTGTACTATTGCGAATTTACTGAGAAACCTTTTAAATTTTTTTTACTGAAATTTCTTCAAAGAATTTTTTTATAACATTTTTAAGTTACATGTTTTCATATTGTATCACTGCAATAAAAGGCGGTGGTATCATCTTTCAAAAACATATTTTTCACATCTGTAGGACCTCTATGTCCAGAGATATCGATATTATTTGGAAGGGTCAACGAAAATAAAAAAGTAAATTTAAATGTGGGCTACTCCAAAACTGAGGGGGTGAACTTCCAAATTTGAGTGTTTTTGTCGATAAAATTAGGTATATTTGATGCCCTCGAATTATCGCTAAGTCATGATCAAACACACTGTATATACGTTTTTTCCAAAATTCTCCTATCCAAGACATTTTTTGTGCACGCAATGGCGAATGATTCTGTAACTAAGGAGTTCTTTTTCACTTCTCCACAGAATCTACACTCGTCAGTTTCTGTTAAGCCAATTCTTTCCATATGCTTTCTTAGACGACAATGTCCTGTAAGAGAGCTAGTAGGGAGACTGAACTTATTCCTACTGAGCTCCAAATACTTTTTGGACCTTGCAGTTTTAAAGCTGCAAAAGAACTCTTTGGGATGATCCATTACCGAAGATTTCTTCAGAGTACACCTTTTTCAGCTTCTTCTTTTCATGAGAATTCTTTTTTACAGGTACATTTGCCTGTACAACTAGACTACAATGACTAGAGAAAGCTCTTAGTGAAAAACGTCTTTAAAAAAGAATAATGAACACTACATAAAGCCACAGGGTCACACAAATATACTGCTTCGTCCACTCAGAGAACCACCAATGACATTAGAGACCACTGAGTTCTTAAGCTATAAGCTATTGAATATACAGGTTTGGAAATTCACATCTGAAACATACGATATGCAATGCATCAGACAGAGAATTCCTCCGTCTAGTTGCACAGATGATTAGTGGAGATAATCACGTGCTGTAACTGAATGAATTCCGTTGACTTATTGCACTAACCTAGTCTTGTCTCTCTCTTATCACAGTATGGTAGGAATCCTGCAGTAAACGTATAGAACGATTTAATTTGTCAGGCTGTCCAAAATACTCGATTCAACTATTAACTGTTGCCTACCATACTAAATGAATTATGCTCCTCCCAACGATAAGAGAGAGACACGACTAGAATATTGCAATAAGACAACGGAATTCAGTGTGTTACAGCACGTGGTTGTTTCGACTATTCATCTGTGCCACTGGGACGGAAGAATTATCTGTCTGATGCATTGTATATCGTATGTTGCAGATGTGTATAAAAAACAGATACATATCATACCTCTAGCATCTTAAATATTCGTCGGAAACTTAATCAGACAGTGCCCATAAGTTTTTTCTTTATGTTGCTAAGATAAATTCATTTTTCGTCATCCGCTATACCGACTTTCAAGTAAAGTTACTTCATAATTTCCTCATGAAAATGAAATCAAGTCTGAGCTCTGAGCCCAGTGTAGTCCTGTGAACTGCTGCACCATCAATCCTTTCCAAACTTTCCCTCTTTGTTGGCGAACATTCTTGTTCTTTAAGGACATAAAGTCCTTGAAACACGTCGTTTTGCTTCAACTTGGAAATTATATTAGTTCGGATAGGTCACCTGAGGAATGAACATAGACTCCCAAAGTATTTCGTATCTGTGCTAAAGGAGTGTAATGTTCCCATAAACAGAACTAACAGTCAGGCCGCGTCTCGCTAATGCTTCAGGTATTTATATTCATTCCACTATTTGGGGGATTTTGGGCGAAAGAGAATTATGAATACAGCTGAAATTATTTCTGCCTGTTCTTGTGAATTATCCATACTAAGAATAGAAAAACATCGAAACGATAGAGCACCTCATTGAAGGCCATTAGTTCTTGAAAATTTTTCACATATTTTGTGTCTCTGAAGCACAGCTACGCTCGTGAAGAAAGATGTAGCTATTAATGGTTCTGTCAGTGGATGGAGTAAAGTATTTGAATCACGTATTTCAGAAACCCCACATGTCCATGAGTTGTAGTTTAGAGATAAACGTAAAAGACTGATTTCTGTAAAATCTGATCATCAAACACGAAAAATACTATTATTGTGTACGAGGGTATAGTGAATGGATTAGAAATTTCACACAAATATGAATATGCAGCTTTTGCTGTTCCATTTAAAACATGAAATAGTGACTGGACATGTGGGGTTTCTGAAATACACGTTTATTTAACTGAAACAATTTGTAATAAATCATTTTTATTCAATCCAAAACATATTCTAATGGTACATGATTAAGTTAATATTCAATAATCAATAACGCCTTCATCTTCTCCACCCACTGTTGGCCAGGAAATATTTTTTTGATAAAAATTTTTGATGGGTTCGTCTTGGTCGCGAATAAATCGTTCAATTTCTTGATCGATATCATTTTTTGACACTAATTGGCACCTTTACATCTGGGTAGGCAACTTCGTTGGGAAAAGATGTTATTTGCGTAGATGTATTAAGTTTAAATTCATGTTCCATAAGACCATCGATGTAGTTGCGGGCAAGAACATAACCTTTTTTTTTCTCCTGTGTGAGTGAACTGCATGAAACTAGAAATATTGAATGAAACTTTCTCATCTTTTGGTACCCCTCTGCCTAAGGAAGCTGTAGATAAGCAATTTTTCTTATAAAACTGGGGCCACCATTTTTTGAAATCTTTTATCACGCTATTATCTTCATCTCTTATAAACAACACTTTTCACACCCTTTTTTCGTTTTTTGGGACATTGCCGTTAACTACATGTTCCTCAGACGACGACATTTTGATATAATTGAATTCAGGCGCTGCTTTTACCGCTATTCGCTTCCTCTAGGAATATTATCTATTTCAGAAACCCCACATGTCCTGGACATGTGGGGTTTCTGAAATGCATGGTGAATTCAATAATGAACTGCAAGCAAAGTAACAAGCGGACTTGTGTGATTTCTTCTCAAAACGGAGTATCTATATTAGAGGACTTGATTTTTCGTGAAAACCCCACATCACGCGAATGTGGACATGTGGGGTTTCTGAAATACGTGATTCATTTGTCTGTCTCCCTAGCTTTATGTGGTTTTCGTTGCTTCGTTTTCATAACTTCCTTCATATTGGAGATTCTCAAGTCATAGTGCAAGGTCTGGTATGTTTGCTATCATCCTGAGAATTTTTGACTCTGTCTTCTTTTGCTATGAAATCTTCAAAAGAATACGGATTCTCAGTCTCTTTTATGGACATGTTCGTATAGAATTTGAAGAAGTGTCTACACGCGAAGATATGGTAAACAGAGTAACTTCTAACTTCTTCACCAATAGACACAAGTTGTTATGCCGTGAAACCGTTAACTCAGCACCAGGTCACTTCAATTTCCTTGAACCTAGCTACCAGAAACCATGGGCATCCGTGGACTAGCTTGAACATTGAAGATGGGTGGGTTTCTCAAGGCTTCCAATCCTTACCGAGCAGCAATGTCGATATAGTTTGATATTCTTAATTATCTACATATAGCCGGCAACCATCAAAGCTACTTGTCATTCGCCTTAACTTTTCCAATAGGAGGTGTTATTTTGAATAGGCCGCAACTTCGGTAGATATCACGTTTGAAGGTGTCATTTTTTGACATTTGACAAGTAGAAACTACGCCATTAATACATACATATATGCTTCAAGAACGCATTGAAATCATTCAAATTCACTGTGAAAATGGTGAAAATTTGGCAGAGATGGTTCGTAAAACTCGAACATTTTTGAGTCGTCGTGAAGCACCTTGTCGGACCGCAATAAAGAAATTGGTGGAAAAATTCGAGCTGTTGGGACAAGTTAGTGATGTGAAGAAAAAAACCCGTACACTTCGCTCAAGAACAGTCGAGAACATTACTGTGGAAGCCGAAAATGTTGAAGAAAACCCAGATTTGTCCATTCCTCGTCGTTCTTTGGAATTAGGCATTCCACAAACGTCCTTACACCGTATTATGCATAAAGATTTGGGCCTTAAGGTTCAGTTAACACAATAACTCAAGTCAGTCGATCATCAACAACGTCTTTGCTGACTGGGTCGTTGAAATGCATAAAATGATCCGGGATTCTATCGAAAATCATCTTTAGGGATGGGGCTCATTCCACCTCGGTGGCTTCGTCAACAAGCAAAGCTGACGCATCTGCGGCTCGGAAAACCCAGGAGTTATTTTTGAGAAGCCTCTCTATTCTCAACGTGTGACTGTTTGGTGCGGTTTATGGTTCAGCGGAGTCATTGGACTTTACTTTTTCGCAAATGGGGCTGGTGCAACAGTTACGGTGAATGTATTGCGCTATCGAGAGATGATTAATATTTTCTATGGCTGAAATTGGATAGTGTTGATCTGGACACAAGCAATGAAACCATTGATCTATGGCAGGAAAAGCTTCCAGAGCGGGTTATCTCTCGAAGAGGTTATCACAATTGGCCACCGAGATCTTGTGATTTAACACCTTGCGACTTCTTCCTTTGGGGCACGTGAAAGAGAAGGTCTACGCCAATAGCCCAGCGTCGATTCAAGACCTCGAAGTTGAATTCGTGAGGCTATCGAGGACATAGGGCAGCCCCGTTGCGATTTGGTTATGGAAAATTTCATTAAAAGGATATGGTCCTGTAAGTGTGGTCGCGGTGGTCATTTGCCTGATGTTATTTTCCACTATTAACGGCATAGATCCATCTTTATAATATAAAAAAACATCCGATCATTTATATTGAATTTGGCATTTTTTTTTTATTTCAAATAACACCTCTTATTGGAAAACCCTTTACATCAGTTCAAGAATGGTTGCAATGAAATATAACAAATATCCAACTCCGCATTTTACTGTACTTCCCACAACCACTCACAGCTACAACCCTTCATACTGCAACCGAACATTGCAGCCATACATCATAATTCAGTTGGAAATTTCAAGTATTGTTGTCGCCATTCCATTTCCATGAAGGGTGCTCTAGAATCGTATAACATGTGAATCTCACTTGATGAACTCTAAATTGAAACTCTGTCAATCTCGGCGTATTCCTCGTGATGGATATAATGGGAGGTTAATTGACTTCGTTAGAGTTGAAGCATTGTTCGCGATCCTAATTTTCTAATTTCTCCCCTCTTAGGATCACATATTCTGCCCCAACTTTGCGACTGCAAATCTCGGAACTTGACACGTCGAACTCTCTCGCTTTAATTATGAATGATTCCAGTCCGGAGGGTCTGAAGTATCGTGTAGGAATGATGAATTTCCGGCTGTAAACCGCAAGTAAGAAGGTCACTCGTGCATTATGCAAATCGGGATTCTGGCAATGCTAGAGATACCTGACTGGAAGAGACGTTGATAATGAAAACAGGATGAAGGTAGAAAGTTTCACCATCCGAATAATTCTGGACAGCATGGAAAGTTTGGAACAGGATCTATTGTGCATTCAGCAGGACATCGATTGGTACTTTAAGGATAATTTGATCTTCTCTAGAAGGTTTATACTCTGTTAGTTGACCTGGAGAAATGTTTCCATCAATAAACGAAACGATTGTGCAACTTGCCAATGAACAATCTCAGCTTCAATTCCATTCGGCAATTTACTGTTTTTGTCTTAATCGTGTCTGTAACCAGAATGATTCAAAACTCCAATCAGATTTTTCTGTGCAAGAAGATACCCACACACCTGAAAACGATGCAATTTCTGGTCAGCTGTGAGAAGGCGAGGAAACCACCTGGCGCAACCCTTACGGTACCCTTGCTCCTCTGTGAGTATGAAGTAGGTGTTTCCATAACTTATCCCGACCTAACTTGCAATTTCAGAAGTGGACCGACGTTTGTCGTCTTCAATAAGCTGTCAAACACTAATGATGTTGTTCGCTGTGGTCATGGCTCTCATTTTCAACACAATCACGACCATCCACGAACTGTGTCATGCAAACACTCTGGCTTGCGACAGTGTCTCTTCTCCGAACATCGGCTGTCAATCTCCTCAAGATTTTGGCCAGTTTTACGCCTCCTGCGGCGAGAAACTTGATTACAACACGTTGCGCAATTGACGGAGGAACCTCTTGCTCAAACATCGTCACAGTGGACACTTAGAGGGTCGATGAGGCAATCCGACTTGCTTTCCTTACTCCCGCCAAACCTACCCAACAAAAAAAAATCAGGAATGTTTTCTCCCCACTGTTGTGCTGAAAATTTAAAACTCTCGTTCATATTTAAATTGCCTCGTAGGTTTGTCTGATACTAGAATTATTTCTTCTCTTAAATGAGTTTTGGTCGGTTCGTACTTGAATCCTGAATTCACGAGGATACTATTTCGTATCGTCTACGAAATGACTTCATCTAAGGTATACTTCGCACAGAAGTTGTCCACGAATAGAATCCTGGGTTACACCTGATTAAATTTTTTAGTATAGTTCACATTGCTTTGGCATCCTTGGATGATTTTGCTATTTCAAGAAAGTACCATGAGAAATTCGGACTGAAAACCGCAAGTAAGAAGGTCACTCCTGCATTATGCAAATCGGGATTCTGGCAATGCTGGTGATACCTGACTGGAAGAGACGTTGATAATGAAAACAGGATGAAGGTGAAGTAGAAAGTTTCACCATCCGAATAATTCTGGACAGCAGTTTGGAACAAGATCTATTGTGCATTCAGCAGGACATCGATTGGCACTTTAAGGATAATTTGATCTTCTCCAGAAGGCTTGCATCCTGTTAGTTGACCTGGAGAAGTGTTTCCATCAATAAACGAAATGATTTTGCACCTTGCTACTGAACTATAATGTCATTCGACAATTCACTTGCTTTGTCTTACGATGGCAATTCAAATATAAACGAGACTTTTCGATTTTCAGGCACAATAGTGGGGGATAACATTCCTGATTTTTTGTTGTTGGGTAGGTTTGTCAGGAGTAAGGGAAGCACGTCGGATTGCCTTTTCGACCCTCTCGGTGTCCGCTGTGACGATGTTTGAGCAAGAGGTTCCTCCGTCAATTGCTCAACATATGTTCTCTCCACTCCTTACTCGCTTGTTTAGTCCCTGGGGTGTAGTGGTGCACCCATGTTTCATCACAGGTGATAATGTGAGTGAGAAATTGATCTCCTTGTTCTTGAGATCGTGCAAGAAGACGCCCACACACCTGAAAATGATGCAATTTCTGGTCAGCTGTGAGAAGGCGAGGAAACCACCTGGCGCAACCCTTACGGTACCCTTGCTCCTCTGTGAGTATGGAGTAGGTGCTCCCATAACTTATTCCGACCTAAATTTCAGAAGTGGTACGACGTTTGTCGTCTTCAATAAGCTGTCGAACACTACTGATGTTGTTCGCTGCGGTCATGGCTCTCATTTTCAACACAATCACGGTCCTCCACGAACTGTTTATGTCATGTAAACACTCTGGCTCGCGACAGTGTCTCTTCTCCGAACATCGGCAGTCAATCTTCTCAAGATTTCGGCCAGTTTTACGCCTTCTGCGGCGAGAAACTTGATTACAACACGCAATTGACGGAGGAACCTCTTCCAATTGAGTTTTTGGGCGGTTGATACTTGAATCCTGAATTCACATGGATACTATTTCGTATCTTCTGCGAAATGGCATCATCTAAGTTCTAAGGTATACTTCGCACAGTAGTTGTCCACGAATAGAATCCTGGGTTACACCTGATTACATTTTTTAGTC
Organism: Propylea japonica; assembly: GCA_013421045.1. Lineage (NCBI taxonomy): Eukaryota > Metazoa > Arthropoda > Insecta > Coleoptera > Coccinellidae > Propylea > Propylea japonica. The sequence goes on along the minus strand of CM024241.1, from coordinate 10,353,400 downwards.
GAGTTCACATTGCTTTTGCATCTTCGGATGATTTTCCTATTTCCATGAGAAATTCGGACTGAAAACGGCAACTAATAAGGTCACTTGTGCATTATGCAAATTGCGTTTCGGCCATTGCTGGTGATACTTGACTGGAAGAGACGTTGATAATGAAAACAGGATGAAAGTGAAGTAGAAAGTTTCACCATCCGAATAATTCTGGACATCAGTTTGGAACAAGATCTATTGTGCATTCAGCAGGACATCGATTGGCACTTTAAGGATAATTTGATCTTCTCTAGAAGGTTTACACTCTCTTAGTTGACCTGGAGAAGTGTTTCCATCAATAAACGAAACGATTGTGTACGTTGCCATTGTACAATCTACGCTTCAATTTCATTCGACACTTCACTGGTTTTGTCTTAGGCCTGTCTTTAACCAGAATGATTTCTTACTCCAATTAAATTTTTGGGTGGTTGGTACTTATACTTTGCGTTGGCATCTTTGGATGATTTCAATTATTTCAAGAGAGTACCATGAAAAATTTGGACTGAAATAATTCAATACAACATGGAATGTTTGGAACAATATCTATTGTGCATTCAGCAGGACATGGATTGGCACTCTAAAGATAATTCGATCTTCTCTAGACGGCTTACATTCTGTTAGTTGACCTGGAGAAGAAGAACATAACGATTTTGCACCTTGCTACTGGACAATCTGGACTTTAATTACATTCACAATTCACTGGTTTTGTCTGATGGTGGTATTCTGCTTTTCATCTGTAAATTCATTGCAATTCTGGAATGGTTTCTGTAACTTTCTTATTCACAGTGTCACTTTTGAACTTACTCATCGAAAACCTTCAATCGTGAGATTTGATCATGGAATATTATGTATCATGAGGAACTGATTTCGATTTGAATTTGAAAATACATTTATCTGAATGTTGTTTGCGTTTTTTCTTTCATCCAATAAATTGGAATAAGAAAGAAAAAAAATTCTTGGTTGAAATTGCTATAGAGCATTTATTAAGTTTATATTACACTGGTTCTTCAATCTGAACATGTTCACAAACTGGGCATTCGGTATTTCTTCAATCTGAACATTAACTGGACATCCGGCATTTCAAATGGATTCAGTTGATTATGACGCAACCTTTTCCTTCCAATTCTCATAAATTCCTACTAAAAATTATGATTTCAAATCATGTATTTTATTGAACAATGTTTTACCTGTTATGATTTTCTTCCGATAACAATCCAATAAACAAAGCCGTATTATTTTCATTCATCATACCTGATATTATCGCTTTAGGAAGCAAAGTCTTATGGAATGGCTCAACAGAAACTGACGCTAATGCCAGCCTGCGCAAGAAATGTCTTGGGTGAGACAACTGTAGAAAAAGCGCGTATTTATAGTCTCACTGAAGTCCTCTCAGGTGCCGGAGTTACCTGGAACTCTGTTTTCATTATTTTGTGCTCGACCAGAACTGATGGAAAAACCTTTACAGTTCTTTACTACTGATCACCACCTTTCAGATCATATTTTCAGGAGTCATAGTTTGCATAGTTCATGCAAACAAACAAGCTTAACACCTAATAAGCCCCGAACGAATGAAATCAAATCACGACACTAAGTAGGAAAGGGGTCTTTACCCCTTTCCGAAACATTATCTCGAGCCGATAAATACGAGCCGAGACCATTTCAGTCAATATGTTTCCATTTGGCCCGGCTGGAACGCCGTTAGAATGTTAAAGTAATAATATGTCACTAACTCACCGACTGCGTATAGTTGAATCTAGGGGGCTTCAGCTCCTTCCCGTCCATAATCCAGGTGATTTGTGCAGGTGGCCTGGAGCCGTACGTTTGGCACGGGATCTCGTACTTCCGGTCTGCAGATAGGGGATTATTCATGCCGAAGATTTCCACGCCCAGAGGTTGAACTGAAAATGTAGATTCATTTAGTTGTGGAAATACTGCAGAAATGAGAGGAGAGCCTACGAAGATATTGTATCGATTCTGATGCCTCAGGGAATAAAATGCAGGGTTGAGGTTGAATTTATGGAAGATTATTGTTGTATGACGAATCCGAGATATTTCTAATATTTCACGAGTTTTGATTTGGTTTGAGTTCGATATGATTTCAATGGAGAAGGGGAAAGAAACTGCGAAATTGATTTTTTACTTTTTAATGATTTCTGGTGGTTTTATATGCTTCGATAAGGACGTTTTAGAAAACTGTAACTGAGTCATTCATTCTGTGTAAAACAGATTTTCTCACTAATCTATTTATCAAGTTTATTAGCAACTAGCGACCCGCCCCGGCTTCGCAAGGTAGTTCGATGCAAGTAAAACTGTTAAATGAAGACAGTTGCATCAAAATTTTATCATGAATTCGCTAAATTATGGCGCCTACCAACCCTCTAAGTTAGAAAAGTGATCAAATACTAACTTGAAGTCTTAGTAATACTCAGTTAAAAAAAAAACATCAAAATGTCTATGCTATGGCGTCATGCGCTTCTTGACACGATCACGCTAGATTTCCGCGGGAATGAGGTATTTTCTCGTCGTAAAAAGTAGCCTGTGTCCATGCCTATGATCCTATCTTTATATTAACCAAGTCTTATAAAAATCCGTTCAGACGTTAAGGCGTGAATGAGGTAAACTTTCAAAACAAACGATTAAAAATCACTAACGTAATTAGTTTTCTGCATACTGCCTACGCCTTAAGTACGATAGCATGGATATTAATAGCCCAGATCCTTTTCTAGGTTACTATCTATCACCTAACTAAATTTCATCAAAATCTGTTCAGCCGTTTAGACGTGAAAGAGCAAAAGTCCCAACAAAAACGACTAAAACTCACTAACTCAATTTAGTTATCTGCCTACTGCCTACCCCCTAAGAACGATGGCGTGATTATTCATAGCCTATGACCATTTCTAGGTTATCATCTATCACCATACCAAGTTTCATCCAAATCCGTTCAGCCGTTTAGGCGTGAAAGAGTAACAGACAGACAGGCAGACAGAGTTACTTTAGCATTTATAATATTAGTAGAGATAGAGATTATACAGTATGGAAACAACTGGTACTGTCAATCAAAACACCTTAAGGTTGAAAGGATGGAAGATGAAGAAGAAGTAAGCCGTACTTTTAGCACAGGATCTTGTACTTCTAATCTTCAGATAGGGGATTATTCATGCCGAAGATTTCCACGCCCAGAGGTTGAACTAAAAATGTAGATTCATTTAGTTGTGGAAATGAGAGGATAGCCTACGAAGATATTGTATCGATTCTGATGCCTAAGGGAACAAAATGCAGGGTTCTGTCGGTGAAAAAACTCTTTTGAGGTTGAATTTATGGAAGATTATTGTTGTATGACGAATCCGAGATATTTCGAATATTTTACGAGGTTTGATTTGATTTGAGTTCGATGTGATTTCAAAAGAGTTGGGGAAAAAAACTGCGAGATTGATTCTTTACTTTTTAATGACTTCAGGTGGTTTTATATGCAGAGTCTTCGATTAGGAATTTTAAAAAGACTGTCACTCGTGGAAAGAATGAGACATTCAGTGTGAAACAGATTTTCTCACTAATCTATCTCCCAAGCTTATTAGCAATGACTGTACAGCATGGACACGACTAGTACTGTCAGTCAAAACACCTTATCGTTGAAAAAATTCAAGATGAAGGAGATGTAAGCCGTACTTTAAGCCCAGGATCCTGTTCTTCTAAACTACAGATAGGAGATTATTCATGTCGAAGATTTCCACGCCCAGAGGTTGAACTGAAAATGTAGATTCATTTAGTTGTGGAAATACTGCAGAAATGAGAGGAGAGCCTACGAAGATATTGTATCGATTCTGATGTCTCAGGGAATAAAATGCAGGGTTCTGACGGTGAAAAAAACTCTTTTGAGGTTGAATTTATGGAAGATTATTGTTGTATGACGAATCCGAGATATTTCGAATATTTTAAGAGGTTTGATTTGATTTGAGTTCGATGTGATTTCAATGGAGTTGGGGAAAGAAACTGCGAAATTGATTTTTTCTTTTTAATGATTTCTGGTGGTTTTATATGCTATAAGGAAGTTTTAGAAGACTGTCACTGGTAGGAAGAATGGGTCATTCAGTGTAAAACAGATTTTCTCACTAATCTATCTTTCAAGCTTATTAGCAATGATTGTACAGCATGGAAACGACTGGTACTGTCAGTCAAAACACCTTATGGTTGAAAAGATGAAAGATGAAGGAGAAATAAGCCGTACTTTTAGCACAGGATCTTGTTCTTCCGGTCTTCAGATAGGGGATTATTCATGCCGAAGATTTCCACGCCCAGAGGTTGAACTGAAAATGTAGATTCATTTAGTTGTGGAAATACTGCAGAAATGAGAGGAGAGCCTACGAAGATATTGTATCGATTCTGATGCCTCAGGGAATAAAATGCAGGGTTCTGTCGGTGAAAAATAACTCTTTTGAGGTTGAATTTATGGAAGATTATTGTTGTATGACGAATCCGAGATATTTCGAATATTTTACGAGGTTTGATTTGATTTGAGTTCGATGTGATTTCAATGGAGTTGGGGAAAGAAACTGCGAGATTGATTTTTTACTTTTTAATGATTTCTGGTGGTTTTATATGCTGAGTCTTCGATTAGGAAGTTCAAGAAGACTGTCACTCGTGGGAAGAATGAGTCATTCAGTGTGAAACAGATTTTCTCACTAATCTATCTATCAAGTTTGTTAGCAATGACTGTACAGCAGGAAAACAACTGGAACTGTCAGTCAAAACACCTTATCGTTGAAAAGATGGAAGATGAAGGAAAAGTAAACCGTACATTTAGCACGGGATCTCGTACTTCCGGTCTGCAGATAGGGGATTATTCATGCCGAAGATTTCCACGCCCAGAGGTTGAACTGAAAATGTAGATTCATTTAGTTGTGGAAATACTGCAGAAATGAGAAGAGAGCCTACGAAGATATTGTATCGATTCTGATGCCTAAGGGAATAAAATGCAGGGTTCTGGCGGTGAAAAAAACTCTTTTGAGGTTGAAATTATGGAGGATTATTGTTGTATGACGAATCCGAGATATTTCGAATACTTAACGAGGTTTGATTTGGTTTGAGTTCGATGTGGTTTCAATGGAGTTGGGAAAAGAAACTGCGAGATTGATTTTTTACTTTTTAATGGTTTCTGGTGGTTCTATCTGCTGAGTCTTCGATTAGGAAGTTCAAGAAGACTATCACTCGTGGAAAAAATGAGTCATTCAGTGTGAAACAGATTTTCTCACTATTCTATCTATCAAGTTTGTTAGCAATGACTGTACAGCAGGAAAACAACTGGAACTGTCAGTCAAAACATATTATCGTTGAAAAGATGGAAGATGAAGGAAAAGTAAGCCGTACATTTAGCACGGGATCTCGTACTTCCGGTCTGCAGATAGGGGATTATTCATGCCGAAGATTTTCACGCCCAGAGGTTGAACTGAAAATGTAGATTCATTTAGTTGTGGAAATGCTGCAGAAATGAGAGCCTGCGAAGATATTGTATCGATTCTGATGCCTAAGGGAATAAAATGCAGGGTTCTGTCGGTGACAAAAACTCTTTTGAGGTTGAATTTATGGAAGATTATTGTTGTATGACGAATCCGAGATATTTCGAATATATGTGATTTGAGTGGTTTGGGGAAAGTAACTGCGAGATTGATTTTTCACTTTTTAATGACTTCTGTTGGTTTTATATGCTGAGTCTTCGATTGAGAAGAGTTAGAAGACTGTCACTCGTAGAAAATATGAGTCATTAAGTGTGAAACAGATTTTCTCACTTATTTATCTCTCAAGCTTATTGGCAATGACTGAAGAGCTGGAAACAACTGGTACTGTCAGTCAAAACACTTTATGGTTAAGAGGATGAAAGGTGAAGGAGAGGTAAGCCCTACTTTTAGCACAGGATCTTGTTCTTCTAAACTACAGATAGGAGATTATTCATGCTGAAGATTTCCACGCCCAGAGGTTGAACTGAAAATGTAGATTCATTTAGTTGTGGAAATACTGCAGAAATGAGAGCCTGCGAAGATATTGTATCGATTCTGATGCCTAAGGGAATAAAATGCAGGGTTCTGTCGGTGACACAAACTCTTTTGAGGTTGAATTTATGGAAGACTATTGTTGTATGACGAATCCGAGATATTTCGAATATCTAACCAGGTTTGATTTGAAAGATTGATTTTTTACTTTTTAATGATTTGTGGTTGTTTTATATGCTGAGTCTTCGATTAGGAAGTTTAAGAAGACTGTCACTCGTGGGAAGAATGAGTCATTCAGTGTGAAACAGATTTTCTCACTAATCTATCTCTCAAGTTTATTAGCAATGACTGTACAGCATGGAAACAACTGGTACTGTCAGTCAAAACACCGTATGGTTGAAAATGTGAAAAATGAAGAAGAAATAAGCCGTACTTTTAGCACAGGATCTTGTTCTTCTAAACTACAGATGGGGGATTATTCATGCCGAAGATTTTCACGCCCAGAGGTTGAACTGAAAATGTAGATTGATTTAGTTGTGGAAATACTGCAGAAATGAGAGGAGAGCCTACGAAGTTATTGTATCGATGCTGATGCCTCAGGGAAAAATGCAGGGTTCTGTCGGTGAAAAAAACTCTTTGTGGTTGAATTTATGGAAGATTATTGTTGTATGACGAATCCGAGATATTTCGAATATTTTACGAGGTTTGATTCGATTTGAGTTCGATGTGATTTCAATGGAGAAGGGGAAGAAACTGCGAGATTGATTTCTTACTTTTTAAAGATTTCTGGTGGTTTTATATGCTGAGTCTTCGATTGGGAAGATTTAGAATGATGTCACCCGTGGGAAGAATGAGTCATTCAGTGTGAAACAGATTATCTCACTAATCTATGTCTCAAGTTTATTAGCAATGACTGTACAGCATGGAAACAACTGGTACTGCCAGTCAAAACACCCTTTGGTTGAAAAGATGGAAGATGAAGGAGAAGTAAGCCGTACTTTTAGCACAGGATCTTGTTCTTCTAAACTACAGATAGGGGATTATTCATGCCGAAGATTTCCACGCCCAGAGGTTGAACTGAAAATGTAGATTCATATAGTTGTGGAAATACTGCAGAAATGAGAGGAGAGCCTACGAAGATATTGTATCGATTATGATGCCTAAAGGAATAAAATGCAGGGTTGTGGCAGTGAAAAAAACTCTTTTGAGGTTGAATTTATGGAAGATTATTGTGTATGACGAATCCGAGATATTCCGAATACACTGCTCAACAATTGATAGGGATCACTTACTTGTTCTAAATTTATTTCTGAAATATTCGCACCAAGATAGGAAATTTAGTCAGATATCAGAGTATTTTCAGTTGATAATATGGTTCACTTGAGAAAAGAATAAAAAAATGGAAAGTTGGAGAGAAAAAAAGACTTTATTAGGAACACTCAAAATTCTGTGTTTGAATAACATGAACATTTTATGATGAAACCACAAGAAGGCTGAAGTTTCGTTTAAGCTGGTACCTAGTTGGTCCCCCACGAGCTCGACCCAAGCATTTTACCCTACGAGGCTACTTTCGATCAAACGATTTATAAAATTTTGGGACCAATTCGTCCAAATATCCCGTAAAGCGTTAGAAAGGTCCTCCAGGCTATTGATCGGTTGTTCTAAGGTTGACAATTGTGTAGACATCTCAGACCAGACATGTTCGATGCAATTCATGTCTGGAGAGCGATCTGGCCAGTCCATCAATAGCACCAGTTTCTAGCGCTTCATAACCAGACGACTACGGTGTGGACGGGCATTATCGTCAATTAATATGAAATTCTCGCCCACGGCAGCCGCAAGCGGAACAATTATGGGTTCAATAATCATATTTGTGATATCTCTGGCTGGTCATGGTGGTATTCTGCAGAACAACCAACTCTGTGCGTTGGTTCAAAAATGCCTCCCCATACACATATAGAGCCCCCACCAAAAGCTGTTGTGGGTACCATAAACTGTTCTGCATATCTTCGATCTCTTTCCCTCCAAGCAAAATACGTCCATCGGAGTTGACCAAACGAAATCTAGACTCATCCGTAAATAAACATAGGCTCCAATCTTCAAGTGTCCAATTGCGGTGCTCCTCAGCCCATTGCCGTCGATGAACCCGGTGTTCCTATTCAAACGGGGATGATGTACCCTCCTACGTGCTCTCAAACCACGAACATGTAGTCGTCGTCTTACAGTCTGGTTCGAAATTAGAACTCCTGTTGCAAATCTCGGTGATCTATTGAGCCGCGACGCCGGGTAAGTGGGATTTTCCCTAGCATTGAGGATCAAAAGACGATCTTGGGCAGCTGTTGTACTGCGCTGCCGACCTCCCCATGAACATAAGCTAATGAGTCGTTTTGCATGAACCTATCCAAGCCCGACTCGCGACACTTTGCGAAACATTCAACCGCCGGGACACTTCTCGCTGGGACAAACCTTCCTGTATCCACCGTATGATTTGGTCCAGTTGCACAGGAGCCAAACGTCTTCTCAGCATGACTGATAAGCTGATATTGTTCTCATTTCTTCAATTATTGTCACCTTATGTGTTTCAACGAGAGAAAAAAAGATTTAATAACAAATACCACATTGCTTTCCACTCCACCTGTAACAGCCTACAGATAATAATCGATTTTGTGAACAAGAGCCGATGAAGTGAGGAAGACTTTGATATAATCAACTCAAAACATCTTACTTTTTCCTTAGAGAACATATAATGTACAGATATTCACGAGATAACTCGAAAAAAATACAAATGAAGAGAAATTCACAAGTGATCCCTAGCAATTGTTGATCAGTGTATTTTACGAGGTTTGATTTGATTTGATTTCGATGTGATTTCAATGAAGTTGGGGAAAGGAACTGGGAGATTGATTTCTTACTTTTTAATGATTTCTGGTGGTTTCATATTCCGAGTCTTCGAATAGGAAGTTATAGAAGACTATCACTCGTGGAAAGAATGAGTCATTCAGTGTGAAACAGATTTTCTTACTAATCTATCTATCAAGTTCATCAGCAATATTACTGTACAGCATGGAAACAACTGGTACTGTATGTTAAAAACACCTTATGGTTGAAAACATGAGCCGTACTTTCAGCATAGGATCTTGTATTTCCGATCTACAGATAGGGAACTATTCATGCCGAAGATTTCTACGCCCAGAGGTTGAACTGAAAATGTTGATTCATTTAGTTGTAGGAATACTGCAGAAATGAGAGGAGAGCCTACGAAAGATATCGAGGCAGAATTGTATCGATCCTTGATGCCCCAGGGAATGAGAGGCAGGGTGAAAAAAATTCTTTTGAGGTTGAATTTATGAGAGATTATTGTTGTATGGCGAATCCGAGATATTTCGAATATTTTACGAGGTTTGCATCGAATTGAGTTCGATGTGATTTCAATGGAGTTGGAGAAATGAATGGAGAGATTGTTATGTTATAATGATCTGTGGTGGTTTTATATGCGAGAAGTTTTCGATCGGGAAAAATCTAGCACCAAAGTCAATACAAGGAATACATTTTTTCTTCATTTAATCTTCGTGTAAGTACACTCTTCTTATAGGTGCTAAAGATGAAAGAAGTATAGAGTTTGCTTTGAGGAAAATGAAGGTATATCTCCGTTCGCGAAGGTTGATAAAGACAAAAGCAGGCCGGAATAAAATAGAAGAAATAAATTAAATGTTATCAAACTAATATGCTCTATTCAAATTCCTCAGAAATATTGAAGTTTTACGTGGTGATTCATCCTAAAACGTATTTATCCTTGGAACATCTGATGAACATTTCTTTATTTCTTTCGCATCCGAAAGCAACACTGCAAGAGTAATTCCAGAAAACGATAATCTCTCGGTTAAGCTCTTGAGATGTCCTTTAAATCCTTCAGTAACAGTCTCGGTTTTCAGCTTTCAGCTCGTTCCTACTGAGGATTTTATGGAAAATATATCTTCTTCATGGAAATTATTCTCCCATAGGCAAATCAAGCTAAGCGATACGCCCTCTAGGTGACGATCTGAGTAACCTTTAATATTGACACGATTATTTCATTTTGCATTGTGTTGTCATGATTTATGTGAATATTCAACATTTTAAATATTTTTTTAAGTATCATTCATTCACATCGCTATTGTTCAGTTCCTCAGTGTTCTTCCTGAGAAAAAATAATTCTAAATAATATACATTTTTATGCCTCTCCTCAAGATCAAGCCTGGCAACTGAAACTATAATCTGTAAACCAGTCACAGGAAATATGAAAGTATGATCCTCGCATTTGTAGATGACGATTATTTCTATCGAAGTACGGATTACACAAAACTTGTAGGTTAGATTAGATTTATGGGGTTAATCGTTTACAGATCCCAGTTCATAACAGAGGAAGTTTTTGAAAAATACTGCTGTGCCTACCAGCATTCTTCATGTTGGATTTACTATCATGAAAGAAGGAACAACAGCAATATTCTAGTTTTAGTAATAGAACTGAAAGGCTGAGGCAAGGAAATCTAAACAAAGAATAACTGAAGATTGCTTTCGTGAAGAGAAAAAGTACTGTTTGAATATAAAGAAATGAAGTTTATTCAACTGTTCAACAAACAAAATTGTTTTCCTTAATTTCCTCAACAGCCTTCAAACCTAATTCATTTTTTACTATGGCTGAAATAAATTGAAACAAATGATGACACCCACCGTCTTCACAGAAAATATAATTATAATAGGTATACACAGTAATATACTCCTTCACTATAAATTTCTGAAATTTTGATATATGGATGAAAAATCCAAATTTTGATGAAGCAGATATACTCATAAACAATACAGCCAAATCCTTCTATCACAATATTAATAGTACTACGAATGCCTGCCGTGGTGCTGCATTCTTATTTCGAGATGCCTATATTACCATTCCAGTTCTTACGAAAACCCCTATAATTTCGAGCAATATAAAATGGTAATATTTGATTTTGCTTCATCGCAAATTCCACCCCCATTCGAGAAATCGTTTCATCAATTTTAAGACTGGATAAACTCCAACCGCTGCTGATACTGTCAATGTAAAAATATCTTTAATTCAATTTTTTTCACTCGAACTGCCATAAGGATATTTCTCGATATAAGTATATGGAACGAAAGAGCATATATCTTGGCAGGAGGAATTCAGTGCTAAAGTTATGAAATATTCAAAAATCAATCCAGTGCAGCTGGAAGGAAATATGAAGGCTGCCAATCACATTCCAATGCCATTACCTTCACAATGAATTTCAATTTATTCGAATCCCCTCGGGCAAGGTGGGAGATATTGGTTTTTGAAAAAAACATGACGATTTAACAAATCTGGCTTTCGAGGTTTGAAATGAAAACGTTCTGTCATCTCGGATGAAATTAAATATTTACAGGTTTTTATATTTCGTTTTTCTCTCTTTTCATGTTCATTGATTGTCACAGATTTCTGTTTGTACTTTTTTCAACTGACTAAAGAGTTCTATTCACATAGTTTCCTTTCGTTTTTTTTATGTACGCCTAAAACAAATTGTGTTTTATATAGAACTGATTGCATTCATTATAGAAGTTCTTTATAATATAGGTTCAGAAGTTTTTGATATTCTTTCATGACTTCAAAAACAAGCCAAGAGGAGGCGAATTCATGAATATAAAGGGTTTTCCAATAAGAGGTGTTATTCAATATAATGTTTATTTCATTATAAAGAAGAAGCTATGCCGCTGATTGTGGAAAATAACATCAGGCAAATGACCACTACTACCACGCTTACAGGACCATATCATTTTAATGGAATTTTCCATAACCAAATCGCAAAGTGGCTGCCCTATGTCCTCGATAGCCTCACGAATTCCATCTTTGAGGTCTTGAATCGACGCTGGGCTATTGGCTTAGACCTTCTCTTTCACGTGGCCCCAAAGGAAGGAGTCGCAAGGTGTTAAATCACAATATTTCAGTGGCGAATTGTGAGAGATAACACGGTCTGGAAACTTTTCCACAAAAGATCAATGGTTTCGTTGCTTGTGTTGCACATAGCGTCGTCTTGTTGAAAGAAAACGTTGTCTGGATCAATACTTTCCAATTTCGGCCATAAAAATCATTAATTATTCCTCGACAGTGCAATCCATTCACCGTAGCTGTTGCTCCAGCCTCATTTCCGAAATGTAAGGTCCAATGACTTCGCCGGACCATAAACCGCACCAAACAGTCACACGTTGAGGATAGAGAGGCTTTTCAACAATACCTCATTTCAATGACCCAATCAGCAAGGACGCGACGTTGATGATCGGTTCTGGCGATAACTGAACTTAGGAAAACCTCAAGATCCAAATCTTTATGCAAAATACGTTTGACGTTTGACGACGAGGAATGGACAAACCTCGGTTTTCTTCAACACTTTCGGCTACAGCAGCAATATCCTCGGCTGTTATTGAGCGACGTGTACGGGTTTTATTCTTTACATCACTAACCTGTCCCAACAGCTCGAATTTTTCCACCAACTTCTTTGTTGCGGACCGTCAAGGTGCTTCACGACGACCTAAAAATGTTCGAGTTTTACGAACCGTCTCTGCCAAATTTTCCCTATTTTTATAGTGAATTTTAATAATATTAATGCGATCTTGAAGAGTGTATCGTTTAATTTTCATTAATGGCGCAGTTTCGTAGTAGAAACTGGGCCATTAATGTCAAATGTCAAATGTCGAAAAATTACAGCTTCAACGTGACATCTACCGAAAAAGCGGGCTATTCAAAATAACACCTTTTATTGGAAAACCCTTCAGAATTGATTGGATTCATTTTAAAAGTTCTTTATAATATTGGTTCAAGTTATTGATGTTCTTTCATGACTTCAAAAACAACCCAAGAGGAGGCGAATTCTTGAATATATCAAGGTTGAATTGTCAAACTTGACGCTTAACAACCCAATTCAAAAATGCATCGATAACTTCATGTGGGAAGACCATTATTCAATGTTTTAAAATTGCTATTATCCTCAACAAAAACACGGAACCTTCTGTGAGGTAACTATGTATATAGGTAATGTTAATCCTTAAACTTTTGTGCTTTTTTTGACATTTATTCTTGTACATTCAAATGTCCTATGAATTGAATAAAGGTTATTATTATATTATTAATCATCTATCAGACGATAACAGAAATGAAGACAACAGTAACAACAAAAACTGAAGCTTCAAAAACTAACAAACTTCCATGAATGCATCCTTGTTGAGTTCACAATATCGACGTTTGCTATTCAAGATTGAAAACCTCAAAGTAACAACATTCGAAATAACGACTCACATTGTATGTCGAGTGTAGTGGTGGTTGAGACAGGCTGGCTTATATTGTTATTGGAGGCTTTGCACGTGATTGCGGTGTGGAGGTCTGACCTGGAGAGACCTCGGATGGTAAGCTGACTGGAGAGGACGTTCTGGAAACCGCTTCTCGTCTCCGTGGCTTTGATCGGTTTGTCTCCTTTCCACCACGTTATGTACGGTTGAGGTTTTCCTGGAACAGAGAGGAGAGCTTGCTGTGTATTTTTCGATGGGCTCGATTGTGTTCTATGTTTGTGTATGAGAAGTGCTTCAGGAAGGGTAGGTTATTATAGATTGTTATCTTTATTTTTATGACGTTCTGTGGGAATATTGGTTTCATTCATGTTGGCATTGTGTGCTTTGTTGAAAGACATGTTGATATGGTTTTTTTCAATACTCTTATTTTGATTCTTCTAATTCTGTGATGAATCTGTTCGATTGTTTGGGTCTTTATTTGATGAAATTATTCCCACGAGGGCAGTTCAAATATAAACAAGACTTTTCGATTTTCAGGCACAATAGTGGGGGGAGAATATTCCTGATTTTTTTGTTGTTGGGTAGGTTTTTCAGGAGTAAGGGAAGCACGTCGGATTGCCTCATCAGCCCTCTCGGTGTCCACTGTGACGATGTTTGAGCAAGAGGTTCCTCCGTCAATTGCGCAACGTATTGTTATCTTTACTCCTTACTCGCTTGTTTTGACTCTTGGGTTTAGTGGTACACCCATGTTTCATCACAGGTGATAATGTAATTGAGGAATTGATCTCCTTGTTCCTGAGATTGTGCAAGAAGACGCCACACACCTGAAAACGATGCAATTTCTGGTCAGCTGTGAGAAGGCTAGGAAACCACCTGGCGCAACCCTTACGGTACCCTTGCTCCTCTGTGAGTATGGAGTAGGTGCTCCTATAACTCATCCCGACCAAACTTGCAAATTCAGAAGTGGTACGAAGTTTTTTCGTCTTCAATAAGCTGTCGAACACTACTGATGTTGTTCGCTGCGGTCATGGCTCTCATTTTCAGAACAATCACGACCTTCCACGAACTGTTTATGCCATACAAACACTCTGGCTCGCGACAGTGTCTCTTCTCCGAACATCGGCAGTCAATCTTCTCAAGATTTTGGCCAGTTTTACGCCTTCTGCGGCGGGAAACTGGATTACAACACGTTGCGCAATTGACGGAGGAACCACTTGCTCAAACATCGTCACAGTGGACACCGAAAGGGTCGATGAGGCAATCCGACGTGCTTCCCTTACTCCTGACAAACCTACAAAACAACAACAAAAATCAGGAATGTTCTCCCCCCACTATTGTGCCTGAAAATCGAAAAGTCTCGTTTATATTTGAACTGCCCTCGTACAACACAATCTATTCAGCTAATAATTCATTTGATTCCACAACAATATTTTCGTCAATTACATCTAGACTTTGTCAGGTGAGTATAACGACTAAATAATACTACAAAAGTGAATTCTTTGAATAGAAAATTTAATCGGAAAAAGGGTATGTGAGATTTTGACTATTTTTGGAGTTCTAGATTCATTTGTGAAGGTTGAGTAAAGGGTATCAGTTGGGGTCTTTTAACAAAATGTGTTTTTTATTATGCCTGTTCAACTTGGTGAGTATCATTCTTACCTCCACTAACCATACAGGTTAGTTTGATGTCCTCTCCCCCCTCATATGGTCCTGCAACTGATGATACTTCTTTTCCTTTTTCGTCAAAGATTTTGGGTTTTTGAGGAGGAACTGAAAAAACACAGATATGTATCAAACTAAGATAAAACATGCTAAAATGTGTTAAGTTTCTTTACAATAGAATGAATAACATTGCAGTTTTCACCATGCGGCTAAAACTTATCTCAAATACAGATAAACCTTGAAAAAACTTTCAAGGTTGTGATACAGTGGTCCATTCAGATGGGCAAGTAGCTATTTAAGCACTGAACTAATATTTAATTCACCAAAAGCAAATACATATAATATAATATTATAATATTTTAAAAATGGGTTACAGTTCACTGCGACCACAAGGTCTATTGTGCTACCTTACAGAGCTGTTTGGACCATACCCTCACAGCTCGCTTTTCAGTTCCAGAGATTTGATGAAATTCAATATCTGCGAAGGCTTCAACGAGGCTAGTTCCTAAATCTTATAAGTTTCTCGCCCGCGGCATTCTCTCCTTAGGCTCGCAATGCCAAAGCATTCCGTGACTAGGTGAATGGAGGTTTCTTCTTTCTCCCACAGAACCTACACTCGTCAGTGTCAGATAATCCCATCCTCAACAAGTGCTTCCTGAGGCGACAGTGTCCTGTCAGAAAGCCAGAAAAAGATATCTGGATCTTAGTAAGAAACAATTACCTACACCTCCTCACTGGCTTTCTTACAGGACACAGTCGCCTCAGAAAGCACCTGTTGAGGATGAGATTGTCGGACACTGACGAGTGTAGGTTCTGTGGGGGAAGGAAGAAACCTCCATTCACCTAGTCACGGAATGCTTTGGCATTGCGAGCCTGAGAAGAGAACTAAGTAGTAGGCACTTTGATATCAATTTTGAGAGCACTTACTAGACTGATTTCTTGACATCTGGTATATGAATAACGAATTCACTCACCAGTCATCAAGAAACCTAGTAAAACTTGAAAACTCACCCTGTATGCTCTCAAAGAGAAAAAACATCGATCACTTCTCCCCCGTCTAGCTTAGCACATCACCCAGGGCAATACGTTATGAAAAAACTTTTTCCCGGAAAAAATCTAATCTAGTGACGAGCAGAGATATGAGCCGTTTCTCAAATAGGGCGTTGAATGCACATCGCGAGTAATAAACTCCTTTGTTCTTGTTATTGGGCGATATTTCGCAGGATATGTTCATTACGAGACTCGAATGTGAAAAGTAGACAACAGAAAAGGTACATAATGAAAATATTGTGTGTGTTTCGGTGAAGATTTTCGTACGGGGTAACTTTTTCCATTAACGTTATGAATGGGAACTGACGAATATAGGGAATTGGGGGTTTTCATTAACCTTGAAATACTTTTCCCTCAATGTTTGGATCGTTTGTCTCATTTTATTGTTCCATACAGGACTAACAACCTAAAACCACTCCAAACTCGTGGAACAGATCATCTTCCCATTTTTGATTTTGTGAGAGAATGTATCTTTTTCAGCTACTCGTTATTTATTAACCCTCTGTCAAAAAAATGTATGCTTCAATTCAAACAAGTATATGAAGCAACAAATCGAATCATCTGACAGCAGAGCAGCCCTGCTAGCGCTTGACTCTCCACAAGTGAAGTCAAAGTTGGTCTGGGAATGCAAAACGTCACTTAACCTACTCGAAGAAAAGAACCAGGTCAATCTCATCTGGGTGCCTGGTCACTCCGGGATTCACGGCAATGAAGCGCAGACCAACTGGCCAGGGACCAGAACCGTTTTGCGGCTTCCCAGCCAGTCATCAGGCAATGGCTATTAAGGACTGGGAACAAAAGAGGAAGCTTATGTCCTGACGTACGATGGTCAAAAGCAAGCTAAGTCACTTCTCTCTCACTCGACGAGCTGGACCAAGAAAGTCCTCTCACTCAGCAAATTGGAACTGAGGAAACTGACGGGCGCTCTCACTGGGCACTGTCCTGTGAGGTATCACTTAAAAAACATGGGAAAGGCGCCCGATAGTACATGTCGCTTCTGTCAAGAAGCCACCGAGACAGCTAGACACCTGCTATGTGAGTGTGAAGCTGTTCACCAGAAACGGTTACGGCATCTGAACAAATAATGGATGTGGCCCCCAGAAAAGTGGTGAAGTACATTGAGACTTTGCTGCCGGACTGGTAAACAGCGTGGGGATGGACAATAGATCTTAAGGTCGGTTTTGATCTGTCGCCCCTCCTCTAATCTAATTTTATCTAATCTAACAAATCGAATACAAAGCTTTAAAGCCGCTCAGGAGCCTGAATTCCTCAAAGATTAAGTGTTTGTGGAATACCTGAGAATTTATGATGCAGAAAAGAAAGATATCTCCCCCACTCTCACATACGTTAAGCCCCACCCACTCATCAACCACAGCACGTAAAACTCCTCCTATTTAATCTGAAAATCCCGTTTTCTTGGGAGCAAATTAAAATAGATCACAGGAAGCAGGTTATAAACAAAATTAATCCAACACTGTGGGGCTGGCGTAATTTATCCTTCATTATTTAATAGGAAGTCTGATCGATCCATATGTGGACCGTATTACAAAGCGTTACGTGACTATATGACAGATTAGTGGGTTCACGACAACGCAGTGTAGCCAGGCGGCCATATCAATATTTCACGCCGTTTGAACGGCAATATCGGCAGAGGTCTAGTGATTTTGATACTAAGGGGGAGAGAACGAACCCTTAGGTTTAACCACACCGCCAACGTATTCAATAAGGTTTTGTAACTTATTGGACCCTACCCACATTTTCGCAGAATAATGTTTCGAAAGGGATAGCGGACATTAGGGGCAACTTGGATAGAGTTTTCTCGTCCTCTCGTTAAAGAATGGTGAAATTACTCTTGGGTTCAATGTGGTATTGATAATTTGGAGTCTTCAAGTTTATCTTAATGTTTCAATCGCGCCCCACAGCAGAGCTGTTTTCACAACTGCACTACAGCTCCTCCTCAAGTTCCAGAGTGAACTTCAGTATATGACAGGGCTTCAAGGAGGCTAGCTCTGCGTTCCTCCTATAATTATCCTGTCCGAGATTTTTTTGCACATGCTCGTAATGGAGAGATACTCTGGAGTTTACCTCTCTTCCCCATGAACTCTACACTTGGCAGTTGTCTCTTTCTTATATGAATATTTGCCTATACCACAGAAGGGTTCTGGGTCAGTAATTAGCGTTTGTGTTTTCTGTCTGGCTGGCGTGTTAGCCTCTTTATTTGCTTTGACTCCTGGTTGAACAGAAACCCAGATCAAAGAGACATTTTTGTACATGTCTACTTCATTCAGTTATCTTCGCACGAATGTAACTCATTGAGCCAGAACACTTCTGTGGTATAGGTAAATATACCTATAAATAGGAGTAGGAAAGCCACTGTGTGACATTCGTGCGCCCTCTTTGGCAAGTGCATTGGCCTCTTAGACCTCTTTGATTCCAGAATGAGCGAGAACCCAGATTAAAAAGACCTTATTTTTCTTGCCTACCTCATTGAGTTTGTTCCGGCACTCCCAGATCATTTTTGAGTCGATGATGTAGGAGCTCAGTGCTGTAATAGCTGCTAGACAATCTGAGTGTATGGCTATATAAGTGCCTACTAAAAACAAGGAAGAATTTCAAAATACTCGGTGGTGAAGTTCTTGCACTTTCGAGAGCCGAAAAGAAAAGAATCTTAATTTTTTGAGTAGCTTGTTAACAAGGTCTGAAGTACCATCACTACTCCTATCCATAATTTTTATTCATTCTGGTACACGATGTCCTTCATAGAAAAACTGTCCGAATAGTGACAAAAGGTTTGTTTTCACCTCCTCATCCATGCTAAGTAATTATGACTAATATCAAATGAAACGAATTCATTTAGCAGATATTTTCTAAAAATTTCATTCCGGTGCACGAAGTTCTTTATAGGAAAACTGCCGAAATAGTGATTAAAGGGTTGTTTACACCCCCTCATCCCCATGCTAAGTAATTATGACTCATATCGAATGGAAAGTATTTATTTAGCAGATATTTCCTGATAATTTCATTCCGGTTCACGAGGTCCTTCATAGGAAAACTGCCCGAATAGTGTCAAAAGGGTTTTTTCACCCCCTCAGCCCCATGATTAGGAATTACGACTACCGTCAAATGAAAGGTTTTTATTTAGTAGATATTTCCTGAAAATTTCATTCTGGTACACGAAGTCCTTTATGGGAAAACTGCAGGAATAGTGATAAAAGGGTTGTTTTCACCCCCCGATCCCTATGCTAAGGAATTATGACTAATATCAAATGAAAGGTATTTATTTAGCAGATATTTCCTGAAATTTTCATTCTGGTACACCAAGTCTCCCATAGGAAAACTGCCCGAAAAGTGATAAAAGGGTTGTTTTCACCTCATCATCCCCATTCTGAGTAATTATGACTAATATCGAATGAAAAGTATTTATTTAGCAGATATTTCCAGAAAATTTCGTTCTAGTACACGAGGTCCTTCATAGGAAAACTGCCCGAATAGTGACAAAAGGGTTGTTTTCACCCCTCATCCCCATGCTAAGGAATTATGACTACTATCAGATGAAAGGTATTCATTTGGCAGATTTGATCCAATCTCTCAACTTCACATCCTTAGGCGTGGACGTCGACCGCTGTAAACACCCCCTAACAACATCCGGCAAAATCCCCAACATTCCCGTCTAGCAAACTTATCTTTTCACTTCTTCTCCAGTGTCACCCTGTCAAATCCAGCTTTCGATCTCCGGGGTCACCAGGGAACACAGGCACCAACCAATTTCCACGTGTAACGAAACGAAAACTTATGAACGCTATGAAGTTGATAGATAAGAAAAACAGTAAACGAAAAGCTCGATAAAATATACACGACTCCTTTCATTATTCATCCGGAACGTTTTCTTCGCGTTGCATCATTATCGGGCCACGTTTGGGAAAAGATCCTGACGTTTCTGGGTCAGCCCGTCTATATATTCTTTGAGAAAAGTTGATCGATCGTGACTCCCGTCTAGTTCCTCACATCACCTGCGGCAATACGTTATGAAGAAAGTTTTTTCCTAGAAAAAAACTAATCCAGGAGATATGAGCTGCTTCTCAAATATGGCGCTGAAGGCTTTTCATAAAGCCCTTTGTTTGGTAAATATCGAATTACGGTGAACAGCAGATATGGACCAGATTTTGTTGTCATTGTTTCTATTGAGTCTTTTTGAACAACATTAGTGAAAGCAACAGGTGGCGGTCTGTATTGGTTTAGAAAATATGGACCCTCAAAGTTCCAAAAATGTTTCACCTTCACTTCGCTTTTTTACTATTAAACCACAAATTCACTGCTCCAATTTAGTCTATAAATCACCTCTGAACATTCAAATAGCTATTTGAATAGTTTCATTTCAGGAATATTCAATAATTATTGCAGAAACATCGAAATTCTAGAGGCACCACATATCCACAAATTCTAAGGAAAGCCCGCCGTTCTTCATGGTAGGTTTGGCACCACTGCTAAAAGAAGTAGTTCAAGGATTGATTTCTGACTACGGTGGATGTTGGTCAAACCGTTGAGTAGTAAAGAAGAAAATGATAAAAACAGCCCGAATAAGAAGACACAAGCTTATGAATGGATTACTGTTATACCCGCTGTATTTCAAAGGCATTTACGAAGTGGATCTATAAGGAATTTATTGCGTGCTCAAAGTACGAAATGAACATAGAGATGCCCCTACGCGTGAATAGTACTGCATTGTAATCAACCAAGCAATAGAGTAAGATGGAAAGCATTTTACTGCTGCACCGAGGTTAGATTTTCATTTCTACAATTTCTAAATATAATACGCCATTATCCATACTAATATTATAAATGCGAAAGTAACTCTGTCTGTCTGTCTGTCTCTTACTCTTTCACGCCTAAACGGCTGAACGGATTTTGAAGAAATTTGGTATGGTGATAGATGATAACCTAGAAATGATCATAGGCTATAAATAATCACGCCCTCGTTCTTAGGGGGTAGGCTATAGGCAGATAACTAAATTGAGTTAGTGATTTTTAGGACTTTTGCTCTTTCACGTCTAAACGGCTGAACAGATTTTGTTGAAATTTAGTAAGGTAATAGATGGTTACCTAAAAACGGATATAATATCAAAATGATCACGTCATCGTACTTAGGGGGTAGGAAGTAGACAGAAAACTGAATTGAGTTTGTGATTTTTTTATGATTTTTGCTGGGAGTTTTGCTCTATCATGCCTAAACGGCTGAACGGATTTTGATGAAATTCAGTTAGGTGATAGATAGTAACCTAGAAAAGGATATGGGCTATTAATATTCATGCTATCGTACTTAAGGCGTAGGCAGTAGGCAGAAAACTAATTAAGTTAGTGATTTTTAATCGTTTGTTTTAAAAGTTTACCTCATTCACGCCTTAACGTCTGAACGGATTTTTATAAGACTTGGTTAATATAAAGATAGGATCCTAGGCACGGACACAGGCTACTTTTTACGGCGGGAAAATACCTCATTCCCGCGGAAATCTAGCGTGATCGTGTCCCAAGGTCAAACGTTCTCTCTGGTGGGCATTGACCTGAGAAAGCCGTGTTTTTCCCATGGGCAGTTATATGTTGGCTTCTCTCGGTTTAGAACTCCTGATAGACAATATATTTTGCTACCAAATGATAACATTACATCCAATATAGTTTACAGAGAAGTTTTGAACGATTAAAATTACCATTACCAAACTTACTTATCCCGTGACTTGGTCCTCATGGAATTCGTTTATCGCAAATCCCTCAAATGTTTTTTCTTTCAGACAGAGTTACTTTCGAATTTTGTATTAGCATGCAAATACAAACTGAACCTGCGTATAACCCCCTTTTTTGGCAGTTAGAAATCAAAACATAACACTCTGTACTGAAGAAGGATTATTAACATTAGGCCCAACGGAGTGGGCACGGGTCAGCTAGTAATTAATAATTACCGAAATACTCTCAAGCAACAATAAACTGCCACCAAATTAGTTAAATAATTCAGTTTATGAACGTTGAATAGAAACAAAAATGTAAACACGACGCATCGAATAACTAAACTGTAACAGAACGATGTTGCCAAACTGAAAGAATCGTCTATAGCAAACTCTAGCTGTAAGTACCATAGTAGGGGAGCCGTAGACCAATCATTATCCCAATACGGAATAAAGATACGTCACAAGTTCGCAACGCCGAATATTGTTCGCGTTCATAATTAGATTCTACTTGGCTGCTTCAACAAAGGCGTTTACTTTGTACTCTGAGATTGCGTGCCTGTTGATAGAATAGATATCATGTTTTAAAATGAAGTTCAAATGCTAGTCCAAAATATTACTCTGGTTTTGACGATAAGTATGTAAAGAGCAGCTTGTTATAAAAACATACACAGTTGCACATTTGGGATAGTAATAGTGTAGCTACTGCAAACCTCGTCGAGAAGGTTTCTAAGACAATCAGATTTTTTTCATCGCTGGCTTGAAAGTTTTGCCAATGTTAGAACCAAACTTTCAGTAGTCTCCAATATTCTCAGTCTTATTTTCAACAACTCTTCTTTGTTTGTTGTTGTTGTTGTCAACCCGATAGATGTTATTGTTTTCCTATTTTACACAACAAACCCAATGCTGCAAACAGGTATTTCAGCACCGCATTAGAGGTATTTATTTTCCCGTATTTACTTTGCTCTCCTGCTCTTCTAACGATGTTTGACACCGTATAGATTTTCCATCCGATAGGTCGTCAGATAATCCATTAATTTGGCTGAACGTATCCATCAATTTGGATATTGGGGGTTTTTGCTGTTTGTAATCATCAAACTGACGCGTGATATTATTGCTATACGGAGTAGAGCGTAGTGAGTGTGTTATTTAACGGAATAAGAGGTAATTTTGATGTAGATGAAGCTTGATGAGCTTGATGGAAATACGATGTAAGTGTAAAGTATTGTTTGGTAACATGGGAAGTTAGGTAGGTATTGGTGTCAGGAGTATGATAATTCAGATTTGAGGAAGATAATACCCAATGAGTATTTGATTAGTGCTTTCATCTGTAAGCCAATCTGTAACTTTTCATAAGCTTACAGGAAAATAGCAATCCTGGACCTCTTTGATGGATTTGTAGTTTACAGAAATCGTTAAATATTTACGAGTATTCGACGGGTGATTGGAAGCATTATCGAATGACATACAAAGTGAGGTTATATTGAATGGTTGTTTATTTTAGGACAAACACCGATGTTTCAATATAATAAATTAATGATGAATAAAAAATAATACGGCTTTGCTTATTGGATTGTTATGGGAAAAAAATCATAACAGGTAAAAAATTG
Organism: Propylea japonica; assembly: GCA_013421045.1. NCBI lineage: Eukaryota > Metazoa > Arthropoda > Insecta > Coleoptera > Coccinellidae > Propylea > Propylea japonica. The sequence goes on along the minus strand of CM024241.1, from coordinate 10,330,042 downwards.
TTCCATAATACACATGACCTGAAAATCTTATTTTTTTAAGCAGGAACTTTATAAGAATTGGTAGGAAAAAGTTGGGTGATCAATGAATCCATTTGAAATTCCGGATGCCCAGAAAATGTTCAGATTGAAGAAATGCCGAATGCCCAGTTTGTGAACATGTTCAGATTGAAGAACCTGTGTACTATAAACTTAATGAATGCTCCACAGCAATTTTAACCAAGAAATTTGGTTCTCTCCTGTTTTCAATTCATTAGATGAAAGAAGAAACGCAAACTACATTCAGATAAATGTATTTTCAAATTTAAATCAAAACCATTTACTCATAATACATAAAGTTCCATGATCAAATCTTACTATTGAACTAATGTTTTTCGATGAGTAGTTCAAAAGTGACACTGTCAATAAGAATGTTACCGAAACCATTCCAGAATTGCATTATTTACTAATCTATATTTCGGCCAGTTACAGATCAATTGTAGGTACGCTACAGTCATAGATTTATATACTAACTAGATGACGAACCTGCCAAAAATTTTGAGGCAAACGGCGGCCATTTGTATAGTCCGTTCACGAAAGGTTGAGCCGTCGGTTGGCCATGATAATTTGACATATTCCACTGTGTATATTGAAATTTTAGGTTATGATGTTTATTTTCTTGTCAGATTGATACGCAATGTTGTCAATATTGCATAGAGTTGTCTGATGTTTCGCAAGCTCGTCGGACGAGGCCGGGTACATTCGGCAACATTGAATTTATTTCACGTTATGACAGCAAATACTGCCAACTTCAGATAAATAAAGAAACGCCTACTATGTGCTCAACCTTTCATGAACGGAGTATAGTTTAAGACTTAAGTTGGACTTGAGAAGTGTCAATTTTTCAACGAAAAAATTCGAGCAGATGAAATAGAACACAGAACATGAATATAGAACGTCAAAATATAAGAGTTTCATCCCAAACTGCAAATGGCGGCCCTTGCCTGACTTCTTCTACGTTGACAGAAAGGAAGTTCGACGTCCAGTTAGTATTATAGGTGTTAAATGTCACTCTTCTACTTTTTCACTCTATGTTCTTTATTTTATGGTTGGAATTTTATCTATGGTTTATGTCAATTGTCTAATTTGTCTAATAAGTTGAGTTGGTTAGAAATTGTAATGGTGGATGAAATTAGTAAGGTTACAATAAAGTTTTATTGGATTTACTGGTGGGAAGTTTTATTACTAAAGGAAAATATAATATCAGCACTGCTGAACACTGTGCACTCGATATTCAACAATAGGTCCATGGCTACAGTATCGTAACTTACAGATGAAAAGCAGGGGGGTGATTCTTGAAAAATGTCGTGTTCGCGATTCGACAATTGTCGACCAACTTCCCTACTAAGTTGGTCGACATTTGTTGATTCGCGAACACGACATAATTCAAGAATCGACCCCCAGAATACCACCATTAATGGCGATTCTGAATTGAACATTTAACGGAATAAGAGGTAATTTTGATACAGATGAGGTACGATGAGCTTGATGGAAAAACGATGTTAAGAAACCTTTTAATGTTTTGGAAATGGAAAATTTGGTTTTAGTTTCGGGAGTCACCAGTCGGATAGATTCAATGTAGATTCGTGGAAGAGACTTCTCGATAAGTATTTGTTTTCTTGCAATTCAAAATTGTACTATTTATAAAAAATCCAGAAATATTCATACACCATATTCACAATTTCCTTTTTACCCAAAATCGAAGATGGTTGGCATAACATCTAATGGATTCGTCAAAAGGTTTCAACAACAATCCATAATAATAAGTGCTTCTCCAGAAAATTTTCACTGAATATCGAATACCTACAATTAAACTTGCAGATGCGTGTTGGATAACCGATGACAGTAAAAAAAAATGTGCAGTGAAGTCAACACCAATTTCAAAGTTTCTGCAGTGACGCAAACACGCCGCTAGCCGAGCAAAGTTATAATTTTGGCACAGAATCGCTGTTTATCGATACCAATGAAAATTATCTATGAGGCTGCGTGAAACGGCCCCATAATGTATCGAATATTACGAGGTATTTTCATAATTGCACCGTTATGGAAATTGATAAAGCGATTATGCGAGATATATCGTCGTCTCTCTTTATATCGTTCATTTTCGAATTATTCATTTTCCTGTTACTGATTCTAGATGAATTATTTATGGACTCCCTATACTGGAAACTTGAAGGGAGCTCGAAATTTATTGGGATTATAGGAGGGAGGGTACATATTAAGAATGAAAACGGTCATAAGAGTTGGAAACAGTTTTTGAACTGTTACAGTAGAGTTTGAAAAACACCACCTTGTTAAGGCATGGTCAGTGAATAATGAAAACCTATTCTTCTGAATAAAGAAAATTTTCGGGAAATGAAATACGAAATTGAAAAGCCTCGGCAGGTGTTTTTGAGAGCTTGTTATTTGGTGAAGCAAATAGGCATTTACCTCAAAATTCTGTATAGGACTTGAGATTGACACAAAATATACAGGATGTTCCTGAATTGATACGGAAGATTCAAGAGGATGATTCCTCGGAATATTTTATGAAGGAACGTTTCCATAAATGTAGTTCCGGAAATGAATTGTTTCCAAGATACTGAAAAAGTGGTATGATACTTAGATTTTTTGAACTCACAATTATTTTCGAATTATTCGTTCAAATTATGATGAAAAATCTTCCAAGCGTTTTTTTTTTTCGTGAGAGCCTCCGTTTTTATGTAAAAAATAAAAGATGACGTAGTATCTCTACTACATAAGGTGTTGAGGAAACGACAAATACGAGTTAAGATGTTAAATTTTCTTGAATGAATAAGGCACCCCACACGAAAAAAAAAGCAAAATAAATTTTTTCATCACAAACTTAACGAAGAATTAAAAAATCATTGTTAGTTTCAAATATCTCAGTGGCGTACCACTTTTTCAGTCTGTTTTTAATTAAACTTCAGCACCCTGTATCTTGAAAGCTATGCATTTCCGGAACTACATTTATGGAAACTTTTTTTCGTAAAATATTTTGAGGAATCATGCCCTTGAATCTTTCGCATCAATTCAGAAACACCCTGTATACAGGGTGTTTCTAAATTGAACGTACAAACGAAAAGGAGAGATTCCTTAAGTGAGTTTAAGAAAGAAAAGTTCCATAAACATGGGGTCACAAACGTTTTGTTTTCGAGATACAGAGTGTTGAAGTTTGAATTTTTTTCAAGTTTTTTTTCTCATAGTATCTACACTTCGCAAGATATTCAACTGAAATTTGGCATAGATATTACATTTGAGAGTTCTCACCACGTGACATGGCAATTTCGATAGAAGATCTACAGGGTGATATTTTTTCTGGAACCTGTTCTTCTGCAGAACGTTTTTTTGGTGAGCAACTGTTAATTTGAAAAAATGTAAAAAGAAGCTTTGTTTTTATACTAAACTTTTCGATCTAGTTTTGTCGTATCTACCAACGATTTCGAGAAAAAAAATTTTGAACGATTCTCTCGAAATTCTGATAACTATGATAGGAAGGCCAGTTTGTAATCTGTGGTGAATGAATTCAGTGACAGTTTTGACACATCAAATTATTGAACGTTTGTTTTTTTAAAAAATGAAGGTGGTTTAATTTGTGGCTATTTATTTTATTGAATGCAGTTAGATTACTAAAACTTGAAAAAAATTCAAACTTCAACACTCTGTATCTCGAAAACGAAACGTTTGCGACCCCATGTTTATGGGACTTTTTTTTCTTAAACTCACTTAAGGAATCTCCCCTTTTCGTTTGTACGTTCAATTAAGGAACACCCAGTATAGGCAAAAACTCCATTAGAGTTATATAATGGAAATTATTCAAAAAATAAGCAAAGAATAGATAACTAATAGTATCAAAATTCTTTGGTTCTTTCACAATCCTTTTGAAAGTTCGGAGGATCATTCGAATTTAACGTCCTCAAACTCGAAAACATTAATATCGAAAGTTTTTTCAATGGAAATATTAAAATTGCATTTAGATATCACGATAGACGCTTTTTTGGTTGCATTCACGCAACTGCCAAAAATGTTTGCGTTCTGCTTTGTTTTGGGATTGCAAAATTCAGTGCAAATTTCAGCTCGATAGAATTGACGAATTACAGACATTTGGGTTGAAGATATAGCACTCGTTAGAAACACGAGCGCTCAAAAGAGTTCATGAATATTTTGGACATAATATAAAGAAACCATGCTCTTCAACATTGTTATTGCAAAATTATCATCACGAAGATGTTGTTCAATGTGAATTATTAGATTTTTTTTGAGATAATCTCACAAATTTTCTGATTTTTGCATTTCACTTCGAAATTTTCAACATCCAATATCTATTTGTTGCATGAGGGGTAACTATAGTGAACACCCCTTTTAAAATTGAGTCTATATTCGCATTCAATTTCATATAAAAACGTCTTCATCCACCCAACACGCAGCAAAAAGCATTAATTTGATTGATAACCAGTCGACAACCCCAAATGTTACGATAAAAGCATGTCACCTAACATGACTCCATCCGTCTTAACCCATAGTTAATCTCCTTTTTTTCCAATTTCGAAAAAACAACACCAATCGAATCGAAATAATTGAGATACCGAAAAAGCGGGAAAAAGCCGAAGCGAAGAAATGGTAAATAATGGAAATAATGAAAAAATTGGATCAGTTCCCCCATTACTGGGATTAAACTGCGCACAACCTCGAATGAATAAACCTTTTTATGGTAATAATGGGTAAATTTGGTATCTCTCGATATCACCATTATTTCTTTGCTCCCGCTTTTTTCGGATGAGGTGGCAGAGTTGAAACGTTATTAATAAATGAAAAGCAGCAATCCATTAATTGAGTTCTATCGGAAAATTTAATCAGCGTCACTGTTTACGATATTTTTTAGGATAGCAAACTTGACACTTTTATGACAGCCTATTCTCTAGATGGTTCAGGGTCGACCGTAAATACGATAATTAAATTAAAATTCATGAAAAAAAGTTCCCATAAATGTAGGACTGGAAATGCATTACTTCCCAGATACAGTTTTACTGAAAAAGTGGTTCGCCACTGAAATATTTTGAACTAGCAACTATTTTTGAAATCTTTGTTTGATTTGGGACAGAAAATTTCTTTTCTTTCCATATGGGGTGCCGTTTTTATGTCAAAAATAAACCGTTTGAGGCAATAGATATGTGGCAAGTTGTACCATCCTGTTAAAACTAAACATTGTTTACATCAATACAATTCCTCTACTCCACAAACCGCATCAAACACGTGTTGGCGCATCAACAATGAAATCAGTTCCACTAACTTCAGCAATAAACTTGCTTATACCGGGAACTGTTGGTTCTGCTTCGCGACCAACTTTGGTACGATATTTCTGTAGAATTTTCGACCAATTGTCCCCGTTTTCGAAATGAATTTCCAATAAAACCCAACTTTACTTGATCGTAAATCGATTAATTTCTTTCAGAGGAGATGAACTGAGTGACAAAATAGAATGGTGTGTATTATCTGTATAGTATTGAATGTCCCTATATCTGGACAATTCATAATGGAAAACAAAACACTTCTCCAGATAGAAAATTTAAGTGATTTTAATGACTTAACATGTTTCGAGCTATAAGAAGCTCATTTTCAGGAAGAAAAACACAAAAGTGAAGCTAAAAACAGAAAAATCATGAAGAAACGACAGCAAAGCCAAATATAAAACTTCGGAAACAAAGACAAAGAAAGAAAAGTTGAAACAATTAAAATAGACATAAAATCAGTGGATTCTAAGTCAGTTTTTCAAAAAAATAATTAATACAAAAAAGAGTGACAGAACAAAACAAAAAATTGAAAAATGGCAGAATGTCACTAGAATAAACTTACAGGTATAATCTTCAAAAATAATCCACTGGATGCTTCCTAAAGTCATGCAAATGGTCTGAAAATGAGTCCTATCTATCATTTCACTAAAAAATTTATTGTCAAATTAAGGATCTTGCAGAACAAACGAAATAATTTCACAAAATTGGCATATAAACGGAAAAACAATCTGAACTTGAATTACATTTTCAGACCATTTGCATGACTTTAGGAAGCATCCAGTGGATTATTTTTTGAAGATTACCTGTAAGTTTATTCTAGTGACATTCTGCCTTTTTTCAATTTTTAAATTTTTTCAATTTTTCGATTTGTTATGTCACTGTGTTTTGTATTTATTATTTCTTTAAAAAAGTGACTTAGAATCATTTGATTTTATATCTATATTAATTGTTTTAACTTTTTCTTCTTTGTCTTTGTTTTTAAAGTTAGATTATTTATTCAATTTAATTTTTGATGTTTTATATTTGGATTTGCTGTCGTCTCTCCATGTTATTTTTTGTTTTTAGCTTCACTTTTGTGTTTTTCCTTCTGAAAATGAGCTTCTTATAGCTCGAAACATGTTGAGTCATTAAAATCACTTAAATTTTTTATCTGGAAAAGTGTTTTGTTCCCCATAAGTATTGTTAGGTTCGAAATAACTGGTGGTTAGGAAGATGACCCACCCTAAGCATCACCGAACATTTATGAACCTAGCAAAGCTACCCTTAAAAATATGAGCCGGCCATTGATCTCGCGTTCTCAACCGTGGCCCCTTTATCTCATCTTTATTGAACTCCGCGAAACCTATAAAATCCCGAAAAGATTAATCGGTACTTGGGTTAGTTCAAATACTCACCAATAACGATCAGCCTGACCCGGAAGTTTTTCGTGGGAGAACGTAAATAATCGATGCGACACGTATAATCACCCTCATCCATTTCATTGACACTGTCCAGGCTCAGTGTCGGTGTTTCCGACATGGTGCGGAAGAAGGCTCTCGTGTCCAGGCTTTTTTCCTGCCAGTGTTTTGCCAGTTTGCTGTACGGCCCTCTGGTGTCGTAGCTGGAAATTTAACAGTGGTTTTACTGAATGGGCCTCAGGAAAAAAACATTTTGGAATATAAGGGTAGGTTATAAAGGGTTTTCCAATTAACTATGTTCATCAATTTATAATATCAAGTATAAACACTAACAATCAGATATGTATAAATAACCGAGTATCAATTGTGTAGAGGAGAGTCCGATTACATTATACCGTGGCCATTCAGTAAAATGTCCGAGTAATTAAATACCTTCGATCAGTGTAAGTGTATCATTCCGTAACATCCCTCTACTGTATAGAAGATTGGCCGAACCTACCCTAGTTGGGTACATCACACAGCTCTGATGCAGGACACAATAGACCTGAAGGTCGCAGTGGAATTTTTCCTCCCTAACAATCTACAATCTACTTTCCATAAATATCGAAAGATAATTCGTAAAACGAGACACAATACTCCTTGAATTCGAATAGGTATCTAATCATTTTATCGATATTAATTGCAACAATTCATGACCTAAGCAAATGCATCAACTCTATCACAATCATTGTTGCATTTTCGAGCAGTTATGGATTCAGAAAGACCAGACGTCGGTTGCATTCAAATGGCTCGGTCTCCGCTCAAGCCGAGCGACATAAATTATTTAAAAAACGAGTTCTTTCAGGGTAGCCAACGTTCGAAATGTCCTAGTTTCGGATGTTTCGTCGTCATGAATAATTCACAATCAGAGTCGTATATTTTTCCAGATCCAAAAGGAATTTGTTAAGAAACTCAGCTTCTAAATAATCCGCATGTTATCTGCGGCATGAACAACATGATAATGAATCAGGTCAGGACGTAAAATCGATATTTCTGAGCCTCAAGAAATAAATAACCCTACCACACGCGTTGAAGTGAACGCTGAATCGAGGCTATTTGTCTGAGCACTTCACAAAATGCGAGGGATATTTGTGTCATCGAATTTGTACGCTTCGAAGTGAAAGGAATTGCTACTGAAATGCACAGGCTGTGTCGAATGGGTAATCACTGAAATACAACTTTTTAATTTTGAGGAATAGAGAAAAATTAATCCCAGGGTTTTCCTCCTTTTTTCCACAGAATCTGCATTTGTTAGTTTCTGTTAAAATTAAGCCAATATATCATCATATCTTTCCTAAGGTGACAATGTCCTGTTAGAAAGACATTGAGGAATGTAACTTATTCCTACTGAGATCCAAATACTTTTTGGATCTTGCAGTTTTGAAGTTCCTGAGGAATTTTCTGGAATGATCCATCTTTATTTGGTATCAATTTCAAATCCTATATAAAATTTTGAGGTAATAGTTTTATTGCTCCACCAAAGAACGAGAGCTCAAGCTCCTGCTCAAGACTTTTCTTGAATTTTTTGTTTAAGGAACGAACAATGAGGAAAATCAATCCAGAGCATCGAAAGACAGCTATTCGAACCCATTAGTTCTCACCAGTATTGTGTTGACACAGGGTTTTCCAATAAGAGGTGTTATTTTGAATAGCCCGCTATTTCGGTAGATGTCACGTTTGAAGCTGACATTTTTCGACATTTGACAGATAGAAACTACGCCATTAATAAAAATGAAACGATACACGCTTCAAAAACGCATTGAAATTTTTGAAATTCACTATAAAAATGGTGAAAATTTGGCAGAGACGGTTCGTAAAACTGGAACATTTTTAGGTCGTCGTGATGCACCTTTTCGGACCGCAATAAAGAAATAATTGAAAAAATTCGGGCTGCCGTGCACGTCGCTCAAGAACAGCCGAGAATATTGCTACTGTCGCCAAAAGTGTTGAAGAAAGCCCAGGTTTGTCCATTCCCTGTCGTTCTTTGGAATTTGGCATTCCAAAAACTTCAGTACACTGTATTTGGCATACATATTTGGGACTTAGGGCTTATAAAATTCAGTTAACACAAGAACTCACGCTGGCCGATCATCAACAACGTCGAGTATTGGGTCGTTGAAATGCATGAAAATGATCCGGAATTCCATCGAAAAATTGTCTTGAGTGATGAGGCCCATTTCCACCTCGGTGGCTTCGTCAACAAGCAAAATTGTCGCATCTGGGGCTCAGAAAACCCAAGAGTTATGGTTCAAAAGCCTCTCTATCTTCAACGTGTGACTGTTTGGTGCGGTTTGCGGTCTAGCGAAGTCATTGGAGTTTACTTTTTCGAAAATGAGGCTAGAGCAACAGTTACGGTGAATGGATTGCGCTACAGAGAAATGATTCATATTTTTTTATGGTCGAAATTGGATAGTATTGATCTGAATAACGTTTATTTTTAACTGGATGGCGCTACGTGCCACACAAGCAACAAAACCATTGGTATTTTGCAGGAAAAGTTTCCAGACTGTGTTATTTCTCGAAGAGGTGATCACAATAATTGGCCACCGAGATCTTGTGCTTTAACACCTTGCGACTTCTTCCTTTGTGGCCATGTGAAAGAGAAGGCCTACGCCAATAGCCCACCGTCGATTCAAGACCTCAAAGATTGAATTCGTGAGGCTTTCGAGAACATAGGGCAGCCACTTTGCGATTTGGTTATGGAAAATTTCATTGAAAGTATATGGTCCTGTAAGCATGGTCGTGGCGATCATTTGCCTGATGTTATTTTCCACTATTAACGGCATAGCTCCTTCTTCATAATGAAATAAACATCCGATTCTTCATATTGAAAAATGGTATTTTTTTTGAATGTCAAAATAACAGTTCCACGTGAGATACGTTTTTAAGATGATGCGAGGTTGTACCGGCCTTGTTGTCACACGTATGGTAATTATACAGGCTGTTTGTACTGCACTAGAGCTGGCCTTTCTGTTTAAGAACCCCAATGAATTCCAGTATCTGAGAGATCTTGAAGAAGGCTAGATTCCCATATCTTCTGTCTAAGACATTCTTCGCTCAGACTCGCATGGTAAGGCATTCAGTAACTAAGTGACAAGAGTTTTTTTACTTTTCCCCACAAAATCTATACTCGTCAGTGGCTGTTAAGCCAATTCTCATCATTTGCTCCCCAAGGCTACAATGTCCTGTTAGAAAGTCAGTAATGAGGCGTTACATATTCTCCCTGAGATCCAAATACTTTTTTTTAGCTTGCAGGTTAGAGTTCTGAAGGGATATTTTGGGGCATTCATTCTCGGAAGATTCCTCCATAGAGTGCCTCTCTTTCATTCAATTTCCTTCTTCAAAAACTCTTATATTCTTATTCTTATCTTATTCTTATATGTGCAATTGCCGATACCACAGAAATGTTCTGAGACAATATTTATGATGACGTCTGGTCTTTCTGAATACATAACTATTCAAAAATGCAACAATGATTCTGATGTAGTTGGTGCATTTGCTTAGGTCATGAATTGGGAAAATAATATCGATGAAATAATTAGATATCAATAGATTAGATGGAAAGTTCTACAGAAAAACCCTGGGCCCAGCTATGGGATCTCCTTCCAGTCCCTCATTAGTTTACCTTGTGATGGATGACTTGTTCACCTGGGTTTTATCACTTATAGGCTTCTACATCCATTTGAAGTACCAACATGTCTTGAGACCGTTGTTCTCATTCTTGGTTAGTTTATGAAGGCATTCTATTGAAATATCCACCTGTACTTCCATTGTGAATTTTAGTTTGTCATCATAAGAATTAAATAGATCCTGAATTTGTTGTACAATAATAATAATACAGTTTGATGGTCAACCTGTATGTAAATGAACAATAACAGAAAACAACAACTTCAGGATCTATTTAATTCTTATTATGGCTTAATAAAATTCACGATGGAAGTAGAGATGGAAAACTCAAATCCATTCCTTAATATACTTATCAAGAATGTTGAACGTTGAGCCTATCAACTCGAACAGACTAATGAATTTTTTCAGTAACCACAGCATCACATAAAAGATTAACGTGGTGGATAACTTGACTAATAGAGCACTTAAATTGAGTGATATATTTACCTACCATGTTTCATTTCTCTTTTTTAAAATTATTCCAAATTTGTTCTGAAGAATATCATTATAACATTTGGCGTATTTTCTTGGATATAATTATTAGAAATATAATCAAGATGAATCCCCGTGGTTTTCAATGTTATTAAAATATTTACACGCCGACTAAAAACATCAATTTCAAAAGGAATTTTCTCAAGAATTATCAGTGACAAAGTCTGATTAGGCAGAACCTTAAACGACACGCTAAGACTGAATAATCTGATTTTTCCTTAAGATCAAATGGTGATAATACCATAATGAAAGCGCTAATAACGCAAGAAAACACTTCATCATAAAACAATTTCTTCTACTCAGGCTACCCAAAGAGTTTGAACTTGGTTCTTGCAAATTTCAAACTTGAAAGAACCGAGAAGATGCTAGAATATGTACACACATATACATACGTATATCGTTCTGTAGGTATACAATTTCTGTTCACGCGATGGATTCAGTTTTATTTCATCTTGTTGTTTTTATTTTTTTCATCCTTTTTTTACGTAGGTACAAGTCGATATCTGCTGGTCACCGAAATTCAAATATTTACCCTGAATTCTCATTTGAATAATTAAATATTCTTAAAAATATCATTCGTGTCTAAATTATAATAAATAGTGAATCGGTGACAGGAAAATTCCCCGTACCAACATAAAATAATGAAATATAATCAAGGAATATGTGTGAAACAGATACTCTCGCCCGATTTTGCATGTAGGTACGACAAAATCAACAAATTTGCAATAAAATAAGAGAAAAGTTATAATTAATTACTCCCGCACCTATGTTTTTCATCAATTCGCAAAAACACGAATTAAATATCAATTATTCTGTTCTCAACAATGGGAGCAATATATTTCACTACAGCTAGTGAATACCATAAAACGCAATCGCAATTCCAAACTGCCATAGTTTCTAGTTTATCTATATGGCTAAGTTTCAATTAATGGAAAATGCATAAAAACGCTTTACGTGCATACATCAATCTACGTCGATTTCCACACTTTATTGGCCCATAATGAACGACCCAACAAAAAAAATCACGTTCGAATTGAAATTTCACTATGAGTAATTTCCGCTCGCTACTATATAAAATCACGTTTTCGCAAACAACAGGTGCACTTTAATTGGGTAAATACAATAATTTTCAGCCTGTTACATGCCACGGTTTGCTATTCGAAAAGTCCGATATCATTTCAACATTTACATCGAACTGCAATTTGATTTTCTTTATTTGAGTCAGATAATCAACAGCCAATGCGATGATGAATGATAACACAGAATACCACTGCGGTCTGGACAAATGTAGTTTAACAGTTCGTTTATGGTTATTGATAATTTTTGGTGTTAGTTCTAAATACTGAAAAATTTGTGGAAAAGCCCCGGGCAGGAGCTTTTTGGTTCTCGATCATTGGTGGAGCAGTATGGCCATTACCTCAGAATTTTGTATAGGACTTGAGATTGATACTAAATATTTGAATGCTAAATTATATAATTCACTCCGCAACATCCTCAATATCAGTTTCTGCTCAGTCAAAATTTTCTTCATGGAAATACCAATTTAATGTCACGATAGAATTTCTGAAAAAAAATTTATTCTAATCCACAATTGAATGTAAACACAGGTATTATAAATAGTATATTATGAGGATTAAAAGTGCATATTTTTTTACGAGTAATATTTGCAGTTGAGAGGCGCAGCCGAGCGAATGCAAAATTGCGACTTAAAATAGGCACTTTTAGTCCGAATAATATATACTATTAGGTGTACAAATAAGTTTCCGCGGTTTTTCATTTGACCTCGTCATCCCTCTCGAATTTCTTTCCCTAGAACTATCTCTTCAAGTTTAGAAATAGATAATAATCACTTGGGGTTGAATCTGCAGAATGTGGGGGATGAGGAAGCAATTCGAGGCGTAATTCTACCATTTTGCCACCGTCTTTATTGATTTGTGAGCTGCAGCATTGTCTTGGAGGAAGAACCCTTTTTTCTTTGATAAATTTGGGAGATGATTCCTCGATCAAAATAAGCAGCCTCAGCTGCAGATTTTTCACATTAAAGAAGTAAATCAAAAGTTCCCGCAAATGATGCTTATTCGGAATAAAACTTGACATTTTTGCACGAAAAAAATTACGTGATGCTGATACGGAATCACTAGTACTTTAAGGTTATGGTGTTGCCAGATGACTAAACTTGGGATATTACGTTTTACATCTGACAAATTCTCCATAACCTTCTGGTGGGGCCATCTTTTGACAAACCGCGGAAACTTATTTGTACACCTAATATTTTTTCTCCAACCAAGTCAAAATCACAATAAAATTGGTTTTAATCAAAAATCGTTAATAATTTGGTTATAAATTTGAACACATACTAATGACAGTGATTGTCAAGTAGACGTCAAATGCAATTACTTTTAGTCCTAGGATTAAAAGTAGCGTTTTTAATCCTAGGATTAAAAGTGTTGCTAAGTAACGAGTGAATTTTTGTACGGTAAGGGAATTGGTGGCTTTTGCACCTGAAAATACAATACAAAAATATCAACATTTTTTGATGGTTGGAGAAAAAACATTTTATGATAGTGCCTTTTTGATTTCATCTAAACCTGAAATTAGAAATGAGGAAATTGCCTTCATTAAAGAGTTTCTACTAGATCAATACCCACCAAATTTATATAGAAAGAACAATTTTGAATTTAGAACGAAAAATATCTAATCAAAATTGTGATGATCAGGTACAAACAGAAGACCGTCAACAAGCAAATTTGTTGAACGTCATTCCTTATATTTCTGGTTCCAAATTCAACATGAGAACTGTTTTCGAAACACAAAATGATTTTGTATCCTTTCTAACCAGAACGAAACCAATGAGTGAGACACAAAAATCAAAAAATTTTGTTTACAATATTCCCTTTATATGAGGAAAATCTTATACAGGAGAGACATCAAGACCTTTAGAGATAAGAAAACAGAAACATAAGAACTACATCAAATATAGAGACAATACAAGATCAAATAGCGGAGACCATATGATGAACTGGAATACCACAAAGATCCTAATGACGCAACCTGATAATTATAAAGGAAATTAAGGAATCCACATGTATTTTGTTAGATGAAGTATATAATTTGGCCAATTGTTCTGTTGGAATAGATCGCATTTGGATTGATTTATTGAAAAAAGAAATGACATCACGAAATTTCAAAATTAAATGAATCAACATCTCCATGTGTTGACAACCTTTAATGTCAATCAGACCACAAATGAAAAAACACACAATTCCGAAGTTTATCTGAAGAAGGTGTCTGATATAGACACCGAAACGTTTTATTATCCGTTTCATTCATTTCCTTTTTTAGTTTTACTGCTAACAACAATTTTTTCAAAACCAATTTGCTCCGGACAAATTAGTGCAAATATTTTCGCAGGTGGACTTCATCTTGATTAAATTTTTTAACTATTTCTGTTTCAGAGACTGGGAGTGAAAACCTAGAAACTTTTTCAAAAATGCAGGATCCTCCCCGATTATATTTCAATCGATATATGAATTACAATAACTGTAGAAAGAAACTCTTTCACATTTTCCTCTTCTGAAACTAATAAATTTGCAAACATGCTCGAAAATTCGAAAAAAGAAAAAGTTGTTCAGTTTTTAATTGGACATTTTATATTTCTTGGCAGGTCACAAAAGATAACTTTTTCTCCAACCATCAAAAAATGTTGACATTTTGTATTATTTTCAGGTGCAAAAGCCACCAATTCCCTTACCGTACAAAAATTCACTCGTTACTTAGCAACACTTTTAATCCTAGGATTAAAAACGCTACTTTTAATCCTAGGACTAAAAGTAATTGCATTTGACGTCTACTTGACAATCACTGTCATGATTAGTATGTGTTCAAATTTATAACCAAATTATTAACGATTTTTGACTAAAACCAATTTTATTGTAATTTTGACTCGGTTGGAGAAAAAATAGTATATATTATTTCACGAAATTAATTTTTTTCCTGTCAAAAAATGAGTCTCCATGTATCCGGGAAAAAAGTACTCACTTTTTTCCCGGGGAAAAAAGTAATTTCGTGAAAAGACATATTTCTTTTACTGTTAAATGTTCGTTATTCCTGTCACAGAAAAAAATAGTGTATTATTCATGGGAAAACTATTAAATTTTAGCTGAAATCTAATACTTTTTTCCCTTGTATAATAAATGACTATTTTGAATGATAAATATTCATCAAGGAAGGCAAACAACCCCTATTTCAATTAATTGTTGAATTAAAGCGATATATCCATTACCCCACGACTCAAGCAAAAAATCAGCAAAAAAAACTCCAACACCATCGCAAGTATCCGGGCAATCTCCAGCACGAAGCCCGCCACGTCAATTTTTCCACCTATTTTTAATAACGTTTCGTGACCCGAATATCGAGCAACTTTTTCCTCAATAGCTTTAATTACAACACTCTCTTTTGCTCCTCACGCGATCCACGGCCCTGCTGCTTTTTTCGTTTCTTTGATCTCCGATCAATTATTTGGATAATCGGCCATTTTGTTCGGCCAAATTGTAGCCCGATTCGGGTCATGATTTATTATCGCATCGGCTTTGATTATCCGGCCGAAATGAAGAAAATTTAATTGCTGTTCGATTTTGAAATGAGATTAAATCTTCACAATGGCTGGCGGAAAATTATTGTATTTAGCCGGTTTGAGTGCACCTGTTATTTGCTGAAACGTGAAAATTCAGATAGAAGGGAGCGGAAATCTCTCAGACAGATATATACCTACTTTAATTTGTACTTTAATTTGTTCTTTCGTGATATATGCCGGTTTCTTTGTTAATATATAGGTTGTCCCGAAAAATGTGGAAAATCTCTCGGATTCAGATAAAACATAAAAATGAAGATGACAAGTTCCCATAATTTTTTTTCCTGGTTCCCCTCCCTACGAAGATACGACCTCCTAAATGACGCCACTGGAAATCCATTTTAGTGGAATAAGTTTCAAACTACTCGATATAATTTGAAAATTTGTCTATGATTAATAGTACTAAGGACCTCTTGCAATGACCGCACTCAAATTTCAATTAGCTTGTTCAGTTTACCAGGGGCAGATTGGGTTATACATTTTAATGCTTACATTTTAAACACCCTGTATGATAAGGTGCTAAAAAAACAAATTTGGATACCTTCAACATTAAGCTAAAGAAAAGGAGCTCTTGTTCAGTGTCGATAAAATGAACCGTTTTCAAAAAAAACTAATGGAAGAAGTGAGTAATTGAAATTCATTCCACTAAAATGAATTTCCAGTGACGTCATTTGGGTGGTCGTATCTTTGTAGGGAGGGCCGCTAGGAAAAAAAATTTAGGGAAACTTGTCATTTTATTTTTTCATGTTCGATCTGAATCCGAGAGATTTTCCACATTTTGCGGGACACCCTGTATATGTATAAGGTTAATTCGGTCACATGGTTAGGTTGATCAGAGAGCAGCTTTCGAGCTGCTCATCTGGACTTCGCATTTTTTGCATCCACTATTAATAATTGTATATATTCATTTTCATGTACTTATTATAATTTTTGTTTCTGGCGATCAAAATGAAGACATTTATTATAATTATTATTTTCTTTTTTCAAGCGTCTGACTAGTAATCGAAAGGCTACGCGTTCGATTATGGACTAGGAATAAAATTTTCCTAGTCCACACTCCTTTCGCAATCAGTAGTTATCCTTTACGCAATTTTTCTTAATGAATTTCTTATCATCAAAAACTTACATACCTATGTATATACTATTTTTCTCAGAGAAAAAATTCGTGCATGTTTTTATTTTCTTTCTAACCTTTTGATAATTGGTTGTAAATATTCGTGATCATGGTGATTTTGTATGTGTTCTCATATAGTTTCCTTGAATATTCTGTGAATACCTTTCTGAATCTAAAAATCATCATCCGTATGTAATCCTTAGTTCATGAAAGTATGAATAAAAAAGAGACAAATGAATAAACAAATCATGCATGATTAAAATGAGAGAATACAAAATAAATTCTGGTTACAATTCTGGTAACATCAAACTCAACAACTTTTAAAGCTTCAAAAAAGATGTTATAGATTACTAGTGAGCAGTCAGATCTACCAAGCGGATAGATAAATTTAACCGGTAGATCAAATGAACAGTAGATAAGTTGAACCGGTAGAACATCTGAATAGTAGATCAGATGAGTTGTAGATCATTTGAACCCTTTCAGACACCGAAATCAGTTATTCGCGTCTTTCTCGTTAATGAATCTCGTCTTCTCGTACACAAGAGTATTCGTATAGATTTCGAACGAAAAAATAGAAACATCCTGACACTACAAAAAAACTATCCTCGTGAATCACCTCCCCTAACAGCGCCAAATCATCCCTCACCATCCAGAACAATTCTACCTCAGCTAGGCCAACAACACCACGAACAGATACACCGAAAAAGAAACGTACAAAGCGTCGCAGTAACGATCGTGGAACCGGAAACGAACCAATTTTTCAAGCGTGTCAAAAAAATTCGTCTGGAAACAAACGAGAGGCATGATCGCAGCAGCAGGCCGCTCCCTCCTCCTCCTCGACAAAACCTCTCTATCTAACAGACGGGAACGAGGAATTCGCACCGAAACAATTATGCAAAAGCGGCTTGCTTCCTGGAATGAACGTCGGTTGAATTTCATCAGAAACCACTGCCTACAAACAAACCTGGTCTTTCCGAATACATTGCAGAATTAACGAGTCAATCATTCCGGTTCTCTTCCAGCTTTGGAATTGGAGAACAGAGTTGGAACAGAGAAAAATCGAGGGTTGCATTGTCGTTGAGTGCTGGTGTGATTGTTGACGTTGATAAAAAATTTAGGAGTATTTGACGAAGTTGTTGACGTGAAATTTCCAATGAATATTCGAATCAAAGAACATAAAAAACTTTCTCAACTTGAAGATACTGGTAAGCCCAAGCTTGTCCAGTATGCTTTCGATGAAGAACAGAGCATTCTCTGAGGCGAAGATTTTATAATTCTCTTCTTTTGAACGATTTGGCGACCATTCGCCAGCTGTTATCGGAAATGACTCTTTGAACTCGAGGAACCACCTTCGTTACCATTGAAAATACACTGCTCAACAATTGATAGGGATCACTTACTTGTTCTAAATTTATTTCTGAAATATTCGATCCAAGATTATGAATTTAGTCAGATATCATAGTATTTTCAGTTGATAATATGGTTCACTTGAGAAAAGAATGAAAAAATGGAAAGTTGGAGAGAAAAAAAGACTTTATTAGGAACACTCAAAATTCTGTGTTTGAATAACATAAAATTTTTATGATGAAACCAAAAGAAGGCTGAAGTTTCGGTTAAGCTAGTACCTAGTTGGTCCCCCACGAGCTCGTCTCAAGCATTCTACTCTACGAGGCATACTTTCGATCAAACGATTTATAAAATTTTGGGGCAAATTCGTCCAAATATCCCGTAAAGCGTTAGAAAGGTCCTCCAGGTTATCTATCGGTAGTTCTAAGGTTGACAATTGTCTAGATATCTCAGACCAGACATGTTCGATGCAATTCATGTCTGGAGAGCGAGCTGGCCAGTCCATCCTATCAATAGCATGATCCTCAATGCTAGGAGAAATCCCACTTACCCGGCGTCGCGGCTCAATAGATCACTGAGAGTTGCAACAGGAGTTCTAATTTCGAACCAGACTGTAAGACGACGACTACATGTTCGTGGTTTGAGAGAACGTAGGAGGGTACAACATCCCCGTTTGAATAGGGAACACCGGGTTCATCGACGGCAATGGGCTGAGGAGCACCGCAATTGGACACTTGAAGATTGGAGCCGATGTTTATTTACGGATGAGTCTAGATTTCGTTTGGTCAACTCCGATGGACGTATTCTTGCTTGGAGGGAAAGAGGTCGAAGGTATGCAGAACAGTTTATGGTACCCACAACAGCTTTTCGCGGAGGTTCTATATGTGTATGGGAAGGCATTTGTTTGAACCAACGCACAGAGTTGGTTGTTCTGCAGAACACCACCACGACCTGCCAGAGATATCACGATATGATTATTGAACCCATAATTGTTCCGTTTGCGGCTGCCGTGGGCGAGAATTTCATTTTAATTGACGATAATGCCCGTCCACACGGTAGTCGTCTGGTTAATGAAGCGCTAGAAACTCATGCTATTGATAGGATGGACTGACCAGCTCGCTCTCCAGACATGAATTGCATCGAACATGTCTGGTCTGAGATGTCTAGACAATTGTCAACTTTAGAACAACCGATCAATAACCTGGAGGACCTTTCTAACGCTTTACGGGATATTTGGACGAATTTGCCCCAAAATTTTATAAATCGTTTGATCGAAAGTATGCCTCGTAGGGTAGAATGCTTGAGACGAGCTCGTGGGGGACCAACTAGGTACTAGCTTAACCGAAACTTCAGCCTTCTTGTGGTTTCATCATCAAATTTTTATGTTATTCAGACACAGAATTTGGAGTGTTCCTAATAAAGTCTTTCTTCTCTCCAACTTTCCATTTTTTCAATCTTTTCTCAAGTGAACCATATTATCAACTGAAAATACTCTGATATCTGACTTAATTTATAATCTTGGAGCGAATATTTCAGAAATAAATTTAGAACAAGTAAGTGATCCCTATCAACTGTTGAGCAGTGTATATATCTTTTTGACAGTTTTTGAAGAAGAAATGATGCATTCCCGGAAAATTTCTTCAGAGTGCTCCTCTTTCAGTTTCTTCCTTCTCCAAAAAGTCTTTCTCAATTATGCAAAAGCGGCTTGCTTCCTGGAATGAACGTCGGTTGAATTTCATCAGAAACCACTGCCTACAAACAAACCTGGTCTTTCCGAATACATTGCAGAATTAACGAGTCAATCATTCCGGTTCTCTACCCGCTTTGGAATTGGAGAACAGAGTTGGAACAGAGGAAAAATCGAGAGTTGCACTGGCGTTGAGTGCTCTGATGTTATTCTTAACGTACAAGTTGACATTGAATAAATTTTGGAAGATCTGACTTTGAATAGGAGGATAACATTCAACATATAAGAATACGAGTAAAAAAGCAGTTAAGGAGGCGTTCATTGACATACACCCGTTCAATAGAATCTTATATACAGGTTTGGAAATTCACATCTGAATACGATATACAATTGCATCAGACAGAGATTCTTTAGTATGGTAGGCAACAGTAAATACTTGAATCGAGTATTACGGGCAGCCTGAAAAATTAAAAAATTCTATACGTGTAGTTCGGGTTCCCTACCATACTGCGATAAGAGAGAGACATGACTAGATATTTGCAGTAAGACAGTTGAATTCATTCAGTTATCGCACTTGATTATCTCGCCTATTCATGTGTGCAACTGGAGGGAAAAATTCTCTGTCTGATGCCTTGTATATCGTATGTTTTCGATGTGAATTTCCGAATCGGTATAAAGATTAAACCTCTGGCTTTCTTGATATCAACACTTTGAAGAACTCATTGAAGTTGGCAAAAACAATCAGTTTTCGAAGAAAATGATAAAACTAACACACCAACCAAAAAAGGGGCACAAATCTTCCTCCAGAATCTTTCTGTGGTACCTATATAGGTTATAGACAATTGCACCTGCGAGAAAGAGTTTTTTTTGGGAAGGAAGAAACTGAAACAAAATAATTCTGGAGGAATATACCGGGAACGAATCATTCCAAATAGTTTCTTTGAAACTGCAAGGTCCTAGAAGTATTTGGATCTCTAGGAGAATAAGATAGATTTTTCACTGGCTTTCTTACAGGACTTGTCACCTTAGGAAGCATATGATTAGAATTGGTTCGAAAGAAACTGAAGAATGTAGATGCTGTGGAGAAAAGGAGTGAAATTCTGTTCACTTGATTACAGAACTCTATAGTGAGCTTGCGCCATGTCTTGGACCGGAGAATTGTAGGAGAAACGCGGATATAACCTTTCTGAAGCCACCTCAAACACTGGATGTTATGAGTCCTGTAGTGAATTTGTCATAACAGTTCGGATGGGGGACACAAAAGACCTTAAGGTCTTGGAAGGCAACCTCCTTAACTAAATCTACAATCTATGAAAGATTCATAGAACATTGAAGCTGCCTCCTTCAATATTTCACATCTAAGTTCAATTTTCTTCCATATCTCGATAATCTCATCACATTTAATCCACTGCTCTTCATTTAAACGTATCTTCTACTCTTCAGTTTCAGCCTGCTGAGTATATTTTTTGATGTTTTTGAATAAAAACTTCAAGAGGCTATCTTTGGTTTCTCCAATAGAAGTTTCAACTCACTCAAGAAGTACCATATGTACGTTATTTCTGTTTTTTCATTCCCATTACCTGGTTTTTCTGTTCTTAGAAAAGTTTGGAAACGCTAGTACAATTAGGAATAATTTTATGAAACCAGAACCAACTAGAAGTATGAAAAACCCCAATGTGAAAACGATATTCAAGGTTCAGAATACTCTTGAGATTCGATTGAAAATCGTGAAAATGCATGTCTGAAGGACCCAGAGGAACGTTGTAAGTCAACATCAGAGAAACCATAATACGCCTTGAAATTGAAAGACATCAAACATTATCTCTACATAGAGAGACTGATAAGTCACACCTCATCCAGCAAGCCTTCAATGAAGTTCATAGATCAGTGGCGGCTCGTGGGTGAAAAAGAGGTGAAGAGCTAAACAAGCAGAAATATCTAGAATAACATCTTTTTATGTAAACTCACCAAGATGATTTGAAATTAATATTATATGATTTGCCATTTTTCATTTCTTTTCTTGTAGAAATTTGTAGAAATTTTCAAGTTAACAGTAGGCCGACCTTAATTTAAGATGTCCTTTTTGTCTTCGTCTTTCCAACGATGAAACGGAGTTTCTAATAAACTGCACACAATGTCATTAATGGGGTTCATTTTTAATATCGAAGCCGAAGCACTTAAAGTAAACAACGGTTAGACGTTCTCACTGGAGCGACACACCGACGAACATAACAGGTGCAGAGGGTTACTGGAGCTCTTCACTGCATCGAGAAAACGTAATAGAAAGCCCCGGTGACGTCACCCGTTACCATAGCAACGCAGTCTGCTCGAGCGATCGAGGTGCAAGTTCCGTGACAAACCTCTTCACTCGATGCGGGAAGCGACAAGATATTTATAATGAGTTTCGTGATTCGATAATAATCTCGATAATAAACGTCTCCTGAGTTCTGACATGGAGCTAATGAAAGCATTAAATTATTGTATAAATAGTGAATAATAATTATCATCCTCAATGAACTTTTTAGGTGACCCTGACCCTAGGAATTTTTAGGTGAAGAGCCACTTCACTCCCTTCACCTGAAAAGCCGCCACTGTCATAGATTAAATGGGATGACTCTTCCATATTATCAACAAAAAAATTCTTACCTGTATATAGGACTATGATCATTTTTGTACCACACAACCAGGAGAGCGTTGTCATTTGGAACAGGCGAAGAAAGATCGCAGGGCAGCAACGCAGTCTCCTTCACAATCGCATGAACTATGGTTATCGAGTCACCTGAAAAAAAAAAGTTTCAATTAAGAAGGATCCAAAAAATATCAAAAAGTAACAAAAACGAAACCCGAGAGTGTTTAGGACACTCCTGGAAGAAAAATATTAGTTGTATGTGAGCTTGCCACGTTCTGTTGAAACCATGTTTAGTTGAAGTCAAATAAGATACGTACGCACATGCCAATTAAATATCTGCTGAGGAAAGGATATCTGTTTTAGGTGAATTGTTTCAAGAGAAGACTATACACTAACTGAATATAAATTTACAGCTCATTTAGAACTTATAGATGCGGAAAAATGGGATAAATTGCCAAAACGAACTGTACACACATTTTCTATTTTTTTATACGCATTTCTCGGGAAAATACTGAGCTTATAACGCCCTTTCAAGCGCCCCGAGATGAATTTAGAAGAAATCGGTTTGTGCGTGTCTTAAACTGCTGTAAGTTGTAACCAAGGGGAATATATCTTGAGGTAGGGTATTCCATAGCCTTGCAGTTCGGTAAAGAAAAGCCTTCTGATACACCGATGTCCTAGCTGTAGAAAGATGCACGGCAAACTGGTGACTATATCGGCTAGCCTTGTTTGTCGATCAAATTGAGCCCCAGGTGGAATCATGGAGGCAATGGCAGCAGAACACCTTCCGTGGTAGTATTTGTAAAAAGGCATAAGTCTCCAACCTTCCTACGGTGATCGAGACTATGAAGGTTGGCAGTTAACGTTGGATCGTCTATTAGGCGCACTGTTTTTTTTTTAATGGAATCAAGTAGGAGTAAAGAGTGCTTAGGAGCTGAACCCCAAGCATAGCTGGACGCACTTGAGCCTTGTGAAGTAATGAAAGCTGCTTAGGAGTGAACAATTTCCTCGCACGAAATAGATAGCTAAGCTTCTGTGCAGCTGACTTGGCAACTGAGCAGACGTGCTCATGCCAGGTTGCATTTGGACTGATATTGACCTCTAGAAGCTTAAGTCCATTGGTTGGTTTTATTGTTTTATTGTCCATTATTAGTTGGGGTGCAACTGTCGATGTTTTCTTGTGAGCAGAGTAGTTGGTCTTAGAGGCATTGAATTCAACCAGATTGTCAGAACCCCATTGTAGAATACCTTCTAGATCTTTGTTGATTGTCACAGCTTGAGCGATTCTTTGGGAACTGGATGTTGACGCTGATACAGGCTTCTTCCGATGTTCCATCGCGAACAAGTTAGAACTCAAAAAAGTTGGATATTTTCTGGGTTCAAGAATTCATGTAATCACCTCCACTTAGTACGATTGATCTCCAGTTTTCAAACTGCAAGGTAATGAGGAAAAACCCGAGGAATCTCATTTCCTCTGCCGCCTGTCTGACTGAAATGAATTTTTGATGTATGCTCGACATTAGAGGAAACGACCTGGCTCGAAGGATACCAAGTTTTCCTTTCTCTAGATTTATATTTAATTTGTCATCCAGAGACAACAGAAGTATCGTCTGTATTATTCAAACTAGTAGCATGTTTTCAGTGAATGACATTACGAGGACTGGAAGGATTATTATCTTCACGCAAGGATGTTTTGCTCATTCTGAATCAGAGCTAACGAAAGCATTTGAGGGTAGCAAAGCTGCGATTTATTCCGAACAGACATATTTATGATAAACTAGGTAAGTGATGTAATAGTTATTTAATCAACTAGGTTATTAAAGACAGCGACTAATGGTCAAGATATTTAATGCGTGAGCGGAGCGAACGCGTTAATAGTTCGAGACCATTAGTCGATCGATTAATAACCGAGTTGATTACAAGATTTTTCCGACGATCTCAATATGATTTGTGTATGAATTCTTGATTGAAATACATTCCCATTCTGCACAAAACTTACATTTGACATAAAGAAATTTCTATGTATCTATGTTCCAGTAGAATTTTGACATTTCTCGTAGTGCTTCTGAATAATTTGTGGACGGTTGCCATGAGGATTGCACATTAAAATAGCCAATAAATTGAACATTAAAATGGGTCATTAATGATCAATTTTGTACACATTAAAATCACTTTTTATTTCGAGGTCGGCAGAAAAAACATTTAAGTAAAGCCCTGAGCAGGAGCTTCTGAGCGCTCTTTCTTTGGTGGAGCATTAAGACTATTAACTTAAAATGTTATATGGGACTTGAGATTGATACCAAATACAGTGGAACTTCCTTATAACGAACTTCTGTATAACGAATTTCTCTGTTTAACGAATTTCGTACAAGACATTGCACCTTGAATCCAATTCCATGTTAAAAACACCCTCTGAAACGGAGCAAATTCTCTCTATATCGAAATATTCAAAGAACATCACTCTTTGAATGGGTATTGGTAAGAAGGTATAAGGGTGGGTTTTTTCCGAAATTTTTTTCGGACGTACGTAATGAATGTCGACCTTAAACTCAAATCATTACGGCGGGCAGAGAGATCCTTCTGAAACAGTTTTAAGTACACACCTGGCTGTGTGGTGTCAATCTAACCATTATCCTAGTGTGAAAGTTGTGTGAAAATGTTTTTATAACGAATTTTTTGCGGATTTAGCGCTTTCGTTCCACTGTATATCAATGCAGAATCTCAGTACAATCTGAATTATATTGTGGAAATTATTCAAAAAATGATGTATGTAAAAAATAAATAATTAATTTATACTAAATTCTATGATGATGCAATCCTCTCGAAATTTTGCATGAACATTCAGTATATCAGTTTGGATTCACAAAATAAATTTCACTTGAATCGGCTATTTTGTTATGGAAATACAGAGATTCTTCTTTTCAATATTCCAATTGTATTTTCTATTGTTCTCTTGATACTATGGCCACAAAATTTTGCATGAAAATTCAGTATAACAATCTTCACTCACAAGAAAAATTTCACTTGAATCGGATATCTTGTTATGGAAATATGAAGATTCTTCTTTTCAATATTCCAATTGAATTCTCTATGGCTACAAAATTCTGCATGAACATTCAGTGTATCAATCTTTATTTATATAATGAATTTTACTTGAATCGGATATTCTTTTATTGAAATATGAAGTTTTTTTTAAATTTTCTATGGTTCAAGTCACACTATGGATACCAAATTTTGCATGAAGCTTATTATGAGCTCTTTGCATAGGTTTCGTTTTGTCTGAGATATTGTGGAACAAACATTTTTATTTTTCTTACACTCAAATTGAGATTATATTCTGATTAAGAGGAAAATTATTCATTTAGAACACCACAATTGAAGAGGTGTCAGTAAACTGAGACATAGTACTTATCTGACACCAGTTCATTTTATGATATTTGATTCGAAGAATGATCAAGTTCTTTTTCTCAATAGCTTCAAATTCAGATGCCATTATTTTCTGACCGAGAGGTGGTTTCTAGAAGCTCTGCTATGCAAGTATTATTATAGTATTAAGTATTAATATAACAATTGAGAATATTTGAACTCAATGGTATTACCTACCTAAGAATCAATTCTGTTCAATTTCTGTCAACGAACTCAATTTCAAAAGAAAATTGATAAATTTGAGGTCACTCATGACAAACCACTTATACACTTATATCTCAAGGGTATTAATATTGCAAGTGTCGTAAATTCAACACCAGTTTTTCCACGTCACTGAGTATTGGTCATCTCTCAGTCACCTCCATAGAGGTAAGGTAGTATAGAGTTGCCATCATTGCAATAAACGTGGTATCAGATGCGCCAGTGTACTACCACCTAACGTCAAATTTGACAATCGTTGAATTTTCTGGAGGGATTGTGATTTTTGCGCCTGTTTCTAGTTATATTGTGATTTTTCCTGCTTAATAATATGCAATAAAAATGGTATCGTGCACTGTAAGGCTTTCTTCAAGCAGAGAAGAGACAGATGAGGAGACAATTAGAGGAAAAATATATCACAAGTAGGGATGAGTACTGAACAGATCCACATTCGAAATTTTAGGTAATCTGATATCTTTTATATGTGTATATTATCGCCTGAAAAAAAATTGTTCATTTGATATTCAATTGACCTTATTTGAACAGGATTCCTAAAGACCCAAAACGTCGTATTTTTGGGTGAAATTTGTAAACAGGAAAAACTTGCAACTTAATTCAACCCTGAACTTTATGTGTCATTGCGTCTCTTCTCTATTATATCTCGATGGTCACCTCATACACTCATGTGTCATATTCACGTATTGTAATAAAACCTGGATACTATCCAGCCATCTATCAGACATCTCCAAACGAGTTTATATTAGACCGTCGAAATTGAAGTTCCCGAATTTATGGCAGATAAATCATCGGCTGTCCTTATTCCCGTATCTAACAATTAGTATTCCGCCTGCGGGAACAGTAAATTCTCCTAAAACACGCTATCTAATAGTTCACTTAACTATAATGTGTATATATTGTGTAATATATCGGAAAAATTGGACTCCGTCACGATGGATTAATGGACGATTATTTCCAGGTATAAAGGAATAGCCTTTACCTGAGGCAACGAGTCATCTTCCTTGCAGAGTTGATCCTGGTAATATCCTGCTGGACTGCAGGTACCAAGGAGATGAGAATAAATATCCTTACTGTGTGAGCAGTTTTGGAATGAAATTATACTTTACATCGTCGGTCCACAATTTTTACTGCATTACTATTGTAAGTTTATCGTTTTATTCACGATACACAAACACCGGTATGCTAGATTCGTGGTCTAAACTCGTCCGGCGCGAGCATCTACGTCATTGGGAGAATATTAGGAACAAATTCTAATCAATTCTCTCTCTCTTCTCTCTCTTCAATCACGCAAATGCTATGGAAATGTTCCCAGTGACGTCACTCTCGATGCGCGTCGGCATACCGGTGTTTGTGTATCGTGGTTTTATTTCAATTCGAATCGATATTGAAAAAAGCCTTGAAAAAATTTAAGGAAAGCCGGAACTTTTGAGCGCTCGTTCTTTGGTGGAGCAATGAGACTATTACCGCAAAATTCTATTTGGTATTTGAGATTGATACCAAATATACAATAAATGCAGAATCTCAGCATAATCGGAATTATATTCTCAAAATTATTCAAAAAATGAAATATGTAAAAATAAATAATTACAAAAATTAAATTCTATAGTTCTGATGATAAGCTCCTCTTGAAATTTTGCATGAACATTCAGTATAGTAGTTTTAAATTTCAAATAAATTGGATATTCTGTTATGGAAATATAAAGATTCATCTTTCAATATTCCAATTGAAAATTTATGGTTCTGTTACCACTATGGCAACAAAATTTTGCATGAAGATTTATCTCATCAATATTCCAATTAAATTTTCTATGGTTCTGTGAAAACTATGGCCACGAACTTCTGGATGAACATTCAGAATTTCGATCTCCATTTACGAAAAAATTTTACTCGTATCAGATATCTTTTTATGGAAATATGTGTGTTTCTTTTTTTCAATATTCCAATCGAATTTTCTATGGTTCTATTCACACTATGGCCACAAAATTTTGCATGGAAGTTGTTATCAGCATCTTGCATTTTTCCGTAACATCACAATCCGATTGGTTCTGTATTTTCTGAGATATTGAGGAACAAAATTTATATATTTATATTTTATCAAACACCCTGTACGATTTGGCTGGTTAACGAACTTTACCGAGCCATTTAGGACCTGAACTCATCCTGAAAATTTCAAATCTCTAGGACAATCCCTTCGAAAGTTATTGTGCTAACGGACAGAATTGAATTTCAGATCTCGATTGAAATATATTCTGGGAGGATTCTGCATTTTTAAAAAAATTTATAGGTTTTCACTCCCAGTCTCTGAAACAGAAATAATTAAAAATTTTTAATTAAGTGCGTCTGCGAGAATCGTTGCACTTATTTGTCACGAGCAAATTGGTCTTGAAAAAATTGTTGCCTACCAGTGAAACTGAAAAATATATCGACAACTTTCAATGTCAATTAGACACATAATTCTGAAGATTTTAGAGGTTTGTCTGAAGAAGATGTCTGATATAGACACCGAAACGTTACATTGTCCTTTTCATTTATTTTCTTTTTTCAGTGTTACTGTTAGGCAACACTTTTTTCAAGACCAATTTGCTCCCGACAAATAAGTGCAACGATTCTCGCAGGAGCTCTTCTTCTTATAATTAAAAATTTTTGAATTATTTCTCTTTCAGAGACTAGGAGTGAAAACGTATGAAGTTTTTCAGAAAAATAAAAAAGAAGTTAATTTAACCACGAATTCGTCATTAGGGAGTCCAACCCTATCGGTTGAGACAATTTTCAGCTCAAAATTCGAAAATTACAGTAATTTGGACAAACGACAAAGCACTCTCAAGTAAAACAAGCGCTAAAAAAGACTGACTTTCCTTTCCCCTCAGTCGATAATTCGATGGTTGGAACTAAAATATTGTTTTCATAAATGAGTTGGAAGAGACCAATAATTCTCAGAATATTCAATTCGAAGTATCGATCAAACGTGCGAAAGCTTATGGCTTGTCTAAAATATTCATAATCGAATAATGTGGCTAAAGCACCTAGGTCGATGGCCTATTACAGTAGCAATAAAATAATAATGAGTCCCTGGGTTGGACATAATTATCGAGTTTCGTTGAAATAACCAATTAATCTCGAAATTCAAAAATAGATTTTTTTCTTGATGGAAAAATGAACGATCATTTTTAGTTATTGAAGTATCTCACATCCTTAGATAATGTGACGAATTCTTTTTCGATTTGATCGTCCTAACACCAAGCAAACTTACAGATACCTATGCATTGAAATATCTGTACAATGTGAGTAGTTTTACTAGCAGTTGTGGACTCGGCGCCCATACCGTGAATAAATCTTCATTTCCTGTCGTAATGACGGCTTGAAATGTGGGATAATAAAATTTTAACTGGTGATAAAACAACTGTATTACACTACCGCATGTACCTACTGCGATATCGAAATTGCGCCTTTGGTTTTGGATCTAGCACAGTTATTTTTGGTCTTTCGATTTGCGATATGATTTCTGTATTTCATTCATAGAAAAATTCTTTCACTTTTCGGTGAAGTCACTGAACAGAAATATGTTGTCGGGCAAGAGCTTGCGCCTTCCAGTTCCAGAGATCTGATGAAATCCAATATCTGTGAAGGCTTCAACGAGGCTAGTTCCTTCCTCTTAAAAGTTTCTCTCCCTAGGCACGCAATGGCGAAGCATTCCGTTACTAGTTGAATGGGGATTTCTTCCTCCTCCCCACAGTGTATTTTATGTGTTTTGTTTGGTTGTTAATTATATTTTAAATTATATAGCTTATTAGTAGTTTTATCAATTTTATTCCAAATCTCCGTTACAGTTACAACCATCTCCCATCTTATGCTATGACAGTGTGTAATGACAATTGACACTTGCTGTCGAGCAGGGGAGCCAACTCACAACGACAAGTGTTGCCAACATTCATTACACACAGAACCTACACTCGTCTGTGTCCGACAATCCTATCCTCAACAGGTGCTTCCTGAGGCGATAGTGTCCTGTAAGAAAGCCAGTGAGGAGGTGTACCTAATTGTTTCTTACCAAGATCCAAATATTTTCTGGATCTTGCTGTTTCAAAGTTCCGAAGAAACTTAGTGGAATGATCCATCTCTGGGAGATTCCGCAGAGTTTTTCCTTCTCGGCTTTCTCCTTCTCTTGAAACTTCTTCTTATAAGTTACATTTACCTATACCACAGGAGGGTTCTGGGCCAATGAGTGACATCCGTGTTACGTCTTCACCCTGTATTCGCATGTGAAATGGACATCCTTAATCAATCTGGAATACCATACCTAGGTCCAATTCGTGTCATTCCTAGCCTCCCAAATATTTACCCCATCATTCTAGGTCATTTTCCCCGACAAACATTTACTTATACGCAAATTCCAGATGAAAAGTAAATATTTATCCCTTTCAAAAACGGGCAATCATATTTGTCGGATAGTATGCAAGCTGCTACCCTCGAAATCAATTTAGCACCAGCTCGGTCCATATTCAATTTTACCTAGTCTGCACTTTTTATTGTGCTGAATCTTCTTTGGCGGGGCTTAACGAGAGAAAATCTCATTCATCTCCGCCTTTGCATAGCCCTCTTAGATGAATGCGGAGACCGAAGGGTCTTCGAATAGCATTATAATCTTTGCAGCGCTGGATTCAGGGATAGAACACGTCCGGTTATGTTGAGGAGGCAATCAGAAAGGCATTCCGATTCCGTGTGAATGTGTTTTTGGGTGCAGCTTAGCGTTGAATAGGAGGACAGTTTGGTTCTTTGATTTCTTTGTGAGTGGTGATACGGGTTTTATAGGAGAGTGAATGAAATTAGCTCC
The DNA here is from genome assembly GCA_013421045.1 of Propylea japonica. Classification (NCBI taxonomy): domain Eukaryota; kingdom Metazoa; phylum Arthropoda; class Insecta; order Coleoptera; family Coccinellidae; genus Propylea; species Propylea japonica. The sequence continues at coordinate 10,299,241 of CM024241.1, read as the reverse complement.
TTTTTTTACAGTATTGCTCGTGAGTGACGAGTGTTCCGAATTTGAATTGAGTTGTTTTGGGGAAGTATTTCAGATTGAATTTACTATTTGTATCATGTATGTACAGGATGATTCACTAATCTTGCAAAGCTAACTTAACCCAACCTAACCTAATTTTTGTCGAAAAGGGATGAATATTTTTCAATTCTGTTGACGTTATTTGGCACAAGTCAATGTCGGCTTGAAATGTGCGTAAAAGTCGGAGAAAATATTATAATTCAGACACCAGGCACACAATCATATAATGATTGTTGATAGTCATTCATTATATTCCTGGCCTTTCAGAGAAAATAAGAAGAATTTGTTTCAAATCAACATAAGAACTGTTTTCAAAAAACAAAATGATTCGAGATCCATTCTAACCAGAACGAAACCAATGAATGAGACACATAAATCAAAAAATTGTGTTAACAATATTCCCTGTATATCTGGTAAATCTTATACAGGAGAGACATCAAGACCTTTAGAGATTAAAAACAGGAACATAAGAACAACATCAATAATAATAGAGACATGACAAGATCACAAATCGCTGATTATGTGTGTTCAAATAGCGGAGATCATATGATGAACTGGAACAACACAAAGATCCTTATGACGGAACCTGATAATTATAAAGGAAAATTAAGGAATCCGCATGTTTTTTGTTAGATGAAGTAGATAATTTGGCCAATTGTTCTGTTGAAATAGATCGTATTTGGATTGATTTATTGAAGAAAGAAATGTCATCAGGAAATTTCAAAATTAAATAAAACAACATCTCTATATATTGATAACTTCCAATGTCAATTAGACTGCAAATGAAATAACACACAATTCTAAAGATTTCACAAGTTTGTCTGAAGAAGGTGTCTGATGTAGACACCAAAACTTTACATTTCCCTTTTCATTTATTCCCTTTTTCAGTTTTACTGATATGCAACTATTTTTCATACCAATTTGCTCTTGACAAATAAGTGCAAAGATTCTTGCAGGAGCACTTCATCGTAATTAAATTTTTTTTTAATTCTTTCTGTTTCAGAGACTGGGAGTGAAAACCTATAAAGTTTTTCAGAAATATAATGATTTTTTTAAAATCGAGGAGACCTTGTAGCAAACCATTTCTCAATCATTTTATTCATCAAATATATTTTACAACAATAAACATTTTTAATAACCAACGAAACATGTGAAATCATATAGGTATTCTAATACCGGCCATTTTGATCCACTGAGTGTTTTCTGTGCTTATCCAGTACCCTAAAAAGAATTTGACTGGAATACTGGAGAATGACATCATTTGGCCATTTTTCATCTGAGGCCAAGCCAGTCCAGGGCATCCCCTTCACGATTCCAGCGTTCGTTCTGCTTGTCCTGTTGTGCTTTCTTTATGGCATCGCACTGATGTTTCGATTCTTTCACTGTTCCATTGGAATCACAGCGACTTGGAGAACTGCACGATAAATCATATGTTTCCGAGTGAATTTTCCAAACCAGTATATCCATAGCGTGAAAATGATCTCTTCATATTGAATGACTTCTGAGCCAATTATCTCCACCAGTGAATCTAATGTCTTATATGAATATATGAATTACTTTTAAGGCGCTGACTAGACAGTCTTCATCAGAAAGAACCCCTAGCTCCGCTCAAGAACTGATATCTCCCTACATTATGCAAACTACAAGGGAAGCACATCTTCGAAAAAGGCAGGAAACTTGCGAATCTAAGTAGATTAGACCGGAATATATACGTTGGGAAAAGATGGAATTGGCGTTATTTCACCATCTCTCCGTCTCGGCCCACTCAGATCCTAATGGAAATACGCAGGAGTCTCATCAAGGGCCCCGGGTTTAGATAAACTGAGGTATGTAAATTTTTTCGGTACATTTGGACTCGAATGAATTAATTCTGAAGTTCTCTCCCATTCAATTAAAACAGAAGTCGTTTACATTAGGAAGGTTATCCGAAACGCGATGCTTTACATTTTGATGGCAAAGTTGCATTTATAATGCAGTTTGAGAGTCGGCGAAATTTACGGGAATGAATTTGAATACCGTCCCGTTTGGCGGTACCTTGTTGATGTATTTTTAATAGCTTTCGAAGCACTTTTTGCTCCTTTGCGGGACGCTTTGCTGGCGTATGTCGTGTGTAAGGTTTTGGTGGACTTGGACGCCGCTTTAGATGGAGGAAAGAGGCTTTGAGACCGTGGGCGTAATGAATAATCGGTTTTGATATTGGATGAAGTGGTTCATTACTTTTTGATAGTTTGAGATGAAATTCGAGTAGAGAACGGTGGATGCTGGTGTATTAAACATTTTTTCTTCTTGGCTGTCTTGAAAGAAAGGTCTCGAATGAAATATGTTCTCTACTTAAACGTGTGCTTTATCGTTCTGCCCAAATGTTTGTTAATTTCGAATTTTGAGCCGAAAATGGTCTCAAACGATAGGGTTGGACTACCTGATGACGAATCCGTGGTCAAATTCAATTCTGTCCGTGGGGCCGTCTGTCCATTAGCACAATAACTTTCGAAGAAATTGTCCTAGAGACTTGAAATTTTCAGGAAGAGTTCGGTTTCTAAATGGCTCGGTTAAGTTTGTTAACCATCCAAAGCGTACAGGGTGTTCCATTAAATATGGCCATTAAACATTTTTTTTCTCAATATCTCAGACAAAACGGAAACCGTCGAAATAAAATATTGCGGCCATATACAAGATGGTTATAATAAACTTCATGCAAATTTCGTGGCCATAGTGTAAACAGAACAATAGAAAATTCAATTGGTATATTGAAAAGAAGAAACTTAAAATTTCCATAAAAAAATGAAAGATTCGGATCAAATTCATTTATACATAAAGATTGATACACTGAATGTTCATGCAGAATTTGGTGGTCATAGTGATAACAGAACCATAGAAAATTAAATTGGAATATTGAAATTAAGAATCTTTATATTTCCATAACAGGACATCCGATTCTAGTAAATTTATTTTTGTGCATGAAGACAGAATTTTGTGGCCATAGCGTCAACAGAACCATAGAAAATTCAATTTTAATATTGAAAAAAAGAATCCCCATGTTTCCGTAACATGATAACCGATTCAAATGGAATCTTTTGTGTGAATCAAAACTGATATACGCAATGCTTATGCAAAATTTCAAAAGGATCGCAGAATTAATCATTAATTTGTTTATATGTTTTTTTTTTTTGAATAATTTATTTATTTATTTATTCGGGTTAAAACATCCTAAAGATATTGTCCGATTCCCAATTGCCAATGCCTTCTATTGTTGTAGTCTTCATCATTTAGCCCTCCTTCACTCATTGATTTTCTTATGTTTTTTTTGAATAATTTCCAGAATTTTATTCCGACTGTGCTGAGATTCTGTATTTATATATTTGGTATTAATCTCAAATTTCACATATATTCTGAAGTAATAGTCCTATTGCTCCACCAAATAACGAGCGCTCAAAAACTCCAGGTCAGGGCTTTTCTTAAATTCTTGAATTATCATTAGAATGCAGAGTTGACACTAACTCTTCTCAACGTTTTTTACTTCTAGCTTTTTCGACTTTACTCCCTCTAGTTTTTCAGATCTCTCTGTGGTTTTCGCACTGAGATCTCTCGACGCTACTATGAGCTCTCCATATTTTCACCGACTCAATTCAATAGATTTTTCCGTCGATTCCACCCTTTCTTTACTCAACTTAACGGCGTACCCTTAAAACCTAAAGGTGGACATACCACTCTTACAACAAAGTAAGTTCGGTGGTAGGAGCTTGTACCAATGGAAATCACCGTGTGAAAAAAATCATCATAGCCAGACACGGGATGAGATTTATCAGATCTGGTAAAACCCACTGTTCAGAGTCAACAACTCTTACGAAAATTTCTACCCAACGTCAAAGCTCTAGTTCCATCACACGCAACCCATTTATCGCATTCAATTTCAACCGCGTCTAGCTTTCAATAAATTTTGAGTTTCATTCCATAAACTCATCTATATAGGTACACTTCCTATCCTTTCAAATTGATATTAATGAAATTCATCCATCAAAAAGAATCATAAATGCGTCTCAATTTTCCTATCCCCGAGAGAAAATATCCATTGGCAGCTCTAATTTTTAATCAGTGCTTATCGTTTCTAATTCAGGAGGCATCTCGGCAACTTTTCATTTCTGGCTTTCAGATATAGCGGGCCAGATTAGAGATTGCAAGAAATGAACCGTGAGCCGTTCCAGATGTTGGGATATTCGGAATATTTGAACATTTTATTTTACTTTGTAAATTAAACGGATCATTAGAAAAGCCATTTATTATTCGCAAAGTAATTAGAAGAGAAATAATTAATTTTGCGCTAAATCTTCCGTAGTACACAGAACGGCAGTCAGCTTAATGAAAAGAAGCTGAAATAGCTTCGGAATGAGTCAGTCTGTTGAGTATTTTCGATTAGTAGGAATTCCGAATGATGCCTTGTACTTATTTCCTCGTTGATATAGATTCGGCTGTAATCGTTTATCTTGCTACGTTGGTTTCTCTGCGGAGCTGTTAACAAGTTTTAACACGTTGTATTCCAATTCGGGCCTTAATGAGATTTATATAATTTTAATTATCTTGGCATGGTATTGAAAGACGTGGAATTGAATCACTAGCTGTTCTCGTTTTGCGTTTTATGCACGTGGCACAAAAATGAGGTTATGAGAAAGGTACTCTAGTTCTTTGTTGTTAGATTCGTTCTACAAGTCATGGCGAAATTAACAGATTTGAAATAGAGTAAATGGAAGTCAGTTAATAGTTATTCACTCAACTAGGTCATTAATGACTGCGACTAATGGTCAAGATATTTTAGCGCATTCGCTCCGCTCACGCGTTGATAGTTTAAAACCAGTCGCTAGATTAATAAACTCGTTGATTACAAGATCTTTCCGTTCAACCAAATATAAATTGAGAATAAATTTCTGATTGAAATAATAGTATATTATGCAATGAGCGTATAATGATAGCTATTATTCGCAAGTGAAGTTCAGGCCACAAGCCGTAGGTGAGTGGCCCAAATCACCAAGTGAATAACAGCCATTATATGCGAGTAGCATACTATACTTAATCCTCGGCTACCGAATATATTTCTTGAAGATTTTAACATTTGGCGGCCTCGACAAGATCCTTCTATGACAATCGTGGAAAAAGTCAAGTTGACACATGAGAAATTTTAGAAGAACTAGTCATTTTAAATTTTTTATTGAAAAAGCTTTGATTGATATAATGAAAGTAGATTTGGCCCTCGATTGACAAGATATACCCATATTTGTTAGTTGGAGTTCTTTAGAATACTGCAGAAATACCAATTCAAAGAATATTATATCAAAGCTAAATCTATGAAGCATCTGACAGCAGTGAATTATGATCTCATTATTTCCTTGTGATTAATGGGTATGGGTATCATTAAGGCTGAGCACAGATACGTACAATGGACGGATTTCACAATAGTCGTGAATTAAAGCTTATTTTGCACACGACATATATTTTGACATAATAAAATCTCTAGGTTTTTATGTTTCAATATAGTTTTGACGTTACTCATATTGCTTCTGAATGCTTTGTGTTCGGTTGCCCATGACAACTGCACATTAAAATAGCATAAATTTAACATAAAATGAGTCATTAATTTTCAATTGCATTCACATTAAAAATGGCTTTTATTTTGAAATCGGCAGAAAACCGTATATTTATATTTTTTGAATCAAGAGCTAACACAAAACAATACATGAAACTAAAAATCCCTACCTGATATCAGAGCAAAAGAGGGTACCATATCTTTCATTCAACGTATGACACCAGAGCTCAGAAAACATCAATTAGACTGCAAACGAAAAAATACGGAATTCCAAAGATTTCACAAGTTTGTCTAAAGAAGGAGTCTGATATAGACAAACGCTACATTATCCTTTTCATTTATTTCCTTTTTTAGTTTTGCTGTTAGGCAACAATTTTTTCAAAACCAATCAGTGCAAGGATTCAAGCAGGAACATCTCATCTTAATAAATTTTTTTAAATTATTTCTATTTCAGAGACTTTGAGTGAAAACCTGAAAAGTTTCTCTAGAAATGCAAAATCCTCCTAGATTATATTTCAATCGACATCAGAAAAATCTTTGTTTCGCTTCTTCCATAAAATTTAAACTTAAAACAAAAAACATGCAATACTCGAACACAAAATACTGAATTCATTGCTATCTGACCAGAAGGGTGTTTTGCACCAAGTTTGACCTTCCAAGCTATGATTTTTCGAATATTCTGTTATTCAAAGACCGCTTCAGGATACAACTGAAGGAAAATCATATGCCATAAATGAACTGAGTTTGAATTCATTCAATTTTCATAAATAAATTATCAACAATGTAATACACAAGGGTGGTAAGGCGTTAGATGCCCAAACATAAAGAAATTGATCACCTGAGCACGAGCAATTAAAAAAATAGCGGAAGTCAACTTTCTCACCCCAAGTCCAACCCCTGCCTATCAAACCATCAAGAATTAAACACCCCAGACCGAAACAAATTGAAGTGAATCGATTAGAAAAACTAATCGTCGATGACTCAACTAATCACGACAGTCCTCCCAACGCCTCCTACTATATCTCGAATTAAATTTTCATAGTTAACGTGAAACTCAGGGCTCGGAAATGCGAGTCGAATCCATTCATTAAAATTCCTTCCTGTAGGCGGTCCATGCTGATGTCCATTACGTACATTCGCAGAGAAATTTCCCCTAGCCGAAAGTAGTTTGCAGTCATTAAGGACACGCAAAGCGAAGCACGCTATCCATTAGCAGAACGTATAAAATTGAAAATACCATCTTTTATTCAGCTCCGGTGAAAATATTTTATTTTGCGCGAGCTCCTCATTATCGGCCCGGAAAAATACGCGCCGATTGCCTGACCTATCTCCTTTTCAAAACGTTTTTCCAGGAAACCCGAAGGGGAGGGGGCAGGATCGACCCGATGTGTCTAAGTCCCCGCATTCTTCGATACCTTTTCATCCGTCCAATTGGTGCGTTCTGATCATAACGGAGGTTTTTTGGCTTCAATGGGGATGAAAGCGAAAGGGATAAATGATAGGCTGTTTTGGCGTGAATATGCCAAATGCTGAAAATTGCTCTGGAACCTTCATTTGTATAATTGGCTTTATTTGGATATTTGGCGTTTACAGCTGTTTTTATTTTGGACAAGAGATTGCGTGACCTGATAACACCTCTTAAGTTCGTCCACAGAAGGCTTTTGTCTTAGTACAAGCAGCAATCGAAAGCTCATTCCTTCGGAAAGTCTTTTCATCGAAAATTCATTGCATCGAAGGTTCACTCCGTCGAAAATCACGCCTACTCTCACCTGATTAGCTATACGCTTCCCTTCAGCTATCTGTCATCTTTATCTTATTAGACTGTTTTAGAAAATTATTAATACGTCTAATTGTTATATTAGATATATTCTTTTATTTACGATTGAAATCCCTCATTATTTTTGTCCTGTGATATTATAATAACACATTGGCGTGTTAACTTATCCCTTCAAAATGATTAGATAAAGATGACAGATAATTAATTATATCCAATCAGGTTCGACGGAGTGAACCTTCGATGCAATAACTTTTCGATGCAAAAGGCCTTCCGAAGGAATGAGCTTTTGGTTGAGCGAGCCGCACCGAAGATTACCTCGTGATAAATTAGGGAACTTTTTGGTGTAGGTAGGTGGAATTATCACGAATTTTTTGGACTGAGTATGTCGAAGGCTCCTTCACCAAAAGGTCATTCTGCTGTTTAACTCCTATTTTATGATCACATTGCCTTTTATTGCTCTTTTCTCGCACACAGGAAGGCTCAGGTCCAGCAGGTGTTAGATATATGAAAGAGTCACTTCTTTGGTCCTTTCCAGTTGCTTTATGGTGTTGCAGAGACCTGGACGATCTATACTTAACATTCTGAAGACCTAGGCGCATATAATAAAACGTTTTCTATGCAATGATCTTTTCAAAGCTATGGGATATACAGGGTGTTCCGGAAAATGTGAGAGATCTCTCTGATTAAGATATAACATAAAAAATAAGATGACAAGTTACCATAATTTTTTTTCCTAGCGGACCTCCCTACGAGCATACGACCTCCTAAATGACGCCTTCAATTACTCACTTTCATTTTTTTTTTTCGAAAACGGTTCATTTTATCGACACTGAACAAGAGTACCTTTCTTCAGCTTAATGTTCAAGGTATCCCATTTTTTTTTTGAGCACCTTATCATACCGGGTGTTAAAAATGTAAGCATTAAAATGTACAACCCAGTCCGCCCCTGGTAAACTGAACAAGCTAATTGAAATTTGAGTGCGGTAATTTAAGAGGTCCTTAATACTATTGATCATTTCAAATTTTCATCAAATTATATCGAGTAGTTTGAAACTTATTCCACTAAAATGGATTTCCAGTAGCGTCATTTAGGAGGTCGCATCTTCGTAGGGAGGGCCGCTAGAAAAAAAAATTATGGGAACCAGGACACGCTGTATATTAAGTTATTCAAAAAATCTTCATCAACTCACTTGAGCCAAATACGGAAAAAATTCAGTTCAAATTTACGTAGAACGAATAGGCAAAATTTTTTTCACATGACTCAAAATAACCTCGTTAGATAGCATCATTGAAAACACACATCAAACACGTACAATTCGCGGTTTTTACACACACAAACAGGATAACAAACCTGGCAACAAGCACACTTCTAAACTCTTATGGAATATTCAAATTCAGTCAAGCCATAAATCAGAGGCTGACAAATCATCTACAGAACACAGGACGGATTTTGTTTATGGAGAGTAATCGTAACGTACGAATAAATAAAGCTATCTGTTAGCATTATCCCATTGTTGTATATTATTGTGGTGAATTAGCATACTTTGGGTTGATATCTCCGTACGTGACCGCCATAGCATGGCTATCGCGCATCAGAATGCACCAACCTGAGTTTATTGCGTCGACATTTTTATCTGTTTCCATTTGCAATAATTTAATGTTCAAATAAAGGGTCGCAAGAATAGACAGTATCTGAGCTCTGGTTGAGAACGAATGGAATTTTCTGGCTGAATTATGGTGTTAACAATCAGGAAATGTTTAATGCAGGAGTTGCTTCATATACACGAAAAAGTTGCGGAAAATTAATTCACCCAATTATCTCCCTCGTCGGCAAAAATAAAAAGTTTCATTATAAATTTCACGCCCTTATTTCATGATGACATTATTATGTTCAATTTCTTGAAAATCGAACAGTATAGCTGGTTAATTCCTCAGTAGAAGTAGGTGGCATTTGTTTGTGTTTTGAAGCTCACAAAACACCGTGATAAATTATATTTTCTCAAATATGAAAATAAGTTATCGACCGTAATTGTTAGTAAAGTTAAAGTTCATAAGGATCTCTTGTTTGAAGGATTAGTGATACACTTATATATTATCCAAGCTTTCGGTAATATTTATTACCTTTCTCAAGGATCTACAAATAAAGATACATGTTATAAAGGACTAAAGAGACAAATTTTTTTTAAACATATAGTCCGTTCACGAAAGGTTGAGCCGTCGGTTGGCCATGGAAATTTGGCATATTCCACTGTGTATATTAAAATTTTAGGTTATAATGTTTATTTCTTGTCAGATTGATACGCAATGTTGTCAATATTGCATAGAGTTCTCTGATAACTCGCAAGCTCGTCGGACGGCCGGGTACATTCGGCAACGTTGACTTTATTTTACGTTATGACAGGAAATACTACCAACTTCAGATAAATAAACAAACGCCTACTTTGCGCTCAAACTTTCGTGAACGGAGTATACATATGGTGTGATTTTTATCCTACTAGTAACGAAATTTTCGTAATCTCAAATATACATATATTCTTTTGAATTGAGAGCTAACAAAATACAATAAATGAAACAAAAAAGTCCCAAGCTGAGGTTGGTGCAAAATGGGGTACCATACTATTTTGGCGTATGATACCAGAGCACAGGGAAAAACCAAAGTAGAAAAACCTGGATCGCCGTTTTTACAAAATGAAACTTGAAATTATTCGAATAAATACCTTCAATATTTAGATACAAAATACTTAATTGATACTCTTGGGCCAGGAGGGCATTCCAAGTGACGATTTTTCGAATCTCCTGTTCTTCTAAGACCTCTACAGGACCCTATTTGAGGGTATCATCTCCCGTAGATTTAAAAAGTGGTATTTCATTGCTATCGAATTAATTTTCGAAATAATGATAAAAAAACGTGTGACAACTGATGTCAAAATGACATAAAAATAAAGAAGTGGGTACCTTATTTCTTCAATTCAAATATGAAGTAATTTTTTTATTCAATCTTCATTTGGTAACCCTAATCTAATAATTCCATCGAAAACTATGTAACAAGCATATAAAAGAACCTAATTGCCATTTAAGAATTTTAGGAGTGAAGCGAGAATCATATTCCAAAAAGCAAACATAGACTTCCTATCTTCCGGTCCTTGTGTTTTTCGATGTTGAAACTTTTGTTCATCTCTATAGTTTCCTCCGGAAAGTTGCGAAACCCTGAACTTTCGCGATAAAGAAGTTCTAATCAAATCCCATAAGTTATGGTATCCCTCCGATCTTATACGTCGATAAAGTGGCTAAGTCGGAATGGAAGTTCGACCAGCAATAGGACGACTCTGCCGATATCATCAGGTGAAGATATATTATTTCTCTGCTCCGAGTAGAGTAGATAGATACTGACGAAGGCGAGGGAAATTAAAATCCATGGAAAAAGTTCTTAAATTATTGTTAGTAGGCCTATAAAATCCAGCTCTCTTATTCGCAATAGCTGCAAGTTCTAAGAGTTTACTCTTACCTTGAGTTTGGAAATGAAAATTACATAAATACAGAAATAACATAATAGGGATTCAAAATTTCTACAACAAATAGGGTTAGTATTTCATAGATACTAACTTTTTTCTGAGCCTCCTCTGCTTAATTGCAGCCACCTGAAGATGGCCCTGATAAATAGCTGGCACAAACTCATGAGGAAGGCAAGAAAAGTAAGGTCTTTCTAATCTGGGTTCCCGGCCATTAGGGAATCAAATGAAACGAAGAAGACATTGTCATTCATTGGCCCAGAACCCTTCTGTGGTATAGGTAAATGTACCTATAAGAAGGAGTTTCTGTAGAAGGAGACAGCCAAGAAGGAAATCCCTGGCGGAATCTCCCAGAGGTGGATCATTCCATTAAGTTTCTTTGGAACTTTGAAAGAGCAAGATCCGAAAGATATCTGGATCTTGGTAAAAAACAATTACACCTCACTGGCTTCCTTACAGGACACTGTTGCCTAAGGAAGCAGCTGTTGAGGATGGGATTATTGTACACTGACGAGTTTAGGTCTGGAGGGAGGAGGTAGAAACCCCTTTCACCTAGTCACGGAATGGTTTGGCATTGCGAGCCTAAGGAGAGAATGCCTTGGGCGAGAAACTTGGTATGAGTGAACTAGCCTCGTTGAACCTTCACAGATATCAGATTTCATCAGATCCCTTAAACTGGAAAGCGAGCTGTGAAGGTATGGTCAGAACAGCTCTCTAAGGGGCACAATAGACCTTGAGGTCGCAGTGAACTGTAACTCCTTTTAACTATAACTACTATAAAAATTTCAACTAATAGTAGCATAAATGAATTCAAATCAAATCAATTTTAATCATGTCTGGTAGGGAGAAGAAACCGTACCAAATGTCTGCCAAAAAGAAAAGTGAAACAACTACTATAAAAATTTCAACTTTTTCAAAATAATAGTAGCATAAATGAATTCAAATCAAATCAATTTTAATCATGTCTGGTAGGGAGAAGGAACCGTACCAAATGTCTGGCAAAAAAAAGTAAAACATTGAGCTTCGTACTATAATCCCCACATATTTTCACGCCTTTCAGTGAGGTGTAACGAATTTGCTGCAATGTTTTATTGGCGAGTCGGGCATAAAAATTTCACCGGTAGCGAAAAATCGAAAATCGTAATGTTACGCCATGATAAATCAGATTACTATCCTTGGACGACAAGGACCTAACAAGGGAAAAATCCGACAAGGATTTCGATAACATAACGCCTCTCGTCGATCTAGCAAATCTCGACAGTGTCGTTAAATGGGAATTCCGGGCGAAAGGGTAAACAACGAAGCCTGAGGCAAAACAAATATCCAGAGAAAAACTGGAAAATTCAATGGATGCTTCGGCAAATAAATGGATCGAATACTTCCGAAATATATAACGCTCTTAGCGAATGGCGAACGGGGATTTGCAGGGAAACCACTGTATTTTTCATTCTAAAGAAGGCCAATTAGTCCCTACGGATGAACTTTTCATTATCAAATGTGCGAAGAGAGATTTGGCCGAGAGCGTCCGGGTAATTGATGTGGAGACTGAAATATATTTTCACCTGACTTAAGGAGGATTTGAAGATGAGAATTATTATTACAGATTTTTCGTCCTGCAGCTAGGGAAATAGATACTGATTGAGATTCATGAAATGTTGTTTGGTTACTTCTGTTTGTTTTTGATTTGATCATCAGAAAATATCACGGAAAATTATTTAATCCTAGAATTTATCACAATTTCCTTTGACTTTTTTCGATAATTTTAACAGTAAATTATCAGAAAAATTGCTCTTATATTAGTGTATTTCTTCGCAACAATAAACTGCCAACCAAATCATTGAAATAATTCAGTTTTATGAACGTCAAATCGAAATGAAAAATGTAAACACATCGCACCAAGAAACGAAACACTAACAGATAATGTTGACAAACTGACAAAATTATCTGTAACACACGCAAGCCGTTAGTGTCGGAGTAGGGGAGCGGTAAACCAAATATTCCAATACGGAATAAACATACGGCACGATTTCGCAACGCCGGAAGTTTGTTCGCGCGTATAAACAGATTCTACTTGGCTGCATAACAAATGCGTGGAGGCAACTCTAGGTTACTCCTTACTCTGAGGTTTTTTTTCCATAAAGTGATGTAAATAATCACCTCCTGGAAGTTGTCGCATGACTTCAGGAACAGCTTGTATATCCCTTCAATTTTATGGATTTTCACATAATTTTGTTTTAGTTTGTTTTTTCACCAACACACAAACCATAATCTTTCTGAAATACTCAGTGAATCCAAAGAAATTGTAACTGTAATGATTGATTTACTATGCCATCACTATTAAACTCTTAAGAATATCTGATAACGAACAAAAAAGCAATCAAGAAAAAATAAGTTCAATAACTTAATAAACCTAATTTATTCATAATATAATTATTGTATGCCTACCTCGATGCCTACCGTAGATATTCACAATTGATTATGAGCAGTGTTAGTAGCCATTAATGGCACCATAATGAAACAGAACTGAACTCGCATGCAAATGATGGAGCTCACGAACAAAGATGGTTGAGATTATGATGTGGAATGAGCGTCAATTATTGTGTTTGAGTTCAATTCGGAATTTTTACCGATTAAGATCCAAGAGTGATTTCTTTTTATATGATTATGAACAATTCGTTACGATAATGTATATATTAGATCCATATTGTGAAATCATAGTTTCTAGAATAAATAAAAATATTTTTTTAATTTTTATCCACTTCACCATAATACATTTTCCACTTCTTATTCTTCATTCCCGAAAAACAGGGCCTCTGACCTTCTCAAGCTAGAAAACAAGCTCTGTTTTTCAAGTTTTCCTTTAATATTCATGTAACATTCCATATCCCAAAGTACTGGCACAGCTTTCTCCTTTACTTTTTTACAACTTTCGTATTTGTTGTATAATCAAGAATTGTTCAGTTCAGCCCCCCATAACAAAATCCTGGCTGCGTCACTGTCCCGAAGACATAGCATTTTTCCAGACGAAAACGTACATGACCTTTCCGATTTAAAATAAGACAGAAATGTATATCCTGAATTTCCTGAATTTTTTCACAATTATTATGCAACACCTTGTTCAATCATTACATGTAAAAAACTCTTGGTCGATGTAACGGTTGGTGAATCAAGAAGATAACAAAGCTATATACTCGCAGATTTTAAAATATATGCGGAAGTAGATATACTCTAGAAAATCCGAGGTTCCTTTCGTACCCCCGAATATAAACCCTCCAAATTTCCACATATATGTATTTTTAGCTAGAATATTTCCCTGTTCATCCCGTAAAGTATTCCGATTAACCCTCTATACAAACAGAATTCGAAAAAATCTCTCCGCAATTTCACAGCAAAGTATTTAAAAGGTGCACGTGAGGGAACAGTTAACATCAAACCACTCCGAGATGGGAAAAACTTCGCATTTCCGGCTAATGGTCATAATAAATTCACTTGGAAACTTAGCATGTAGCTTCCTACTTCAGAGACCAAGAAAATACACGGAATGCATGAGGTTTTCCGAGGCAGATTCGCGTTTTGATGTTTTGTTTTTTACGAGTAGCAGACGGTTTTTGCGTTAGCAGAGAACGCGAACCATTATCCTAGTTCATGGGGTCATTTTCTATCCTTTTATGCAACGTTTTTGATGTTCACTTCATCTCGTCCATTTCTATCTTTGGAATTGTTCGTTGGTGGAAATGTGGGTCAATGTCTTGAAGCATGTGTGGTTTATTCATTCGGTGCACTACTTATTGGAGATGGAGATAAAAGTTACGTGTTTTAGAAGCCGCAGAAGGTTGCTCTGTAAAGTGCACTTACACGGTCAATATTATTGAAGCAATATCGTTATTGATCAATATATTGAACGTGTAAGGAGTGCATTGAAACAATAATATTTATGGCAATAATATTGAGAAGAATCAAATCGATTTGATATTTATTGCAGTTCCGCCAATATATTAAGGCGCCGTCAATATTATTGACACCGTGTGAGGGGTAAACAGAATATTGTGCAATAAAATTTCAGTAATTCTGGAGACGCCGTAGAGGGTGTTTGCTTAAATTGTGTTTTTCCCCTTTTCGAGATGGAAACTGATAGTGAAAAGAAGCGAAAGTGTTCTCAAGATAAAAAAGATGATGAAAGAAAATTTATTATGATGTGTATAGAGGTTAGTGGTGTGTCAAACACAGTGCATCAAAGGTCTCTTCAACTATCTCGCTTATGGTTGTTGCAGCAATGCGAGACGAAAATTTCAAATCTTCAAAGCTGTTTCCAGTTGCTAGAAATCTTAATGTGACTGCTAGTCGATCCGCCGTGAAATAGCCTTCCTCATAATCGTATCTTGTTTTATTATAAATGGTGAAACGAGTGCAACAAGTTGTTGAAAAAGTTGTTCATCCATTCTTAAAAAAATTTTGTAGTCATCTGGCTCAACGTTGAGTTCACGAAGCAATTTCCCATGTTCATGACTCGATCGTTTTTTTAACCATTTTTTCAACCACACTTTTCTCTGCTTCCTTTTTTCCTCTTATTCAGAACCAAAGCAGATCCTATTAAAAACGATAGATCCATCCTTCCTGACTTCACAATTGAAACTGACACATTATTGGACAATATTATTGAATCGTGTGAGGGCTGCCGTTTTTTACCATATATTGCGTCAATAATATTGAATCAATAATATTGACCGTGTAAGGTGGCCTTAGGCTGGTGCACATGCGCGGAAAGGTCATTGAAACGCTGCCATAGAATTAATCACAGCTACCTGAGATAATTATACCAAATAGGAGAATGAAATATTTTGGGGGATACCTATCGCTATAGATATAACAGCTGTTCTGGAAAAGGGCAACCACTCGAGTCATCCAACCATTCTGAATGTCATCCAAAAGTTATACGATGATACCTATCGAATAGGAATCCAATTTCAAACAAAACTTATATTAATAATCATCTCTTTTCTTAATATATCTATTTCTAATTTATTGGTTTATGTTTGTCCTTAATCTGTTTTGATTTCAATGTTAGGTATACTTCAACTATCAAAACTTTTTTTACTTATGAAGGTTTTTATTTACAATAAGAAGTGTTATTTTGATATTCAAAGCAAAATCCATTTTTCAACATAAATGATAAGATGTTTATTTCATTACAAAGAAGAAGCTTTGCCCTTTATAGTGGAAAATAACATCAGGCAAATGACCACCACGACCACGCTTACAGGACCATATCTTTTTAATGAAATTTGCTATAACAAATCGCAAAGTGGCTGCTCTATGTCCTCGATAGCTTCACGAATTCCATCTATGAGGTCTTGAATCGACGCTGGGCTATTGGCGTAGACCTTCTCTTTCACGTGGCCCCAAAGGAAGAAGTGTTAAATCACAAGATCGCGGTGGCCAATTGTGATCACCTCTTCGAAAGATAACACGGTCTGGAAACTTTTCCTGCAGAAGATCAATGGTTTCGTTGCTTGTGTGGCTCATAGCGCCGCCTTGTTGAAAATAAACGTTGTTCAGTTCAATACTATCCAATTTCGGCTATGAAAACGTTTGTGAGATGCCTAATTCCAAAGAACGACGAGCAATGGACAAACCTGGGTTTTCTTCAACACTTTTAGGCTACAACAGTAATATGCTCGGCTGTTCTTGAGCGACGTGCACGGGTTTATTTGTCACATCACTAACTTGTCTCAACACTGGAATTTTCCACCAATTTCTTCATTGCGGTCAGACAAGGTGCTTCACGACGACTCAAAAATGTTCGAGTTTTACGAACCGTCTCTGCCAAATTTTTACATTTAAATAGTGAATTTTAATAATTTCAATGCGACATTGAAGCGTGTATCGTTCCATTTTTTAAATGGCGAAGTGTTAACTTGTCAAATGTCAAAAAATTACCGCTTCAAACGTAACATCTACCGAAATAGCGATTTATTCAAAATAACACCTCTTATTGGAAAACCCTTTAGGCTCCTGATGAACTGTGCTGTTGAGAATAAACTACAATACTCAAGAAAAAGTATCATTATGAAAACCTGTTTTGAAATTTTGAAATCAGATCAAATTGTATCGACCCATACAAAAACCAGTCATAAAACTACATAGGTCTCGAACAATTTCAACTTCCAGGAAATATTAACCAAAGCGCAAAAGACCCCAATTCAGACCATTTCAGTCGACACCTCGGTCTTTTCCCCTTACCGCGATTTCTATAGGGGCCAAAAGACGCTGTAAATTGACACCTCCCACGTCGATTCTGGCGGTTATTACTCTCACGATGGCGTTGATGCCATAAGCCTACTTCGCCCCTGCAGAGACAATCTCCGAGATCATTAAATGGCCTGAGACTAAGTAGGTGTATTCTTGCCTGAATGAGAAATTGTTTCATGCGTCTCAGGAATAGGGGTATCCTTTGTACAGCGGAAATGTTTTGAAAACTAAGAAACTGGGACAGGGTAATGATTTGGCAGAGTGGGAAGTTCTCGCTCAGTCTGAGTGCTCGTAAGTGTTATGTGTCAAACGCTGGAAAGCAGCAGAAGAACGCACTGAACAAGCGCGGTTCTCTCATTGTAACAAGCGAGTGTTTAGATCAAAGGCTTTATTCTTTGGATTTGTGTAAATTCCACCGTTTTAGTTGGGAAATGAGTTGCGGGCTAAGTTGACAATGGGAGTTTTTGTTCATATGTTTGCTGGATGAACTTCTTACCTGTATGACGATTCGGATACTTAGAATGCTGAAGTTAAGGAAGAAGATTTACTATCCTTAAGCAACCAGTTTCAAAACGTATTATTGAAAGTATTTTCCTTTCTCTGCAGAGACAATCACCAAGATCATTAAGGGACTAACCTTAAATAGGTGTATTCTTGCCTGAATGAGAAATGTTTCATGCGTCTCAGGAATAGGGGTATCCTTTGCACAGCGGAAATGTTTTTAAAACTGAGAAACTGGGACAGGGTAATGATTGGCAGAGTGGGAAGTTCTCGCTCAGTTTGAGTGCTCGTAAGTGTTATGTGTCAAACGCTGAAAGCAGAAGAACGCACTGAACAAGCGCGGTTCTCTCATTGTGACAAGCGAGTGTTTAGATCAAAGGCTTTATTCTTTGGATTTGTGTAAATTCCACCGTTTTAGTTGGGAAATGAGTTCCGGGCTAGGTTGACAATGGGAGTTTTTTTCATATGTTTGCTATATCAACTTCTTACCTGTACGACGATTCGAAGTTACGGAAGAAGATTTACTATCCCTAAGCAACCAGTTCCAGAACGTATTATTGAAAGTATTTTCCTTCTCTGCAGAGACAATCACCAAGATCATTAAATGACCTAAGACTAAGTAGCTGTATTCTTTCCTGAATGAGAAATAGTTTCATGCGTCTCAGGAATAGGGGTATCCTTTGAACAGCGAAAATGTTTTGAAAACTAAGAAACTGGGACAGGGTAATGATTGGCAGAGTGGGAAGTTCTCGCTCAGTCTGAGTGCTCGTAAGTGTTATGTGTCAAGCACAAAATATGCCACCATATGCCCTCAATTTTCTGACTCAAAAATTAGAAGCAGTAGCAAAATGTGTTGGGGATGGTGGTTATGGTCAAATATACTTGGTCGCCTCAGTTCTGAGTCTCAGTCATATCTGACCAAATATTAATCTTTCTTCTAGTTCTCCTGTTGTTAACCTTCATTAATATCTTCTTGAAAACTCTTCCAACTCAAACATTACCTCAATCTGCATGTAATAATCGATTGGTTAAAACTAATATTACAAAATTCATGATATTTATCTTTTCGCTCTTGGAAAGTTATTAACTGTGACTGTTTCAATATAAGCCTAATCATCTGATCTGAAACATGCTAATCGAACTTGAAAAATTAGTACTTCTCTGATTCTTCCCTTCTTCGTTTGAAACAATCGATGAAAGGGCTCGTGCTTATAATGAGTTCTAGAATTGTTGAAGTATTCCCCATTCTGGAGTCAACATCATTGAAAAGTTGAATGAAGGTAATGGACCTCGTAAATGTAATACTCTTGAAGGAATCACGAGCAAAGACATTTTTTAAAATCATTAGTATACATGTTGACTATATCGTTCTGGCAGACTTGGAAGGATAGTTTCACGAATTATCCCTCAATGAGAGAACTCAGGTGGTTCAAAGTAATTTCCAGAGTGTATACCTTTATTGATTGTTATTGCTTTATTGGTTCTTTATACTTTAATCTTGTGAGTGAAGATTACTTCATGCGTACCAAAAAAGTAACGTAACTCTTTTAACTAGATGTGAGAAGCAAATTATTTATAACTAGAAAAAGTTATTGTCTCACAACTAAAGTGTTTTCTATTTCTATTGCGATTTTTATAAAAACTGAGAATTCCGTTAAGTGAAGAAAGTGGTAACAAATTAGAGAAAGGTTTATCTGATTGGTTTTACGCCGCCTGATTCGCACATGCTACCCTATTGGTTCTCGTTGTGCTCTCTGTTTACGGTAAGGTTAAATCCAATTTTTTGTTGCACAGTGCTTAATGAACAGTTGAATAGCTATCAACCGGCTAATTGTACAGAATTCGTCATTTTCGTAAGGACAATAGAATTAGTGAAAAAATTGTTGACAGAAATGCCTAAAAATTTGGGGACTTATTTGGCTCAATGAGCAAAAGCTTACCGTTTGAGTCCTGGAATCGATTACTCTGTGATATGTAATCTTTATGTATATTACTGATGATTTTTAAACCTTTAAATTTGATTTTCTCGTATAGTTCAATCAGAGTTGTATCTTATACCCGAGAATGTAATCACTAGATTTCCTGCTGCCTCCCAAGTGATTAAATTCAACTAGGTTGCTGTGGAATTTCTTTTATCCGTCGTTGCCGACACTTGGTCTCGAGGAAATGCTGCGGCATGTGTGTGAATGCTCACTGCCTTGGATACTGTAGCAGAAGTATTTCGGGAATTATTGCCGAAAACGCGAGGGGCAGTAGGTGTAATTGTAGAGTATTTGAGGCATTATGTCTCAATTACACTCAGCCCTTCCTACTGCCACTGTCGTTGTCGGCAATAATTCCCGAAATACTTCTGCGACCAAGTGTGGGCAACGACGGACAAAAAAATTCCACAGCAACCTAGTTAAATTTAATCACTTATCTACATCTATTAACGCTGCCGGTCCTTGTCTTCCGTACGAAAAACCGCCAATTCAGGGAGCGTAGAGCAGCACGAGTGGCAATGGGAGGCAGCAGGGAAGTGAAGTGATTACATTCTCGCGCTGTCCAATTCCCTGCTCAATTCCCTTCCTCCTGCCATGGCAGTGAACTGAGTGTAATCGGGGTGTTACGCACTTTTTCACAAAAAAAAGCATTCCAACGCTCCTTTCTGCGTTTCCTCACTCAAAGTTTCATTCACATGCAACAAACTGACCATTTCGCTCATAATTATACCATGTTACGTCACAGGACCGACACAGCACACATTACCGTGAAAAATTGTTTCCATAAATAAGAAGTATATGTTCCCGTGATGAAAATTTATGAAAGACCATCTGAGGGGTTGTTTTTGGTCGTCTATATCGCCCCTTTTCCAACGGGGATATATGAATGCGTGGGCTTCATCTCGTTAAAAATGCCTGTCGTGTCAGAACACCGTCCACATGAAGGGATTTCCATTTGCAAAAGAGCTATCGTTGTATATTTCGTTCTTCATGGAACGAAATGGAAGGTGTAAATTATATGGAAACGGAACAAAATGGAGACAAATATTGCATGCTGGAAGTGAGTATGCTCGCTCTCCTCACTTGTATTTCATCATCGCTTATTGCATGTTTTCGGAAAAATGCTCATCTAGAGTGCTGTGCATTTTGGCTCAAGTGTGATCCAAGATGGAGGATCGAATAGAGCGCTTTCGGAAGTGTTGAATTCTTTCATCGCTGAGTGAGATTCCGATGTGATACTGCTGGTATGGACGTTTTCTCGTAAATTGCACTTACCGTTTTTAAATATAAACTGCAGATGGGGATGGCGTAGTGGGGTACTTGAGACTTTTGCGTGCATACAAGATGAAAAATAATTTACATCGTCAAATTTTCGACATTCTTATGCTTGTAAAATGGAGGCAGTAATATTGAAAGTCAGAAGTTTAAAACAGAGTATATTCAATTTGGTTATGTAATCAATGCTATATGCAATTATTCACTTGAAATTTCAGGTTTTTAATTTCTAATTAAATATTGAAAATGCGATTTACACACAAAAACTTATTTTTTTCTGATCGAATCAATATTGAGCCATATCGCCTTATGTACCATATGTCATAACACACTCATATTTTCCAAGGGAAATATGAAACGTCAAGTTTATTGTCCCAAGGGAAATATGAAACGTCAAGTCATATCTTACTAAAAATAGTATAATATGCAACCTTATACATCAGAAAAAAGTCATTTGGAGCTTCTATCAAGAATTTCTTGATCTGCTCCCGGGACAACAACTGCTGATTTTTTGGAAACGTATCCTTTATTTAAGTTCTTAACAAATACTTCCACTTCATCGAAAAATTTACATTCGTTTTTTCCTTCAAACGTAGCATGGACCTTAAGATAGATAATTTTGGCCATAACGTGTTTGGTGAATATTTATGCGACTGGAAATCGAATGAATTAATCATACATTGAAAATAACAATAATCAGAGCAACATACCAAAACTTCAAAATATGCTAACAAAATATTTTCGCTGACACCGTCACCAAACTTTTTCTTTTCCACTCCTGAAAGCTTTCATACTCTTTACTATAGGCACCTTAGATTTGGCCGGAATGAAAAATTCACGGGCCTTCGCCGTAGTTCGATATTATTTCAATAATTTTATTTCTGACCAGACGTCAAAATAAAACCAGTCAACCATGATTCTCACAAACAGGGCCCATAGCAACGTTAAAAATCCAATTAATCCAAAAACTTACAATCTAATATTAATTTTTCCATTTAGAATGATATTGTTTCAATCAGAAGAAAACTATTGATTACAACACGAGAAATATGAATACATTTCCTATTTCTCTAGTTGTAATAATAGCTATTTTGCAGCTATATCGACCCAGGTGATTTTTTTGGCTGCTTCAAGGAAATAGAGCTCGAATATGCGATTAATTTTTCATAAGCATTTTTGTGCCAAATAATCAACTTTTGTGGAAAAACCCGTAAAAAAGGTCAACTTTGGTGTTCTGTAGCAACCAGAAAAAAGATACTGTATGAATGTTTATGTTTTCATTGTATTACTTAATTGAAAACTTAATTCTTCGTTTCACCAGATCTGAAAATTCTTAGAATTCACCCGTGTGTGGCGACGATGATGTTTTTTACACACGGCGATTGTCATTGGTACAAGTTCCTACCGCCAGACTTTAGTCGTTGTGAGAGTAAACGGCTGAGGTCAGGCTAGGTGAAGATTTGAAGGTAGTAGTTAGTACTTTAAGCTAGATTTGAGTTATTTGAAGCAAAAGTATAAAAAACCTTCCTAGTTCAGCAGCTGGAGAAACACACAGTAAATGCGTAACTGTATATGAGTTTGTATTGATGAATGTATAGGTATAGCAATACAGTATTTTACTGTATTTGCCCACAAGATAACGGAGAATTATAGAAATCCTACACACTCGAAGAAATTGATTCTTTAAATTCTCATAGAAAATAATTCATTTGAAAATGCGATCAATTTCTCATTGCTAGCGAAAAAACAGGCACTGGAAAGGCTTAGTGCTGTTTTTCTCTTCAAAAATAGCCATAACTGGATCTGCAAAGTTCAAAATTTATCACTCAGTCCAATTCCAAATACAAGTTCGCCAATATAATAGATTCAGTCGATTCCAACCGCATTTCACACCGAGCAACAACGCAAACACCTCAGTATAGGCCGAAAGGGTACAAAGGGTCCCCCGAACAATATTCAAATTTCGACCCGGAACATCTGTTTTGCTCTATTTCTCCCCAGAATTCATTTATATTAAATGCGAAACTGCCTGTGCTTCTAGTTTCGCTAATGCCGAAACTTTCAGATGCAGAGAGAGCGACTGTGTAGCTGAAACAACTCACAAAAGTTCGGACAATCGAAAATGAATATGGAAGTAGAACTCGCTGTCATATTTCGATAGATGTGTCGTTGCAATATTGCGCTTTCAGGGTTTAGATCGAACTGAAAGACAGAGTTTGGAATAAATTTGGTTGGTATGAAATACAGAGTGAGCTATAAGCTGTTCTTGAGTTTTATCTATAAAACTAGCGACCCGCCCCGGCTTCGCACGCTCTTGCCGCGCCGGCGGCCGGCCGGTACCGCCGCAAACGCTACGTCCCGCAATTTTTTAAATCTGTAATATCTTCGAAAATATTCACTTAAGTCATACGGTGTAAAGGGCCATATAGATCTATATTAAATAAACAATGTATTCAAGGTATTTAATTGGTTAAGGATTAATGCTGTATTTTTTAAAATCGCTTCGAAAATTAGCCATTATTTGTCGTAAAAAGTAAATGACAAAAAAAAAGGTATTGTGGGTTATCCATAAGAGATAGACATATACCATCACGGACTTTTCTGTACACCTTTTCAATGTGTACAACACTTAGTACATTATTCTGATGGAACTCGTAAGGTTCAGCCTGCGTTTGCAATGTAAGCGGAAAAAATGAAATTATTTACGACATGACATTAGAAACCTCAAAAATAATAGTACTTCTCCACTGTTTAATGGATGTTATTCTACAAATAAACCTTCCTCTTGAATCACTCTATCTATTCAAAAAAAACGCATTAGAATCCGTTGCGTAGTTTCAAAGATTTAAGCATACAAAGGGACATAGGGACAGAGACAGCGACTATGTTTTATACTATGTAGTAATGATGACCCCATAAAGTTTGATTTTCGTTTACGATTATTTAAGACATTATGAATTGAGCTTATACACTTTTGTACTCATTCACTTTTGAATATTTGATTTTGAATTGAATTAGGGAATTAGTTAATCATAATATTTTTCTGCGTATAAATTCTCGATTGATTTTGATTTTCACTTGGCATGAGAGATGCCAGATTTCTTTGTTTTTATGTTTCACTAGAGTTGTAACATTACTCGTATTCTTACTTCTGAGAACTTTATGTTCAGTTAGTAATGACCATCATACATCAAAATGGAGGAAGTCATGCATTAATGTAGGTATGTCATTATTGATCACTTTGGTGTACAGTAAACTGAGCTTCAATTTTGAGGTGGACAAAAAAATAAAGCCTTAAAACGCTCACGAGTGAAAGGACTCAAAAAATTCTCAGTCTAAGTTTAACATTTAAACAGTAAAAACGATGAATTCATAAAGGATCAGAATAAGACTTATAATTACCGAGATATTAAAACTAAAATAATCCTTCCTCCAATATGGATAAGAGCGAAAAGCTTCTGAATTATATAGTGTTGTTTGCAATAGACATTGGTTTAGTTAATGTCACCGGAATAGAATATTATATATACGTCTATAAAGCTCACTCAACTTGCAGTTTTCTGACAATTTACTCATAAAGAATTCAATGAAAAGTTACAGAGAGTTGGAACTGTTAAAACTGTGATAAAAATATTCATTTTCCTATTTGTAACTATGTAACCATCTTAATTGCAGCAAAATAATCGAAAACTTTCTGGAGAATCGAGAATATTATCCTTTGAAAATTTCACTCGAAAAATATTTAGCATCGTTATAATACCTCCCAATGAAGAATTGCAGACATTTAAGCCAAACTTCGGTACCATGTTTCTCTGAGAACAAGCACAAAAAAACGATACATAATCTAGTCAAACAAACATTCATACTGATGGAAATTCAACACTCTATCAAAGAACAATCCATATAAAGGGTTTTCCAATAAGAGGTGTTATTTTGATATTCAAAGAAAATGCCATTTTCAATATAAATGATCGGATATTTATTTCATTATAAAGAAGAAGCTATGCCGTTAGTAGTGAAAATAACATCAGGCAAATGACCACCACGACCACGCTTACAGGACCATATCCTTTTAATGAAATTTTCCATAACCAAACCGCAAAGTGGCAGCCCTATGTCCTTGAAAGGCTCACGAATTCTGTCTTTGAGGTCTTGAATCGAAGCTGGGCTATTGGCGCAGACCTTCTCTTTCACGTGGTCCCAAAGGAAGAAGTCGCAAGGTGTTAAATCACAAGATCTCGGTGGCCAATTGTGATCACATCTTCGAGGGATAACACGGTCCGGAAACTTTTCCCGCAATAGATGATGATCGACCAGCTCGAGTTCTTGTGTTAATTGAACTTTATAAGCCCTAAGATCCAAATCTTTATGCAAAATACGGTGTAATCGGCTATTCTTGGGCGACGTGCACGGGTTTTATTCTTCACATAACTTGTCCCAACAGCTCGAATTTTTCCACCAATTTCCTTATTGCGGTCCGACAAGGTGCTTCACGACGACCCAAAAATGTTCGAGTTTTACGAACCGTCTCTGCAAAATTTTCACCATTTTCATAGTGAATTTGAATAATTTTAATGCGTTCTTGAAGCGTGTATCGTTCCATTTTTATTAATGGCGTAGTTTCTACTTGTAAAATGTAAACAAATGACAGCTTCAAGCGTGACATCTACCGAAATAGCGAGCTATTCAAAATACAACCTCTTACTGGAAAACCCTTTATCAATCGAGACGTCTGTTCCATTTTTCTACCAATTTCTCCATACTAAATGGATATTGTCTGAGAATAGTTCCACTAAATCCGAAACAACCAGAAGTTGAGAAACAGCGAACTCGAAACTAAAACTACTCAAAAGTCGGACAATCGAAAAAGTACACGAATATACCGAAAAGTTAAGATCGCTGCCAGGTCTCGACAGATATCGTTGCACCATCCGGCTCGCTTGATTCTAATCGAATGAAACGAGCAAACTTTCGAACGTATTTGTCGAATATTACATACCTGCCATTCGATTGCGGAGTTACGAATTCATAAGCCAACATGTTCAGTTATGCAGTCGAAATAGAGTTCGAACATACGTATACGTCTATCTTCTACTCGTTTTGCCGAATTGTCCGATTCGCCAATAAATGAAGATACGATTATTGGCATCGTTTTTTTACAGCATCGATAGGCGTTTTAACATGAGACAGCTGATAGTTGTTCGATGTGTTCCGAATTGCAGAAAAATAGCGTAACAATGTTTGATGAGGTCTGAAAAACGTTCATTGCTCTCTCAACAGTTTAGCCTTTAATCATTTGACAATTTAAATAATTGACGAGATTATCTATTACTGCAGTAATTTCATGAAGCACTTTATTTTATTATATGGCGAATTAACAAGCAACATAATGCTGTAAATGATGCAAAACCGTATCACAGAACTACAGCTCTATTACCTACTCTGAAACATATAAAACTATAATTGAATGAAAACAGTTGCAATGCTCTCTGCGGATAAGCAATAAGAGAAGTTATTGCATTACCCGAAGCTTACAATTATTATACGGTAATAATTTCATTCGTAGAAAATAAGCAGAGGTAGTTCATATAAATTTTTTTCGAAATCCCTTCCAAGATACAGCCTTTGGAAGGCTATGACGAGTTGACCGTTTTAAATTTTTTTCAGGAGTCCTAAAAAATACTGAGTCATAAAACTATGAATAATATGATTTATGAGGTAGATGCTACTCACACAATTTTTTTTGATCCCACATCTTCATTATGAGGGGTTGAAAATAACAACCCCTTGTGATATTTCTTCAAAAATTGTTTTAGCGAGATAGATTTCCAAAAATAAAATAATTTCTCTTATGGTTTCCAATTCAATACTGAAGAGAAAAGTCTCTTGCAAAATTTCGATACAGTCGATACTTTTCTCGAAAAAAATAAGAACTTACAAGCAGTTATGATCACTGTTCATTCCATTTCATCGTATGTTCCATAGAATGAATATTCTAAGATATTGTTTATGCTCAAAATTGGTTTTTTCAATTATGCTTATTAATCGAAAGAAAGGTTTTTTTTGTAAAATTAAAATATTACGGATATTATTTTCTTCCGGAAATTAGTAAATAAACATTCAGAAAGATTTATAGATCATCTTATCTTCTGTCAAAGACATGAATATCCTAGATATTCATTCTATAGAACATTAATACGATGAACAGTGAACATATCTGCTTGTAAGTTTTTATTTTTTCCCAGAAAAATATCGACTGTATCGAAATTTTGCAGGAGCCTTTTTTCATTATTGACCATTGACCATAATTGACCATGAAAGAATTTCATTTTTCGAAAATCTATTCCACGAAAAAACATTTGAACGAAAATCAGAGGGAGTTGTCATTTTCAACCCTAATTAATAAAGTTATGAGATCATATCTATTGGAAAACCCTATAGTAAAGATTCACTCTGTACATTTGACCACCCCCTACACCACCTACATTCTCAGAAATCCATTACAACCCCTAATCGTTCAAAAAATCTCCACTCCCTAATGCACCTCACCTGACAAAAAAACTGATTATTTTTTAATTACGTTGTAGTTTATTATTCATAAAAAAGCAATCATCAGGTAGGAAAGTCTTCTGGCTGGCCATAAATCAACTTAATTAAATAACAGAGGATGTGTGTAGACCCCTGAAGTTTAATCTTCAGTTTAACCGTTAATAAATGGTGGCAGAGGTTATTGAGAGTTCGCCCCAGGTATTCATTCCGAAGCTACTAAGCATGCTCCACGAGAATAAACGAGTTAATTAGGTATATAATGATTTTGCCCCGTGTGATTTTTGCGATTAGCTGCCTACGTGTTTCTAGAGAGCAATTGCTGCCAGACATACAGGCTTTAGATAACGTTAAAGGGTTGTTTTGAACGATCTGTAACACGTAGGGAATGTGTTGGCTGTAATTAGTTCAGATGATGATGTGAATATTGGAAAACAAGCTAAATGATTATCACTTCGATATTACTAGGCAATCGATGCAGTCTCTATGGTTAAGCCAAAAATGTAACTAAGTTTCTTGAAAACTATTCAATCGAACTACGGGTTACTCAGTTACCGATTAAATTTAACCTACGGTTCATCTGATCAACCGATTCATTTGACTTACCGTTCATCTGATCTACCGGTTCATTAAATCTGCCGTTCATCTGAACTACCCGAAAGATATTGTTCCACTTCAAAAGGCCGCGGACGGTAAGATATAGAGAGAAGAGGTATTTAGAAGAAACAGTGAAATACTGAATATCTATCAGATATAAAAATGATCGCTGTTGATAATAAATTCAGCAAAATTCACCAAACAAGATTTCTCAAACAACCAGAAAGAAAGAACTGGACAAATGTCCAATCATCGCTACCCATTCCCTTGAAATGTCCTCATCATGTTCTTTTCGGTACTTTGAGAGAAGAATTTATGGAAAAATCCCCTCAACAACACATCTAAATCTAGGTTTTGGCCTAACACGAAAAGATAAATAAGACCCTGCGTGGCAACGATGTATAACGCGGGTCCAGAAATGATATTTCAGGCTAGATACAAGTTGCCGGACAGGATTGAAAAAGGAAAAGAAGGATAACCGATAATCAATCCAATTTTGGTCGGTTATGCAGCGGTGGAAATTGATTCAGGGTAAAAGTGAGATGGATATATTTTCTGGACTGATGAACATTTCTTTTTTCGCTCGGGGGTTTACTGGATTTTCATCCAGGGAGGGTGGTTTGAATGAAATATTCCAATTAATATTTTTATGGAGAATCGTGGGCGTAAGTCCCATTTTGAATTTTTCAATCGGTAATGTTCCGATACAAAGAGATTCTTAAATGAGCGAGAAGATAGTATTTTAATTTTTCAGGATTGGACAACCCTGATGTTACAATTTGGCCACTGACAGCTCTATCGACAAAATTAGACATTTCTGTGTAATCCGAAAATTTCCAAATACGGGTGCTTTTTGTGTTTAGAGTACTTTCGGATTCGTTCAGAAAAACATGACGTTCAGAAGAACAACTTTAGTCACTACGTAAAAGTAGGATTTTTAAAATTCAATATTGTCTAAATGAGTATGATTGGCAGTGTGTCCTTGTGAAATACTGTACCTATTACTAGTTATAGTTTATTTACACACCAACTCGAAACATACGATAAATCATTTACCGATTTCCAGGTGTTGAGCTTCAGTTCTCTTTCGCAGAATTTCTATACTATTGATTAAGATGAATCAAATCTCTCTACTGTATCTCTGAACTTCGACCGATTTCTATTTCTCGACAAACTTTTCCCAATGTTTATATCGTCCAGCTCTTTCGACTTTACTCTAACTCTCGCGATTCCTACTCAGATCTTTAGATTCTACTCTGAACTCTGCCATTTTCTCACTGACCCATCACCGAAGTTTTTGCGTCTCGTCGATTCCACTCTCTTCAACAATTAAGACGAGGTGGTTCTTCTACCCTTAAATCCCTACCTCATCTCATTGATTTCATGAGTGCACTTTCAGAATATTTTCAATTCGCTGGTAGAAACTTGTACCAATGGGAATCGATATGTGAAATAACTTCATCATTGCCAGTCACAGGGTGGATTCCAGAAATTATCAGGTCCAGATAAATTCACTTTTCCGTAGCCAATAATTTCTCAACAAGATCCTCACGAAATCAATATAACGTACCTAATAAAGTATGTACCAATATTTCGCATTACATTTTCGGTACAAGTTTCAACAGGGTTCTAGTTGTGTGGGCCCTATATCTGGACCACCCTAGCTTTACGTATTCAGTCCGCTGAAGCCTTCCATACATTTTGAGTTCATCATTCCACTAAGCAATACCGATTTGGAAATTCACATCGAAAACATACGATATACAATACATCAAACAAAAAATTCTTCCCCCAGTTGTACAAATGAATAGTCGAGGTAATCAAGTGCTGTAACTGAATGAATTCCGTTGTCTTATTGCAATAATCTAGTCTTGCCTCTCTCTTATCGCAGTATGGTAGCGAACCTGCAGTACACGTATAGAATTACTTAATTTATCAGGCTGTCCGTAATACTCGATTCAAGTATTTACTGTTGCCTACCATACCGAATGAATTACGCTACTCTCAACGATAAAGAGAGACAAGACTAGAATATTGCAATAAGACGACGGAATTCAGTGTGTTACATCACGTGATTGTCTGTGCAACTGGATGAAAGAATTCTCTGTCTGATGCATTGTATATCGTATGTTTCAGATGTGAATTTCCAAACCTGTTTACATAGTAGAAAATCAATTTCTACACGAAGAACTTCAATTCCTACAAAATATGATGAAAATAATATTTATAGGATCATCATGAATTTAACGTCATTAATGAATAATATTCATAAGATAATTGAAAACGAAGGTACAATCTTCTTCCAATCTTTCAGATTATGTTTTTACGGCGGCCTCCAACTTCATGTAATTAGTAGATATTGAATCTTCAACAAACAGGTCGTCACTAAAAACACCATTAATACTCCATCATCACCAAGACAACGCGACCGATTTAGCATAGTTTTTACCAAGGGATGCATCATCCCCTTCCATCTTATCGAGAGTTTCTTGTTGTTTACGCTTCCGTTTAGTCTGACATAGAATGATATCTCCTTTGAAAGTTCCAACCCTTCATCTGAGCCTCTTGATCTCCTTATATTCAAGTCGAGTAATTTCGGCTGCGAGGATTTGTCCCGCTTTGCATCGATGTAAATTTCCTAATGAATTCTGGATCCCTTCAATCATTCAAAACCGAATTCCTGGAACAAACGATGAAAGGTTTTGCATCGGTTTTAGAACGAACATAGGAGGTTTGGTGTAATCGGAAAGTCTTTTGTGGAATGTTTGAGAAGTTTTCGAACGCATGTGGTGGATATTTATAATTGATGGTGTATGTTGAGTGTTTCTATTATGAAAGTTTGAGAGCCATTGACAGAAGTTGAAAGAGACAGGTTTCTGTTCCTTGATGATGAGAAGAAACCTTTGTGGTATGTTTGAAAACTCAGCTCAGCTCTTTCGTACGCTTGTTCCTATGGCGACAGCCAGATTTCAGATGACATTGTGGTCGATTGGCTGAATGAATGACGTTTTTTTGTTCGGTTCTTTCAGCAATTTTGGATCAGACCAAGACTAGATCAGAGAAGGGGCAGTAACGGCTACATTTTCTTCCAGTTCATCATCATTTAACACCAAAGTGACAAACACTCAGACACGATCAAATCAAATAACGACTCATTCAAAGATAAAAAAAATCGCCTTCCGTACAAATACCAGCTTGGCATCCTGAATAAAATAATTACATTAGACGGAAAACCAGCAGAACTACAACATCCTTTTCAGCACAATGTTGACTGTTTGAAAAAGAGCAGAAGAAAAGGATGTTGACGTTTCTTCACATTATATAAAAGCACAAAGTGAACCTCAAACATTCATGGTTATTTCGAGAAAAAAAATATATGATCCATACCTACGTTTTCCTGAAGCTCACCATCGTTGAAAACCAAACTGAAAATACCTCAGACACAACCAAATCAAACAATGACTCATCAAAAGATGAAATAATTGCCTTTGGTACAAATACCATCTATTCTCGAAGAAAACTACTTCCTTTCCACGGAAAACCAGCCAAACTATAACAGATGATCCTTTTCTGCACGAGTATCCATTGGAAATCCGAGAACCAACAGAGATCCTGGCCTCCCTATCAAAGCTGACTGATATTATTCAAGAGCACAAAGTGCATCTCAAACATTCACGGTTATATCTTAAAAAATGATGCCCCTAACCAACCTTTTCCTGAAGTTGATCGTAATTGAGACCAAACTTTTTTCTATATTCTAAAAAAAACGAATCAAACCTTCAACTATTTAAAGTTTTTCATCATTGAACTCAAACCTTACAAGTCTTCAGGCACACTCAAGAACAAAGACTCATCCGAAAATGAACTAATCGCCTTTTGTACAAATACCAGCTATTTTCAAAGAAAATCACTTCCTCTCCACGGAAACCCAGGAAAACTACAACAGATGATCCTTTCCAGGACGAGTTTTCGTTTGAAACCCGAGAACCAACAGAGATCCTGGCCTCCCTATCAAAGCTGACTGTTTGAGAAAGAGTTCAAACGACAAACTTATTTCAAACATATCTCTTACAAAAGGCCCGTCGAAAACTCCAGACGTTCGACTATATCAAAATGTTCCGCAATGCCCTGCGACTTCTCGACATTTCGCTTCCACAAACACGAATGAGCCAAATCTGTCGTGAAATTTTCCGCTGATGGGATGTAAATGCTGAAAAGAACCGACTTATACATTCCGGGTCGCAGAAATAGCTTCGG
This sequence comes from Propylea japonica, assembly GCA_013421045.1. Taxonomy (NCBI): domain Eukaryota; kingdom Metazoa; phylum Arthropoda; class Insecta; order Coleoptera; family Coccinellidae; genus Propylea; species Propylea japonica. The sequence continues at coordinate 10,266,916 of CM024241.1, read as the reverse complement.
CTGTATGTTTGTATGCTTCTCTACGGCGTTTCATGTTAAATTGCATCGACGAGACAGATTCAGGATGGTTAGTTAACCTTCGATGGAGGTCGACGGTTTTCAAATTGTAAACAAGTTGGTTTTGGAAAAGGTGAATGGTTGATATTATTCATTTGTAAGTGGGTAGAGCGTTGCACTTGTGATTTGTTCCAGACAGTCCAGGATTATTATTATTATTGAGCCGGTCCCAGACAATGCGTGCATTCGGCGAATGTGCCTTCGTAGTTCGCCTTCGGGTACCCTCCCACACACTGCGGCAATCGCGAAATGTTCGACATTCGTTTCTCTGTTGACAAACGTTTGCCAAACGGCCTCAGTATAGAACAGTAGCGAAGAGCAGTCCGTAGTGTTTTTTAAAACACCGTGAAATCACATCGCTTAATTTGACATGACTCTGACTGAAGACAGAATAGGCAGAATACTGCGCGTGGATAAACACACTATCTGGGAGCTAACGCGAATGAGCGCGAATATACTTCGTCTCCCTTTGATTCGTGTCGTTTCACCGACAAGACTTCAGATAGCAGGCGAATGCCGAATGATACCCGAAGTTGAGCTCCCACACACTACGCGAAGCACCGCCAATGCCGAACAATCGTCAAATACACGCATTGTCTGGGACCGGCTTAACCAATCCATAATTTTGATTTCTAAAGCCGGTCCCAGACCGCCTGCTATCTGAAGTCTTGTCGGTAAAACGGCACGAATCAAAGGGAGACGAAGTACATTCGCGCTCATTCGCGTTAGCTCCCAGACAATGTGTTTATCCAGGCGTAGTATTCTGCCTATTCTGTCTTCAGTCAGAGTCGTGTCAAATTAAGCGATGTGATTTCACAGTGTTTTAAAAAACACTACTGACTGCTCTCCGCTACTGTTTTATACTGAGGCCTTTTGGCGAATGTTTGTCAACAGAGAAACGAATTTCGAACATTTCGCGATTGTCGCAGTGTGTGGGAGGCTACCCGAAGGCGAACTACGAAGGCACATTCGCCGAATGCAGGCATTGTCTGGGACCGGCTTTAGCCTTTCGAGAACTGCAGCTATGTAGACCTTTTGTTCTCTACTCTACTCATTTATGGAAACCCAAAACTCTGGACAATTGCATACCATATGTTCAGCTGTTTCTATTTCTGATCCACAGAGTTTACATATCTCATCTGCTAATTTTGTGCAGCTTCAGGACCTTTCTGGTTTAGGTAGGTGAAACTACTGGCCTGAGTCGAGACGTTCGATTATATCAATGTTCGCAATGCTCTGCGACTTCTCGACATTACGCTTCTGCGAACGAGAATGAGCCTAATCGTGTCGAATCGTCGAAGTGTCGAATTGGCGAAGTGTCGAATCGTCGAAGTGTCGAATCGTCGAAGTGTCGAATCGTCGAATTGTCGAAGTGTCGAAGTGTCGAATTGTCGAAGTGTCGAATCGTCGAAGTGTCAAATCGTCAAAGTATCGAATTGTCGAATTGGCGAAGTTTCGAATTTTCGAATTGTCGAACTGTCGAAGTGTCGAATTGTCGAATTGCCGAAGTGTCGAATTGTCGAAGTGTCGAATTGCCGAAGTGTCGAATTGTCTAAGTGCCGAAGTGTCGAAATGTCGAAGTATCTAAGTGTCGGATTGTCGAACTGTCGAGTGTCGAACGTGGTATTCAGAACATTCAGAATTGAATTATCTTTCGAATGACACAATAAAAAGGTTTGTTCCGGGTGAAAGAATAACGCGGCGAAAATTGGGATTACCAAGATAAGTGAAATACCTGTACCCACTTACCCACGTTGATTGCGAACGGAAAATTCTTGATAAAGGCTCATTGGTTGAAAAATTATTTGGGGTGTTCCCATTATCTTGAATAGAACAATCCAAGATTATGGAAACAGCCCAAATAACTTTTCAGTCATGTTGATCATTACCATATCAATGAAATAACTACCGACAGTTCATATAAAATCAGTTGTAAATGATGAAAATAACAGTTCAACGCAGAAATAAAACAGTTCTTCAGTAGTAGGCTCCAAAAGTGGGTCCTTTCCTAGGATTTCATTCTCGATCCCATCCGATTCAATTTCTATTCAAGACATGTCGTCTTTCGGTGGTGTGCCTTGGGTATTCTTTGTTTCATCCTAGGGCACGATCCGGTTTCATTACAAGAGATAAAGCGATAAAATCAAATAAACTCTGAAGGGAAGTTGCCCTTGGTTTCACCTTCATTTTTCATTTCCTTTCAATTACTCCGAGTGAACTCTGGTGAGATGATTGCCCCAATGAAAAATGTTTATTCTGTGAAACTGCTATCTTGAACATTACGACGATAGGTGATCTTTTATTGTGTCTCATACGAGCGTTCTCGATTGAATTGGGAAAAAAAATTGAGGGAAGTACAGATGAAAAGACGGAGTTTTTTGTAGGCTTGTTCATATAGAAAAAACGACCATTCGAATTGGAGTATACTCGGAAACGTTGTTTTCATTAAAGTGAAAGCAGAGAATAATATTAATCGATAGTAATCTACCAATATTAATCTCATACTTCGGAGCTCACTTTGTCCTCGCTCGAGGCAAAATGCAAGGAAGTAGTATCAATCAGAGCACCTATGGATGGCCATTTCGTCCTTATTAGGATTCATCAGCACAGGATTGCTCTGAATGATATAAGGTCTTTCTTGGAACTTAAAGCGGAATGACATCTTGTTTAAGGTATTAAATACCGAAAACGCCATCTCTTGTTCCATACGAAAACCTTCCTCCATAGCATGAACCTCGAACGAAGTAGCGAAATGCTTACCATTTGTTGCATGGACTGAAGCGTTCTGGCATATCGCAAAATTTTCCGTCTTCAGTCCACAAAGAGGTGCGCTCGGGTAACGTAAGGTGACACTAGTAGTAATTAATAGAAAAGAGGTTAAAGGCGGAAACACATTATTAAAACGCGACGCGACCCGATGAAACGCGATGCGTGTTGAGTCGAATCAAATGCATTGTTTTCTATAGACCAGAATCACACTATCAACATCCGACGCGACGCCATGCACCCGATCCAGACGTGCCAGATCGGTGTGTCGACACGTTGCGTCGCGTCGCGTTTTAAGAATGTGTTTCCGCCTTTAATGCCGCGTTGTGAACTGAAGACGGAAAATTTTGCGATATGCAAGAACGCCTCAGTCAATGCAACAAATGGTTAACATTTCGCTACTTCGTTCGAGGTTCATGCTATGGAGGAAGGTTTTCGTATGGAACAAGAGATGGCGCTTTCGGTATTTAATACCTTAAACAAGATGCCATTCCGCTTTAAGTTCCAAGAAATAATTTGTATCATTCAGAGCTATAATGTGCTGATGAGTCCTAATAAGGACGAAATGGCCGTCCATAGGTGCTTTGATTGATACCAATTCCTTGCATTTTGTCTCGAGCGAGGGCGAAGTTAGCTCCGAAGTATGAGTTCTAATATTGGTTGATTTCTATCTATTAATATTATTCTCTGCTTTCACTTTATTGATATTCATGGCGATGTTACGCGTTAAACCTCTTTTTTATTGGTTTCATTGTTGTTATTTAAGAACTTTGCTTTGCTCAAACCTTTTAAGGAAATTTCAAGTTTTTTTTCGAAAATGTGCTTGTTTTTGGTCGATTTGACAAATATGGAATTTCGATATCGATGACCAGCAGATATCGACCAGATATTGGTGTCATTGTATTTATTGAGTCTTCCTGAACAACATTAGTGAAACCAACAGGTGGCGGTCTGTATTAGTTTGGAAAATATGAACCCATAAAGTTTCACGTCGCTTTTTTCAGTATAAAATCAAAAATTCCACAAATGTCTGTAATTTTCGAATTTTGAGCCGAAAATGGTCTCAAACGATAGGGTTTGACTCCCTGATGACGTCCGGCCGTTAGCACAATAACTTTCGAAGGAATTGTCCTAGAGTCTTGAAATTTTCAGGACGAGTTCGGTTTCGAAACAGCTCGGTTACGTTCGCTAACCAGCCAAATCGTACAAGGTGTTCCATAAAATATGGCCATTCAACATTTTTGTTCCTCAATATCTCAGACAAAACGAAACTTATCGAAATGAAATGTTGCGGCCATATTCAAGATGCTCATAATGAGCTTCATGCAAAATTTGTGGCCATGTGTGAATAGAACCAAAGAAAATTCAATTGGAATATTGAAAAAAAGAAACTTCATATTTCCATAACAAGATATCCGCTTCAAGTGAATTGTTTTTGGTGAATGGAGACTGTTATACTGAATTTTCATGCAAAATTTTGTGGCCCTAGTGTCAACAGAACAACAGAAAATTCAATTGGAATATTTAAAAGAAGAATATTTGTATTTCCATAACATGGTAACCGATTCGTGTGAAATTTGTTTTGTGAATCAAGACTGATATACTGAATGATCATGAAAAATTTCAAGAGAATTGCATCAACAGAATCATGAAATTTAAATTTTGTAATTATTTAATTTTTTTACATAGGTATTTAATTTTTTGGATAATTTCCAGAATATAATTCTGATTGTGCTGAGATTCTGCATTTGTATATTTGGTATCAATCTCAAATCCTATTTAAAATTTTGAGGTAGAAGCCTTATTGCTCCACCATAAAACGAGCGCTAAAAAGCTCCTGCTCAGGTCTTTTATTGAATTTTTTTTAGCACTCAATTGAAATGAACATAATGTTATCGTGGCAGGTGAGTACCAATAAATGATAATGAAAAATAACTATGAAATCTGTGTAAAACAAAGATGTTCTCGCACATTTTTTTACGAGATTTGTTATAATATCGGAAGAATTTATTCATTACTTCGGATTTTTCAGAAACGACTCACCACTTACCATTTCTATTCTCTCTGAATAAATAATAAAAATCCAGATAACACACCTACATTTCGACATATCCCAAAATAATACCTCCAAATCATAATCGAAAAAAGATTAGAAACATTTTCGGTAACAGTCAATTTTCCATGATAGCGAATTAGTTTTTCCGAGATCAACGTGTTCACATTTGATTGAGTCCGGCCTGGGAAAAACTCAATAAAGCGTTTCCTCGTCGATTACAATCATTTATTTCTTTTCCCTGGGCAACTTAGGAACCGTTCCATCTACTGTCGGCGAATCGTTCGCCTGTGGAAAAGCAGAGTAGGATAGGGAATTGAAGCGAACAAAACTGATGTCCTTTTGACCTCACTTTTCCTACGACCGAGTGAAATTTCCTCCTTTTTTGCCAACGCGGTGTGATCCCTGTCGATTGATTCTCGACTTCGTTGTTATAGATGTTCTCCTGGAATGAAACAGCTCGAGAAATTATGAAGGTTTTTCTTTTTCAAGGTATACAGGGTGTTTCCTAAACATGCGGCAAAAATTAAGGGGATTGTTCCTTGGACTATTCTAAGAATATTTTGTCCTTTGATGATTTTTGAAAAACCTCTTTGTCTTAGTAACACTCAGTTGAAAAAAAACATCAAAATCATTTCAGCAGCTATGGCGTCATGCGCTTCTTGACACGATCACGCTAGATTTCCGCGGGAATGAGGTATTTTCCTGCCGTAAAAAGTAGCCTGTGTCCGTGCCTAGGATCCTTTCTTTATGTTAACCAAGTCTTATAAAAATCCGTTCTGACGTTAAGGCGTGACTGAGGTAAACTTTTAAAACGAACGATTAAAAATCACTAACTTAATTAGTTTTCTGCCTACTGCCTACGCCTTAGTTCCGATAGCATGAATATTAATAACCCATATCCTTTTCTAGGTTACAATCTATCACCTTACTAAATTTCATCAAAATCCGTTCAGCCGTTTAGGCATGATAGAGCAAAACTCTTAAGGGCCCCACTCACTTCGTTCTTCTGCGCCGTTTTTACCCGACGGTTAAAAACGTCATGAAAATCAGGCCTCGTCTGAAATTTATAACGTCGGTGTGTAGTGCGCCGTTTTTAGCCCATACACTTCGTTTTTGCGGCAGTTTTACCCGACCGTTTTTAAAACCGTCGGGTAAAAACGGCGTAGAAGAACGAAGTGAGTGGGGCCCATTAGCAAGAACCATAAAAAAATCACTAACTCAATTCAGTTTTCTGCCTACTTCCTACCCCCTAAGTATGATGACGTGATCATTTTGATCTTATATCCGTTATTAGGTAACCATCTATTACTAAATTTTATCAAGTTTAGCCGTTTAGACGTGAAAGAGCAAAAGTCCCAACAAAAACGACTAAAAATCACTAACTCAATTTAGTTATCTGCCTACTGCCTACCCCCTAAGAACGATGGTGTGATTATTTATAGCCTATGACCATTTCTAGCTTATCATCTATCACCATACCAAATCTCATCAAAATCCGTTCAGCCGTTTAGGCGTGAAAGAGTAACAGACAGACAGACAGACAGAGTTACTTTCGCATTTATAATATTAGTATGGATTCAACTTTTTCCGTCCTTATTTCAATCAGATCTCTTTCTCGCAAGCACTCCGGTCTTTTTCGGGAATTACAGCAAGTGAAACGGGAAAACCTCGGTCTCTTTTCCTCCTCAGGGATTATCCTTTTCAGCGGAAGTAGAGGTCTGCTGAAAAAACAGTCGATTAGCTTATGGTGAAATACTACGAGGACGAACGAGAGTATTTGAACTTTCTGAATCCGTTCAGATGGGAAATGGGGATTATTTGAACTTATGTGACTTTTAATTAGACGGGAAGTGATTAGCGTTTTAAGGGATGCGCCGTAATTGCTTCAGATCTTGTCGCATGTTTTTTTTTCTTTTTGGGTGGCGCTCATGCGAGTATGAATGTGGAGAATGGGCGAAGAGGAGATAGGTTGGGACTTTAAAGGACTGTCTGGTGGAATATTATGATGGCTTTACGTATAGGTTTGAGTTCTTCGTAATGAATCATGGGTTTTCATCGTAGAATTGGCCCAGAGGAAAAAGTTCAATGGATTTTGGATTATAATTTGTTTAGAATTGTAGTAAAATACAGAAAAAAAGAAATTAACTAATTGTTCTGAAAATTTGTCATCTCGATAACCCTATCTGTCAACCCTCTGTTGATATCCAAAACATCTGAGCTCCAATAGTAAAATCCAGCCCTTGAATGATGAAATTAATTTTCGACAACTGAATGAATCGAAAACAGATTGAAGTTATCCATGAATGTTTCCTAAAAACTGTCCGAAATATCAAACTGTTTACAAAAAAGTGGCTTTTTTGTAATTAACGGTCTGAAGTGTTTTCCTGACTACGGCTGGCAACTGCTGCTCGAAACATTGAACAGAAAAATAATAATAAGATGAAACTCTCAGTTGCTGGATTACGAAACTATCCAATCCCTAAATGAAAAAGGCAACCCTTTTATGTTCCAAACCGTTTGAATTTCTAGACTCGAAATTAGCCAAGCCCTAGACCGATGCAAATGGAATGAAATGATGTATTTTATGTCTAATAACTTCGAGTACAGCCGTTGCGATATTTGCCTTGGAATTTTAGGACTCCGTCTCGAGAATTAAGTTCCTGCAAAGTGGAAATATGCAATAAAACTTCAATTCCGGAATTATCGGAAAATGCAACCGGCAAAACTCAATTACGTTATGGATTTTACTCACACAGGACGGATCTTGGGAATTTGATGGCTTCGTAATATAATTCGAGCCCTTGCTGGAATAAATCATTAAAATGGTTAATGGAACATTCAGTTTCTGTGCAAGTGATAAATGTTTCTAGAGAAGCAGGTAGGTTACAGTTGAAATGTTCTTCCTCAAAGAGAGGAATTTAAAATTCGTACTGTCATGTCATTTGAGCAGCTGTGTGACTACAATAATGGACCAAAGAAACTTACCACAGATAAAATATAAGATTACTAAATGTATAATTGTCAACAGACAATTATATATATCAAATTCATCAGCAGACAATTTCACATAAGTGAAACTTGTCTGAAAGATCATCTTCACGAATAATACTCATACTGTAGACATGTAGTAAGACTAGGTATTATTACTATACAAAATTTTAACGTAATAGCCTCATTGCCCCACCAACGAACGAATGCTCAAAAGCACCTGCTCAAGGCTTTTTTAATTTCAATTATTAAATATTCTCTATTGCTTGGCAGTTTCAGAGCAAAAAGTAAACATAGAGGTGCCCCTGCGCCTGAATAGTACTGATTTGAAATCAACTAAGCTCTAGAGTGAGATGGAAAGCACTTTATTGGCGAATTGTAGTGAAGTAAACAATAGGTTAGATTTCCATTTTTACAATTCCTGAATTTAATACAACATTTTCGTAATTTCGCCATAACTATAATAACCGGAATACCATCAAGAAACAATAAACTGCCACTGAATCATTAAAACAATTCAGTTTTTAACAGCAAATGAGAACACGACGCATTGAATAACTAAACAATAACAGGCGATATTGCCAAACTAACAAATTTCTCTGTAACAGACGCGAGCTGTTAGTACATAAGTATCTGAGTAGGGGAGCGTTAGATCAATTATCCCAATACAGAGTAAAGATACGGCATAAGTTGGTAACGCTGAATGTAGTTCGCATAAATAGATTCCACTTGGCTGCGTCAACAAAAGCGTGAAGACATCTCTAGGTTTACTTTTTACTCTGAGATGAAAGCGTATTGAGATCATTTTCACACTGAATTGAAAATCAAAAGTGAAAACTTTCCATTGCTCTTATCAATCGTTCTCATATCTCTAGGTTTACTTTTTACTCTGAGATGAAAGCGTATTGAGATAATTTTCACACTGAATTGAAAATCGAAAGTGGAAACTTTCCATTGCTCTTATCAATCGTTCTTTCATTTTCAATTTTTTATGCCAGAATTTATGATTTATCCACACTGCTTTACGTCCAATTCCATTCCAATTAAACCAACTGTAGACACACCGCAAAATAAACACTGTGGACCAAAGGGAAATATATAAAAATCGCGGAAAATCAAAGAGAAAACCCATCATCGTCCACCTTGTATTCCATTCGATCGAACTGAACGATAATATAGAATAACGCATTTCCATGTATGGATAAAGCATGTCTATCCTAAGGGACCTAGATTCCCAATTCCCATTTTCGATAGGAATTGAACCGTCCAAGCCCCGGATATACTGTCACATCCAATTTTAAATGGCGGAGCATACGTTGACTGAAAGTATCCCAATGAGAACCCCCCAATAAAATCCCGAGTTTAGTGGCCAAACCCGACAGACCCTCGAATCGATAAGGAAAATTGAGACATATCTTCCATTTGCATTCACTTCGTTCGAGGATGTAACTCTTGAGTCAGATGAATATGAATATATTGACTGACGTTTGCAGGTTGTAGACTTAGTTGATGTAAGAGTTCGTTGAGTCAATGTATCGTATTAGTTGTACAAGTTCATTGAAACAATTGTTCACGTGGAATTCTTTGAGATATTATTTTAGCTATTTTTTTCGTTTTTTAGCGCTCGCTGTAATTTTAGAATTTTGAAAATGATCTCAAACGATAGGGTTCGACTCCCTGGTTTATTTCAATTCTGTCCTTGGGTCCGTCTCGCCGGCTGTGAGCACGATAACTTTCGAAGGGATTGTCCTAGAGAGTTGAGATTTTCAGGTAGAGTTCGGTTCTCAAATGCCGCGGTTCAGTTCGTGAATCATCCAAATCGTACCGGGTTTTTCACCCCCCCTTTAACTTTGTTACTAAAGGAGATACAAAAAAATGTTTCGTATAAAAGTTTCACGAAATCAACTGAGGTTTTTTGATATGAGTCTAGAAACTGAAATATATATAGGGTGGGCAACATATTAATGGCAACTTCATTTTTTCAAATGGAACACCCTGTATATTGTTTCATGTTTGGCTAGCTCTTTTTCATCTGATTTCGAATATGTAACATATGTTGGTCTATTTCTTTCATTCTGAGAACCACAGAGTTTCAAATTTCAAGAACCACCTGCCAAGATCTGTAATCATTTTACAAGTGGCAGAGTGCGTTCACTGAAAATGCTCATTTTTGGAGTTATAATAACGTCAAAAGGAAGACATACAGGGTGAACAACATTGAATGCAACTATATTTTTCAAATGGGACACCCTGTCCTATATATTTTCTTTTTTTGATAGGCTATTTCCTACTGATCTCGAATATAAATGCGTATGTGGACGTGTCTCTTCAATTTTCAGAGTTTCAAAGTTTTGAAATGATGACACCGAATAAAAAAATATGTGAAATACCTACGAAATTCTTTATATCCAAACAATCTACTTAAAAGTATTATTATTGAATACTTAACAATTACTCAAGCAATGAAAAATGATAAACTATGATAGTCTGGTAAGAATAACATCAACTAAAGAAATTGCTCAAAATGACCACCTTCATTCAATACACATAGTTCATATAGTTGTCTCAAGTTGTTTAGACTATTTTTGATAGCATTATTATGGCTCTGATTCAAGTTTTTAAAGCTTCAAAATTTGTTTCTAATCATTACAATTTTATCATTATTCTTTGTGCCATGACGGGAGTAGTTCCGAATTATGGGTTTAATATTGGTTGATTTTATATCATTAATATTATTCTCCGCTTTCGTTGGTTGTCATTATTGCTGAAGTAAATTTTTTCCTTCAGGAACGGCTATAGAAACGCGTCCAACGGTGTTAAATCGGGACTATTTGGTGGCCATGAAATGGGTGCGCCATTACCAATTCAAAGATTAAATTGGCCACTTAAATATTCACAAACTCCCAAAACGCTATGCCAGATGGTTATTGAAATTTGAAACTCTGTGGTGCTCAGAATAAGAAAGATAGCCCAACATATGTTAAATATTCGAAATCAGGGGAAAAAGAGCTAACCAAATATGGAAAAATATATAGGGTGTTCCATTTGGAAAAATGAAGTTGCCATCAATATGTTGGCCACCCTGTATATATTTCAATTTCTGGACTCATACCAAAAAACCTCAGTTGATTTCGTGAAACTTTTATACGAAACATTTTTTTGTATCTCCTTCAGTAACAAAGTTAAAGGGGGGGCCAAATTATAGTAAAAAACCCGGTACATTATTGTGTTTCACAAATTATGTCCATTCAAAATTCTTGTTCCTTAATATCTCAGACAAAACAGAACCAATTGCAATGAAATTTTGCGGTCACATAAAAGACGCTCCTAAAAAACCTAATGCAAACTTTAGTGGTCATAGTTTTAACAGAACAATAGAATATCCAATCGGACTATTGGAAAGAAGAAACTTCATAGTTCTATTACAAAAAATTTCATTCGAGTGAAATTCATAATGTGAATGAAGATTGATATAATGAATGTTCCTGCAAAATTACAAGGGGATCGCATCATCAGAACCATAGAATTAAACTTTTTTGATCGTCAAGTTTTTACATATGTCAGTTTCTGAATAACTACCAGAATATTATTCCGATCGTGCTGAGATTTTGCATTTATATATTTAGTATGAGTTCAAAAGACCCTGCTCAGAGCTTTCTTAAGTTTTTTCTCTACTATTCAATATTCAGGAAAGCACATTTTTGTATGTCAATATCATGGAAGCTTCAAGTCATTATATTATATTCTTTCTGTAGTTTGGATCGAAAATGAATTAGGTCAGCAAGGAGAAACTGATAACTTGAATTTTTGTATGAAAACCAGATAGGATTCATGTTGAAGCTACCATATTATTGAAAGGTGTAATTTAAAAAATAAAGGACACAGTTTTTCTGTCACTCGCCAAAAATCCTACATTATTATCCGCATTGTCTCAATGTACGAAAGATTAATGAACAGCATTCGTTGATATTACGAACAATGTTTCTTCTTGCAAAAATAGTGAATTGAAACTACCTCGATAGAGAACCCTAAATAAAACCCTGAGTTAAGTGGCCAAACCCGACCAATCCAGTGATCGATAAGAAAAATTGGGGCATATCTTTCCATTTGCATTCACTCCGTTCGAGGACATCCCTCTTGACTCCAGATGAAAGCGTTTATTCCTGCTGTTTTTCTTGTACACTTCGTTTTTAGATTTTGGCGTATCCTGGCACTCAAACGATTAGGGTTGTGAACGGGCTTTGGAATTGGGAGTGACGTTCCTGTTTGCATAGTTTAGATGGAGAGAGATCAGTTCTTGTCGTTTCGTCTGCGATGTATTGATGGATTTTTACCATCATCTTAAAATTAGAGAACACAGCTGATCTATAGCTAAAATGAATAATTTTATTCATAAAAAATTTGGTCCAGTTTGAATCCATTAGAAACTTGTTAAAGTCATTACAGCAGTTTTTTATTCACAGCACCTACAAAAAATGAGAAACTAGACGGTTAGACTGTTCTGTTGAGAGCTTCAAAATAAAACTACACGATTTTACTTCACCGTTAACAAAGACCACTATCAACACTAACTTCTGAGTAGATAAATAAGGCGATTTCTGAAACAGAACACAACTATCAAAGCTTCCACGTTTACGTGAGGTGGACCAAATAAAATTAAAGCACATATATTCGTGAGCTGTCTTAGTTCTAAATATCAAGTTTAACATTGATCGGATTTGTAATTTTGATAGTAGGTACAATAGAATAAATGAGACGAAGTTAAAGTGGGAGTAGCTCTGGAACCCATCAATCCATTTTGCGTTATTACCATAGACTAACTAAACGGAGAATAGATGAGACACTAGTAGAACAAGCTGCAACGACATCTTTTTTTTGGACAACATTACTAATTCGTGAAAAAAGCTCAATTGAAAAAGGAATCTGTATCGTAAAGCTGCCTCAAAAAGAATTCTGTAGTGCACCTTTTGAATAGGTAGGTACACCCATATACAAGGTGCAAAAAGTTTTTTGAAATTCAATTTCCAAAAGGAAATCAGAATGGATTCGTGCAAGTTATCGATGAGTGAGGAAATTTATTTTCATGAAAATAATACCTGCAACGAACTTTCATCTGATTTTCTTTTAGAATCGAGAAGTGAGGATCAATAATCAAATTCTGGATAGAATAAAAATTTATTAACTGAAATAGATATCACCAATTGAAAATAAAGATTCATTTCATAAATATCTAATCAATAAACTAATAATTGCATTGAAAACATTCTCAAAAACTAACAATAATGAATTCAATAATACAAAATATGAGTATTTACCTACTAAACTTATTCAATACATGAAAAACTTTTTTGAAAACTATCTTAATTCTTATAGGTAACAGAATATATATATATAGTATATATTTTGAAATTACCTTTTTGCATCTCGGTTTTCACATCCAATAACACAACACATCTTCACTCTTGCAGGCATATCGAAATTCATGATATTTCAAAAATAACGTGTCAAACCACTCCTTGTGTCAGTTGACAATTCAAAGGTTTTTTGATAATAACGATTTTACATACTTACTATTTACTCGATAGGATTTCCATGAATGCATCAACGACATCTAAACTATCAAATTGAGAATAATTTTTTCGTGTATAAGTACCCTCCTCCGACAGGTGGCGCGACATATACGAGTGGCTCATCTATCATATTTTAGTTTGTCTATGGTTATTACAAGATGATATTTGAATACAAGGAAGTCTCAAATCTACCGTGAAAATTTTAAGTCTCTACCTCATTTTGTTCGAGAGTTACAGTGAACACAAAGTTGTTATACATTTTTTTTTAATTTTCCATATCCTCAAAATATTTTTCACCGAATTTGCGCTTTACTATTTTCTTTCTAAATGGCAAATTTCGAATAATCGAAACGAATGACATCATTCACAATTCAAGCACTTACCATCAATGTTGAATATGTAAAAAATTCGATTAATTTCATTGAATTTCAGTGAATTAGAGGTTGTTTTGGTTGGAATTTATATATGGATTGTATTTCGGTTGCTGTGTGACCATTTAGGTTAGGTTCAACTTCAGAATGATATTTTTCATTTAGAATTTAGTACACTGGAATCCGAAGATGGAAATGATAATCAGCAAAAGAAGAAATCATTTGGGTAGACAAAAAAAATTTTTCTCATTCTTCCAGCTATTGTTTCTACAAAAACAATTGAAAAATAGACTACCCATGATTGATTTTTTTTGTAATAAGGAAAAATGCATCAATAATTTATGTTTTCTCAATACAACGTATTAACAAGGAAGAAATAGTTCAAAATAAATCGGCGAAAATGTCAAAAACCTTAAATTAATGAAACAAACAATCCGAAAATAAATCGACACTACATAAAATGAAGAAATTCTAATTCAGCAACACAAATCACAGCACAGAACGTAGAATATCACAGCTAGCACACCGATTCAAGTTGAAAAAAACCGAAATCATAAAATACGAAAACAATTGCAAACCAAAGAAACCGAAGAATATCTTCGGTTGTTCCGGTAGCTCAATATTACAGCTTTTTTCTGTAACTGAGTTTCGTAAATGAACTGTTTCGCAGAAACCAACTAAGAATATCATATTTACTGAACAGAAAAATAACAACCAAACCAACCAAGTTGATTTACGGAATATACAGGGTGACTGGTGACGTAAGGGACAACGGCTAACTGGAGATAGAGGACCTCAAACTGAATGAGGATTGGGGGTTTAAATGTCCTATAAGGCTATTAGTTTCAGAGATACAGGGTGTTTTTTGCAAAAGTACTAAAACTATAAACTCCCATATCTTCGTCGATATGGCAAATTTTTCGCTGATATTTGGCAAGCTTGTTAATATACATATTCTCCATCAGATCGACAAGAAAAAATTCCCAAAAATTGCAGGTACGTATTCAAAAATTTCAATTTCCGTGTCAGGTGAGAAATATCACTCGGTATATGAGATAAAAAAAATTTAATTGGAAAATTGGAATCTTCAAGAAACACTGAGTAAAAATCTGTTTTTAGTTTTGATGGCACAAATTTTTGAAGTTTTTATGATATGTTGAAAGTCGAATATTACAATTTTTCATATTGAATTCAAGAAACACACTATTCCTGAAAGAAAAAAACACTGAATTTTAGATGCTCAAATAATCCTGACGCATTTTGAATATTTCTTCACATCTTGAAATACTTTTTCATTAAATTTTTTATCAATCTTAAAAGAAAAATCAAAAAAACAATAGAAATACAAAGAGAGGATTAGTAGCACATATGATTCATAAAAAAATCAAATAAACAAATGCTCGATATGCTAGAGCCATTCCCCTCACACACTTAATGACTCTTTTGAACAATTGAAGTACTTTTCATATCCACAAGATGAAAAATTATACTCTTGATAGAACAGAAACACTCGAGAAAAGTTTGACTTTCCCTGAACAATAATCAATCTGGTACTTATGATTTCAACAAAATTTATTCTTCAATGAAATAATGTATGAATTTTGAGGACTCACTTTCCTCTAATATGACCTTAGGTATTGCACCTTCATCTTCTTTTGAGAAGCATATGAATTTCTTTAATGCAAACAGAATATTAGGGAAACAAGTGATTTTTTAGAATAAGAGGTTTATTACTCATTATAAATAAAATACATCCTACTACACAGAGTAGGCTTATTTCAAAAATCACGTTTATATTCATACATTCATTGATTGTGTATTATTGGGAATTGTGTCGTTTGTTTATCTACTGAAAATGCCTTCAATATTCACGAATGAAGAATATGTAGATGATACTTGTTTTTGAATTGCGCAAAATGAACGGATATAATATTTGGTCTCAGAATAATCCTCATCTCAAAAGAGAATGAAATCATTAGAGTTCAAGAGAGCCAATAAATGCGTTGAAGCAAATTGTTTTGATTTCGAGCATTTGCTTAGATGTTTTCTCATGAATCATTGCATTATTTAATAAAATAATAAATTTTGTTGAAAGAATAAGTATCAGATGGATTATTGTTCAGGCGTTCTGAGAAGAAAGTCCAACTTTTCTCGAGCTGAAATCTAGTGTTACTGTTCTATCAAGAGTAATTTTTCATCTTGTGGATATGAAACGTACTTCAATTGTTCAAAAGAGCAAATGAGTGTGTGAGGAGAATGGCTCTCGCATATCAAACATTTGTTTATTTGATTTTTTTATGAACCATATGTGCTACTGTTAATCTTTTTGTGTTTGTATTGTTTTTTGAGTTTTTCTTATAATATTGATAGAAAATTTAATGAAAAAGTATTTCAAGATGTGAAGGAATATTCAAAATGCGTCAGGATTATTTGAGCATCTAAAATTCAGTGTTTTTTTCTTTCAGGAATAGTGTGTTTCTTGAATTCAATATGAAAAATTGTAATATTCGACTTTCAACATATCATAAAAACTTCAAAAAATTTGTGCCATCAAAACTAAAACCAGATTTTTACTCAGTGTTTTTTGCAGATTCCAATTTCCCAATTCAATTTTTTTTATTTCATATACCGAGTGATATTTCTCACCTGACACGGAAATTGAAATTTTTGAATACGGACCTGCAATTTTTGGGAATTTTTCTTGTGATCTGTGGATTAACAAGCTTGCTAAATATCAGCGAAAAATTTGCCATATTGACGAAGATATGGGAGTTTATAGTTTAAGCACTTTTGCAAAAAACACCCTGTATCTCTGAAACTAATAGCCTTATAGGACATTTAAACCCCCAATCCTCATTCAGTTTGAGGTCCTCTATCTCCAGTTAGCCGTTGTCCCATACGTCACCAGTCACCCTGTATAGTCCGTTCACGAAAGTTTGAGCCGTCGGTTGACCATGGAAATTTGGCATATTTCACTAAGTTATTAAAATTTAAGGTTATGTTGTTTATTTTCTGTCAGAGTGATACGCCATATTGTCAAGATTGCATAGAGTTCTCTGATAACTCGCAAGCTCGTCGGACGAGGCCGGGTACATTCGGCAACGTTGACTTTATTTTACAATATGACAGCCAATACTGCCAACTTCAGATAAATAAACAAATACCTCCTCTGCGCTCAAACTTTCGCGAACAGACTATAGATGAAATGATGAAAATCAATACTCTTTCCATTTGTAATAAAAATAACCATCAGTAAATTCTGAAAACGAAAAAGCAGAAACTAAATTTTCTCGAATTATCCGAGAAAAACCAATTCATTACATTCTTGACAATTTTGCAAGAAAAAAAAACAATCAAATCAAGTAGATTGCTGAAAATCACACCTCTTGTTCGCAATCTCAAAACGAATGACTGCGTACGCTTGATTTTGATATTTCGTGAAAAGAGTCAATTCGAAGTGTAAGGTCAACTGTGCCATTCCGGATTTTTTCCCAATTACGTGTTGAGAAAATGATTTTATGGCGTGTCTGAACGTGGCAACATCACATACATCAGGTGGGTCATTTTCGAATTTAGTAAGCCATTAATTACGTATGAGTTACGTTTGGGGGTTTTGATGGCGGCAGCCAATTTTTAATAATTACGTTGTGGGGATATTTGAACAAGTTTTCGTTTTTTTAGGGGTCAGGTTCACGTAATGGGACGTGGTATTATGACATTGAGTAATTTTGTAGAATGGCAACGACCGGGTGGGAATATTTTACAGAGTTTAAGCTGTTTTATCTGACATGGAATGAATTTATTATAATCAGGATTTTTTTGGGAATGGTGCGAAACTATGAATAGACATAATTGTTATCCTTTACGGTTACTTAATATATTTCATCACAATTAATTCGTCAGTTTTAATTAGTTAACATATATGTAGGTATTAGCGACCCGCCCCGGGTGTCAATTCTCGAGATCACTCGTTCGACGAACGTACGTTCGTGATACTCAAAGCTTAAATTTTTGGAAATCGAAGTAATTATAGCCGTTCGAAATGAACGTACACTCTAGTCGGAACCAGTAGATGACGCTATGCTCGAGAATATCGGAAATAATTATTACAATTTTTAAAAATCTACGGTCAAAATATCACGAACGTATACGTTCGCCGAACGAGTGATCCCGAGAATTGACACCCCGGCTTCGCACGGTAATCTCTTTCGAAAATATTCACTTAAATCATACGATGTAAAGGGCCATATAGATCTATATTAAATAAACAATGTATTCAAGGTATTTAATTGGTTAAGGATTTATGCTGTATTGGTTGAAATCGCTTCGAAAATTAGCCATTATTTGTCGTAAAAGTAAATGACAAAAAAAGTTATTATGGGTTATCCATAAGAGATAGACATATACCATCACGGACTTTTCTGTAGACCTTTTCAATGTGTACAATACTTAGTACATTATTTTGATAAAACTCAGCGGGAATGAGGTATTTTCCCGCCGTAAAAAGTAGCCTGTGTCCGTGCCTAGGATCCTATCTTTATATTGACCAAGTCTTATAATAATCCGTTCAGTCGTCAAGGCGTGAATGAGGTAAACTTTTAAAACAAACGATTAAAAATCTCCAACCTTATTAGTTTTCTGCCGACTGCCTACGCCTTGAGAACAATAGCATGAATATTAATAGCCCATATATTTTTCTAGGTAACTATCTATCACCTAACTAAATTTCATCCAAATCCGCTCAGCCATTTAGGCATGATAGAGCAAAACTCCCAGCAAAAACCATAAAAAAATCACTAACTCAATTCAGTTTTCTGCCTACTTCCGACCCCCTAAGTACGATGACGTGATCATTTTGATCTTATATCCATTTTTAGGCAACCATCTATTACCTTACTAGATTTCATCAAAATCTGTTTAGTTATCTGCCTACTGCCTACCGCCTAAGGGCGATGGCGTAATTATTTATAGCCTATGACCATTTCTAGGTTATCATCTATCACCATACCAAATTTCATCAAAATCCGTTCAGCCGTTTAGGCGTGAAAGAGTAACAGACAGACGGACAGAGTTACTTTCGCATTTATAATATTAGTATGGAAGTATGGATATCGGGGGTCACAAGGTCAGTGGCCTATTAGATTATTATGGAAACTATTGATGGTAAAAATTTCAAATTTTGTGGATCGATATTTGGCCATGTCAGGACATTTTGAAATAATTTTACATTTCCAGTGTTGCCGGATGTACGACAATTTGGCAACAACTTTGTTGTTTGAAATGGGACATCCGGTATATTCATTTTTTAAGATATTCCATAAAATATTAAATCTATTTACTCTTATTTTTTCCTACATATCTTTAATGGTTTCTGAGTTATTAATTATTTTTCGAAATTTTAGATCGAATTGTCGTTCAATATTTGAGATTCAAGTCAGAAATTTAGCAAGTCATTGAATATTGATCTGATCTGTCACTGCTTTTGAATTATAGTTGTCAGTTATATGATGGACCAAAAAAATCATCTTTTGCGAATGTACAAAATCGTACAAAAGTCTGTTTTTTCGAATAAGACACCTAGTATATTTTTCAATATTTGAAATCAGTACAACACACTCTGAAATTTTCCTAATTGCGTCCCTATACTTATCACAACGATTTTGTAACTTGGCAAATGATGATTTTGTTTTTTCATCCTGTATAACTGACAACCGTAATTCAAAAGCCGTGACATAGATCAGATGAATATCTAATGACATGACAAATTTTGACTTAAATCTCAAACATTAAGCGAACTAGAGTCATCTTCGTAACATGCCAATTTGATCTAAAATTTCTCTTATTCAAAATAACATAGTTGTTGTCAAATTGTCGTTCATCCGGCAACACTGGAAATGTGGAATTATTTTAAAAATGTACCTTACAGGGCTAATAATCGCTCCACGAAATTTGAAATAGTTGCCATCAATAGTTCCATAATAATCTAATAGGCCACTCACCTTGGGACACCCGATATAGAGCGCAACAGTGTCTCTAAAATGTCTATAAATCGACTCAAACGACTGGTTTGTAATCATTGATGAAGAATCCGAGAAGCCATTCTATCCGGTCATCTACTTTGAACACTTTCGAACGCAATGGGCTAGAAACTCGCAATTTTTATGACCGATTGAGTCGTTAATGGGACCAAATCTGTCGAATAATTCTCGAGTTATGATGATTGCGAATTTTTCAAGAGAAAATTACTTCACTGTTTTCACGGAATGAGACAGAGACTTCAAATTTTCAGTTGAAATATACAGTGTGTTTGGTCATGACTTAGCGATAATTTAAGGGCGTCAAATATACCTAATATTATCGACAAAAACACCTTAATTTGGAAGTTTTGCCCTCTTAATTTGGAGTAGCCCCCATTTGAAATTTACTTTTTTATTTTCGTTGACCCTTCCAAGAATATCGATTTCTTTGGACATTAAGGTCCCACAGATATGAAAAAGATGTTTTTGAAAGATGATACTACCACCTTTCATTGAAGTAAAACAATATAAAAACATTTAACTCGAAAACGCCATAAAAAATTCTTTAAAAAAGTTTTAGTGAAAATAAGTAGGGACTGATTTTCTTAGTAAATCCACAATAGTACAAAAACTAGCACATTGAAATATAATTGATAATGATTCAACACGCAAGGATGTCAGGTACAAAACAACACGTACATCATTTCTGTAAGTTACATAATTTGAGAGTTATTGCTGCTCAAACATAATCACTACGCGAGCAAAAGACACAAGACAGGTCGTCATGAAGGCCACTGCCTGTCTACAGAGCAGAGGCGGCCATTTTGAGTAATTTTTATGGTTAATCTGTTTGTTGGATCATTAAAAATTATCGAAAGCACAGTACTGATGTTTTTCCTATTTTATCAATTTTCATAAGGGTCATGTTCGAACAGCTATTACTTTCTAAATATGTAACTTACAGTAATTATGTTGGTATTGTTTTGTAGCTAATATCTTTGCGTGTTAGCTCATTGGGAAAAAATTATACTTCAATGTGCTAGTTCTTTTACTATTGCGAATTTACTAAGTAAATCAGTACATTTTTTCACTAAAATATCTCAAAGAATTTTTTTATAACATATTTAAGTTACGTTTTCATATTGTTCCACTTTAATAAAAGGCGGTAGTATCATCTTGGCGTTTCGTTTCTTTTATTCTTAGAGATATGCAACATTTCTTCAAATAAGGGAACCTAGAATGACCTTCAGACGGAAATCCTCCATACTGAAGAGCCCCAAATAGGGCGAAATAGCTATCTATGGATGCTCTGTTTGATATTACCACTATGCATGTTCTTTGTGCGTTGACGGAAATAGTTCCCAAGTATGGGTTCAGTATTGTTTGATTTTAATCAATTATTATTATCTGCTTTCATTGTTTATTGACAATATTGACAATAATGCCAGATATGTTGTACTTTATGATGGAAGATGAAGATGAAGTTCTTGTTTAATTGAATCAGAAAATTCCTCTGCCCACCCGGTGGAATGAGTATTTTCACAAGAATCACGCAATTCACAACCATGTCGCTAACATCAGCTTCTTAATGTCTGCAGGAATTATCTACTCCCGTAGTTAGGAAACATCACAATGAAACTTTCAAACATTTTCCTGTCGAGTACAAAACCCGAACTAAATTATTCCTATATGCTTTATCAGCGTTAAAGTTGCCACCGCTCCCGATAAAATTTTCCTGCCTCGCCTACTACGTGTATTCAGGTCAACTTTATGCTCTACCCGACAACTGCCTCAACTTCGGCTCAAAATTCCAGGTTGTCTGTAAATACAATTGAGATTCTCACTAGATTCCATCCGTTTGTACCGGTTCACGGTCCGGAAAATATATTCAGAATGATTCTCAACTTCTAAACATAGTAAATTGAATTCAACCCGGAATATTAATTCTCCTGGCCGTTTTGCATGGAATATTCGAATATATTTCCATTTCATCGTGTGCAAGGGCTTCAATAAAGGGTGGTTTTCGCCCTCGAAAGTTGCTGAAATTATTATTGATAGAATAATTAATAATTTACTTTTTTACTGAGCAAAAAGTAATTCTGTTTTTCAAAGGCATCTGAAAATAAGAATCTAACGCCACGGTGGGCATTCGTGGAACTATTAATATTGACATGAAAGGATTTGGTTGTATTGTTTATGTGTATATCTTAAAATTTGGAATTTTCATCGATATATAAAAATTCAGAGAGCTATATTGAACGAGTGTGTTACTGTATATATTATATTTTAATTTTCCGTGAAGACGGTCATCATTTGTTTCAGTTTATTTCAGCCATAGTGAAAGATGAACGAGGTCAAAAGGCTGTTGAGGAAATTAAGGAAAACAATTTTGTTTATTGAGCAAATGAATTAACTTCATTTTATCATATTATTCAAACAGTACTTTTTTCTTTTCAGTTGGTTTTTCCTTGTTTAGATTTCCTTGTCTTAACCTTTCAGTTCTACTACGATAACTAGAACATTCCGGTTGTTCTTCCTTTCTGGTAGTAAATCCAACAGGAAAGTTTCTGATAGCTACAGCAGTATTTTTCAAAAACTACCTCTGTTATGAACTGGGATCTGTAAACGATTAACCCCATATGAATCTAATCTAACCTACAAGTTTTGTGTGATCCGAACTTACCGATAAAAATTATCGTTATCTCTAAATGCAAGGAGCAAATTTCCATATTTCCTGTGACTGGTTTACCGATTTCAAGTTTCAGTTTCCAGGTTTTTTGTTAATCCATCAACACTTTGTCACTTAACACACACGATTTTCCTTCTACCCAAACACGAAATTTATCCCTAGCTTGAGGAAAGGCATGGAAATATATATTATTTGTTATTATTTTTTCTCAGGAATATTCAATTTATTTCATTCAATTTCCATAGGTGTAGTTTTGTGAAGCTGGGAATGATTCTGACATCAAAAGAACGTGAAGGTGGTGTCAGAAATATACGAGTATGTTAATCATCGGTCTTCAATATATTACATTCATTCAAATGAAATAATCGAAAAATACTCACGATTTGGCTGACTCATTCCATGATGTTGTACATTATGTGATATCTCATTTCCTGAAATGAAAAAAAAAGTTGCATGATATTTTGATTGATTGCTGATTCAGAAGAAAAATCTCCTTTTCTCAGTTTTAAATTGCTCTGCATTTATCTACTCCAAATTATAAATTTGAAGAACAGTCATTTTCTCCTAATTTATGGAACAGATAAGTTTTCGGTCAAGAAAATACATAGCTTAGGAATAAACCACTATCTATTATTTTTCATTGTTAAAGTTCTGGACATATAACATTCGGTTACCAAAATAGTTTTCACATTATGGGTGTAATGGTCTATTTAAATATTGTGAGAATATTTATATTCTAATGATGCATAAATATACAAAATAACTGTTTCATTAGGTGTAATTGACATTCATATCTAGTCCATTTCTGAAGTTGAATCAGCCAGAAAATCATCAAAGTTGGAATAAATGGTGCAATTCATCAAAAACCACAAATAATTGAACAAATATATGAAGTTATGAAGCATGGTAACCTTTCATTCCTACACCAACTATACATTTAATTATTCAAATGTCCAAACTCAATTATTCATGAGTTTGGTTAAGGTAATCAGAAATTGGGTCAGCCACCAATTCCATATTCTTCATGTTTGTTACCCGATAACGTTGACACATAAACTTGATGATATTGGTGT
This sequence comes from Propylea japonica, assembly GCA_013421045.1. NCBI lineage: Eukaryota > Metazoa > Arthropoda > Insecta > Coleoptera > Coccinellidae > Propylea > Propylea japonica. The sequence goes on along the minus strand of CM024241.1, from coordinate 10,243,329 downwards.
GGGCGTGTATTGCTGATGTGACATTATGTCAGACAGTTAAATATGGCACCTAAAGCAAACAAGTTGATGCACAGCAGAAAAAATTGGATCTGTTTGAATCGTTCATGTTTACATACGGAAATTTGAACAGAGATGGTATATGAGATATTTTTTCTGTATAGAAAAGCCATAAAAATGAAAAATGCAATGACCTTTTTCTCATAAAAAATCTTTGATGTATCATAATAACTCTCCAGAAATAATCTATTCAATATGGAATATGAGAAATTTTCAAAGACACTTGTTCAAAATAGAAGTTTCGAACTACTACTAAAATACACATTGGGCAAAAGTATGCCCCTCCTTCAACTCTCATCCTCTGTAGGATACATGTCAATCTTGTGTGTGGAATCTCATATCACTCAAATGAAGATAAAAAGCCAGCAAAAATGTATTTTGTGCAGAGGAATAGACTTGTATTCGAATTCAAACAGTTTTCAGTGAATGAGCAGAGTTTTAATATTGGTAATATTCCTTGGAAAATGCCAAAATATTCAGTTTTTCAGTTAGAACAGTCTGAAAATGTAGCCCTACATAAAAAACAGCTTTGTCGAATGACCAAATTCTACGGAATTCACAGTAAACACTTGAGATACTTTACAAGCTGCTGCTGAGCGAATTTAGAAGCGAGTGAGAAGAGTATATCTTATCTATGCGAGTGAATTAGCTTGTGAGATTGTGATGATTACACACAAAACTGTCTACTCGCTGAATAGCCGACAATCTAGCGATCCACGTGAGGTTTATGGTTGTATCGTTGTCAAGGATCTAAGATAAATGTAAAATACGTTTTCATATTTAAGAACCAGGAACCACTGAGTAGATGAGAACTCACAGATTGTTTAGTAGCAACTGTGATTAAACATTGCTTGTTTACATGCCAACAAGCCAAAACGCCAGCGATTCAGCTTGTAAACTAGCCCATCTTTCAACTTTAGTCGTAGCTTTTTTACAATCAGATTGTTGGCTTGTGAACACGAATACACTGAGCGAATTCAAAATCAGCTAGTAAATCCGCTCAGTAGCAGCTTCTTAAGTATCTCAATGTAATTGACCCATTAGGTCTGTTGCATTCCTCAAATCTATGAGGGGAGAGAATTTTCAGAGTTTCGAGGTTAACATCTGGACATAAAGCTGCCTTTCGGCAGTGGGCAGAACACCACCAAGACTGGCTTTCACCACAATGGCACTTCATATTGTTTTCCGACTGAACAAGGCAGCAATCTTACCAGACATGAATCCAATTTAATCACAAATTCACTCATCTGAAATGAATAGCTCATATTTCATCTGAACAGGAGGCATCCACTACCGCTCAAATTTGTATCAAGAGAAGGAAGACCTTTAATAGAAGATCGACTATAACCTAGACACAGAGCTACTTGTCGACAATGGACACAACAACATAAAACAGGCTTTTACTACAATGGCACAACGGACTTTATTCGAGCAGAACTGGGCAGCAAACTCACCAGACTTGTATCCAGTTCATATTTTTCACTCATGTGAAAAAAAAGCTTCTACTCCATCCGAGCATCCACTAAAGCTCAACATAACCATTCAGATTTGTATTCAATACAAGAAACGACCTGACAGAAAATAAGTCTCCACTGGGCCCGTCCGAATTCTGATTTTTTCCATTTCCCAGGAGCCCGATCGGAATAAAAACTAACTGCGCCTCCTTCGGCCATCTGTTCAACACCCCAGGGACTAATCCAGAAAAATTTCTCCAATCAAGTATCTGTTGAGAATTCAGCAGAGTGGCGTGGAACGGCCCCAAGTTCCCTAAAAAATTCTTCTCCGCTCTATCGGGCGAAGTTCCTTCCGACAAATGTCGGTGTCAGGAGGATTTTTTCGCTCTACGACGAGATAAACTGAACGTCGAAAATTTCCATATTAAATGGCTGTTTCTTCGGGCCTGTCTTGTCAACATTTCGATTCAATTTTGTTGTTGCCAACCTGAACGTAACAGTTTTTTTTCGCCGCGGGGAACCGCAGACCTTAAAAGCTGATGAATAAAACATATAGTTTATAGAGAGGGAATCCAATATTTTCACAAAGGTTTTCCCTAGACTGCCTCATTCATATTCGATATTTGTAGTCGATACTTATCGTGGGTGGATTTGTTATGTGAAGCTTCCTGATGTTGGAGTCTTGGGTAAATAGGTATGTCATGAGAAAATTGAATTAGAAATTGAGAAAATAGTGGAATATTGATAGATCATCGAATATCCAACTCCTACGCTTATCTCGTCAACATTCAAAGGATCTACAAGAATACAGAGTGAGCTGTTTCGTCCTGTATCTTCATCAGTATGGAGATAGACCTGAATATGAGTTACTCTAATAGGTCGATTGCATTGAGATACTTTACAAGCTGCTACTGAGCGAATTTAGTAGCTGATTGTAAATTCGCTCAGTGTAATTATGTTCAAAAGCAAACAATATGAACAAGTTGAAAGCTGGGCTACTTTACACGCTAAATCGCTGGTGTTTTGGCTTGTTGGCATGTAAACAAGCCGTGTGTAATCACAGTTGCTACTAAACAATCTGTGAGTTCTCATCTACTCGGTGGTTCCTGGTTCTTAAATTTGAAAACGTATTTTACACTTATCTTAGATCCTTGACAACGATACAAACATAAACCTCACGTGGATCGCTAGATTGTTGGCTACTCAGCGAGTAGACAGTTTTGTGTGTAATCATCAGCATCTCACAAACTAATTCACTCGCTTCTAAATTCGCTCAGTAGCAGTTTGTGAAGTACCCCTTTGTAATCGACCCATTAGACCGTTATTTTGATCATGGGACAGTATATCAATCTTTTGTATAGCTAAATTAGTGAAGCTTTTCTATTAATGTGGGGAATAGCAGTAGTAGCAATGTCACTCATTGGGCCAGAACCCTTCTGGAGAAGGAGAAAGCCGAGAGGGAAAAACTCTGGCGGAATCTCCCAGGGATGGATCATTCCACTAAGTTCCTTCGGAACTTTGAAACAGCAAGATCCAAGAGATATCTGGCTTTTGGTAAGAAACAATCACACCTTCTCACTGGCTTTCTTGAAGGACACTGTCGCCTCAGGAGGTACTTGTTGAGGATGGGATTGTCGGACACTGACGAGTGTAGGTTCTATGGGGAGGAGGAAGAAACCCCCATTCACCTAGTCACGGAATGCTTTGCTATTGTGAACCTAAGGAGAGAATTCCTTGGGTGAGAAACTTGTGAAAATGAGGAACTAGCCTCGTTGAAGCCTTCACAGATACTGAATTTCATCAGATCTCTGGAACTGGAAGGCCAGCTGTGAAAGATGTGGTCAGAACAGCTCAGCAAGGGGGCATAATAGACCTGGAGGTCGCAGTGAACTGTAACCCGCTTATTGCGCAGAGACCATTGATTCTTTTGATTCACAGCTTCGTGAGTTTTCCATACAACTTCCAAATAAGTAGTATATCCTATTTCATTACATACCAACTATCTGTCAGACTGTATCACATTCATCCCAAACACAATATCTCTTCCAGATGTTTAAAAAAACCTTTTCTATCCCCTTTAGGCCCAAGACGGATGAAAAATGTAACAGCCATACATCTCACGTAGTTTTCGGGATTTTTTCCATGCCGCATCTGAATCAGAAAGGAGCGTCTTATGTGATTTCAGTTCCACCTTCAACTTCCCGAAATATTATATTCAACTGTCACGGTTGACTGACGATTACATTGGAAAGATTAATGCCATCGTCATTTTTTTCGCGACGAGAATGAGCAAAATGGAGGATCTTGTGGTTCCGATCCAGCGGAGCTTTTTATAAGATCCACAAGATTTGCAAATTGACATCGGGTGCGGTCTCAGAAAAAAGAAAGCAGTGGTATTTCGTGCTCATTCAGCTGAAGATGGCAAAAAATTCATGATACATTTCACACCACCTAGAAATGGTTAAGACAAGTATTAAATCTGTGTATGGCGGCACTGCGACCATCAGATACGTATAAAGGTTTGGAAATTCATATCGGAAACATAAATGATATTCAATGCATTACCTAAACAGAGAATTTTTCTGTCCAATTGAACAGTGGATCAAATGAAAAATTTTTATTGGTGAAATGAGATGTGAAATGATTTTTATGTACCTACTGACGAAAGAAAATAATTTTTCCAAATGACAGCAAGTTTTCATAGAAATGGCAAGGCAATATTGGGGTATCTTTTGAATGCCAAACTACATGCTTTCCTAAAAAGAAGTTCAGGAAGCTGAAAGAAATCCAAATATGCTCTGATATGCAGTGTGACTCATATTGAATTTTAAAGTCTTTCGTACTTTTGATATAAACTGAGCAGAACTAAAGGGTTTTCCGATAAGAAGTGTCATTTTGAAATTCAAAGAAAAATGCCATTTTTCAATGTAAATGTTCGAATGTTTATTTCATTATGAAGAAGAAGCTATGCCGTTTAAAGTGGAAAATAAAATCAGGCAAATGACCAGCACGACCTCGCTCACAGGACCATATCCTTTAAATGAAATTTTCCATAACCAAATCGCAAAGTGGCTGCCCTATGTCCTCGAAAGCCTCACGAATTCCATCTTTGAGGTATTGAATCGACGCTGGGCTATTGGCGTAGACCTTCTCTTTCACGTAGCCCCAAAGGAAGAAGTCTCAAAGTGTTAAATCACAAGATCTCGGTGGCCAATTGTGATCACCTCTTCGAGAGATTACACGGTCCGGAAACTATTTCCGCAAATGTTCAATGGTTTCGTTGGTTGTGTGGCACGTAGCGCCGTCTTGTTGAAAGTAAACGTTGTCCAGATCAATACTATCCAATTTCGGTCATAAAAAATCATTAATATTCTCTCGATAGCGCAACTCATTCACCGTAACTGCTGCTCTAGCCTCATTTTCGGAAAAATCCAATGACTCCGCCGGACCATGAACCGCACCAAACAGACACACACGTTGAGGATAGAGAGGCTTTTCAACAATAACTCTTGGGTTTTCCGAGCCCCAGATGCGACGATTTTGCTTGTTGACGAAGCCATCGTGGTGGAAATGATTTTTCGATGGGATTCTGGATCATTTTCATGCATTTCAACGACCCAATGTGTGTAATGACGTTTGTGGAATGCCTAATTCCAAAGAACGACGAGGAATGGACAAACCTGGGCTTTCTTCAACACTTTCGTGTACAGCAGCAATATTCTCGGCTGTTCCTGAGCGGCGCGTACGGGTTTTATTCTTCACATCACTAACGTGTCCCAACAGCTCGAATTTTTCCACTAATTTCTTTATTGCGATTCGACAAGGTGCTTCACGATGACCCAAAAATGTTCGAGTTTTACGAACCGTCTCTGCCAAATTTCAATGCTTTCTTGAAGCTTGTATCGTTCCATTTTTATTAATGGCGTAGTTTCTACTTGCAAATGTCAAAAAATGACAGCTTCAACGTGACATCTACCGAAATAGCGAACGATTCAAAATAACACCTCTTATTGGAAAACCCTTTATTATTCAGACTTGTTTAGTAAACATTTTTCTCCATTTTAGGCCAGTCGAAATTCACCAAAAATCAGGAATCAGTATATCCCTTTCCCTTAGTTCTCATGTCCATAACATTCCGGAAAACAAAATCTCTAACGATTAAGAGCTCTTAAGGGTTTTCCCCCCTAAAATGCATAAATTTGTAATTCGAGTGGTGCCAATTTTGTATCGCATCCTGAATATTATATCAAAAAACGGTTGCGTTATCCAAAGCCTTCTAGACCATAATCGAATCGGGCCTAAAGAATTGAATTATATCTGTATAACCCACGTTCACATGAACTGACTAACAAGTGGGCCTTGCTTCATAAATATTCGATGTAGCCGGACATCGATAGAAGAAAGTGAAACGAAAAAACTTGGGAAAACTTGAGGGTTATGAAGAGAAAGTTCTCCCAGAGCGTAAGCTGAGTTTTCCATATGTTGTACGTGACCGCAATCCATGAATAAAAAAAGGTCGGACTTTCGGCTAAACTTATTTTCATAACAGAATCTTTTCGTACAAATCCTTATGAAATATAACTTTTCTGAGTTTTGTGTATTTATTGGAAAGTTTGAGGAAAGTTTTTAGTATATGTGGGATTGTGGAATTGGTGCTCATAATTTCTGTGCACGTAAAGCGACTTGAAGCTTAACTTAATTGAATGTCCCCTAGTATTCATTATCTTTTGTCTCCCTCTAGCTTTTTTACAAATGCAAGATACAGAAAATGTTTTTATCCACGACTGCTATATAATCTATCCATTTTACGTCTGTGGGCCCAGCCAAAATAATATCCATTAATCACAAGTACATAATGAGATATAATTCACTGCTGTCAGATGCTTCATATTTTAGCTTCGATATAATATTCTTCAAATTGGTAATCTAATGTACTCTAACTACAAATATGGGTATACCTTGTCAATCGAGGGCCAATCTACTTTTATTATATCAATTAAAATGACCAGTTCTCCAAAAATTTCTCATGTGTCAACTTGACTTTTTTCACGCTTGTCAAAGAAGGGTAATGTCGCGGTCGCCAAATGTTAAAAGCTTCAAGAAATATATTCAGTAGTCGAGGATAAAATATAGTAAGCTACTTGAGTATAATGGCTTTTATTCGCTCGGCGATTTAGCCCACTTGCCTACGGTTCGTAGACTAAACTTCATCTCGCGAATGATAGCAATCATTATACGCTCGAACTATTCACAATATATATACAAAACTAATTCATTTTTCTAGAAAAATATTACACATAATAAATTACTTTCACGAAAGACAACATCTTGACTGTCTCTTTATCCTTTTAAATAGAGCACCTGTAAGTTTTCTCGGCTGGGTAGCTCTTATCCTGATCAAGCATTGAAGTGCATTTGTGAGTCTGTTACTTTTATTTAGAGCAATACAGAGTTTCTTAAATCTGTTAAAATTCTCGAACCATTGTTATAATAATTCGAAAATATTCGAACGATCTCCTGGAAAGTATCACTTTTAGAAAGAAGAATGTATTTGTCAATGCAGAAAATCACAGAGCATGCCAGACGGTTTTTGCTATTTGAAACTTCTGTAACTTAATATAGACACAAAACTTTTTCAAAAATACAAATAACATGGAGTTGCGTTGAATAGTTGATTGAATATCAGGGTTCTGGATGGAAAACTCATTCTGCAATTCTGGGTATTGAGTAATCAATAGAATAATTTTTCCATCGATCGATCATTCACTTTCCTACTATTCTACTGATTATCATGTCAAACCATACGAGTTGAAAAACTTCAGTTCAATTATGCTAGTATAATATGTTTGTATTCCATGAACCAAGTAGGTTGGATATGAAATATCATGACAATATTAAGTTGTAGATGGTATACCTATCTAGGACAACTAAAATACAATAAAATACGATATCTTGGATACGATATACCAACAGCTGTCTTGTTGTACGTTCTATAAAGTATATTGAAAGTGCAAGAACGAATTGAATAGTGAAATTTTAATTTCCCTCGTCGTAATTTGCACCAATCAGAAACGCGTAATTTTGAATTACAAATGGTTTCTAGGTGGAAAACTGTTTGGCAGGACCTGTCAGCAGTTTATTCGCGTTTACCCGCGGCAAAAACTTGACAGTTGTTGTCACTCAGGAAATAGTCTCGTCAAATACCATTCGAGCATCTATTTTTTCCTGGGAAAAATGTCGAAAAAAACACATTGCAAAGTAATATTTTTTGACAAAAAGCATTCGTGATTCTTTCGGAAAAATTAGATGCCCTTATGATATTACTTACGAATAAACGAAAATTGAATTGTTTAGATAATTATTGAGGTTTTCGAAAAGACCAATGTGAAAAAAACCATTCTCAATGTTTGACTCATTTTGAGAATGGTTCGTCAAATTTGATCATCATTTAATTTCATTACTCTATTTTGGCTCTTTCGTGTTTTTCATTATAGATGTGATCAATTGTATATTATAATACAAGTGAATAAAGAAATCTTCAAAGCACGCACTAAGGAGTTTTGACCCGGACCAGAGTAATGTTGTAAGTGATTTGAAAGCACTAATTTTATTAATTTTTTTCCATAGTACCTACCTACCTCATAAATGTGCGAGAGAAATTTTATACGAATCCTACGTATATTTTAATACATCTCAGATATCTAACGCCATGTTGGCATTAATAAAAATATTTTAGGAAAGATAATGGACTGCTGATCTATGGAATTTTATAATTTTGTATCATAAAGAATGAAGCATGTTTTCTCGTTTATATTTTTCTTTATGCTAAAACTGTGAAAAATAATAATATTGTATAATATAAAATGATGAAAAAATCTTCCTCAAAAGCATTAATGTGTTTTCAAATTATGCCAAAAATCCACTTTGGTAAACCCTTGGACGAAATCATAACCCCTACGCAGAATTTTGACGTGACGACGCAACCCGCTCGTTATATCTCAGAAATCACAAAGGGCACATGAATGCAGATGCAAAGAGTCCGCTCCTGCACCCACAAAGGGAAGGCCAGGTAGATATTCTGAGCATCATGACACGAACTAACCTGCTTCTCATCGGAATTCACCTTGCTGTTCTGCTATGTGGAAAAATATTTCCACTAGTAAAGGAACGTTTTGAGCACCGAAAGCCTTGTTTAGATACTTCGGTCTCTGTATCCACCGCAGGTTGTTTTCTTGTGCCGAGAGAAAGCAGAATATTTAATCATTAAACCCATAATTCTCAACAACTACGGCTGTGAAGGCTCTGATGTCATGACACAGCTCCAACCTCTGGAGACTACCGGCTCATGTAAAAAACCTTCTACTGGCAGCGACAGGAATAAACACTCCAGTCACGATAGTGTTGTTTATAATTTATTCAGTTATTCAACGTACGGATAGTTCTCTTGTTCGATATTTCATTAAGTTTCTTTCCAAGTGTGATAAGAGGACATGAGAAAACGTTAGAAAAAAACAGATAAGAGGAAAGACAGTAAGAGCAATTGTGAATCATCTGTACACAAGAACTAGGTTCACATTTTCAATAGACTACTATCTGTATAGCTGTCACCTTTAAAGCAGTCCTGTTCTGATCTCTTAAACCTGAAATCTACGCTTTCAAAAGCATGGGAGTAGATTCTTAAATCACTCAAAATTCCTTAATCCCAAGAATTCACTAGGGTAAATCCTTAGACGAAATCGTAACCCCTACGCTGAATTTGGACGTCACGGAGCAACCCTCTCGTTATATCTCAGAAAATACAAAGGGCACATGAATGCAGATGCAAAGAGTCCGCTCCTGCGCCCACAAAGGGAAAACCAGGTAGATTCTGAGCATCATGACACGAAGTAACCTGCTCCTCATCGGAATTCACCTTGCTGTTCTGCTATGTGGAAAAATATTTCCACTAGTAGAGCAACGTTTTAAGCCCCGACAGCCTTGTTTAGATACCTCGGTCTCTGTATCCACCGCAGGTTATTCCCTTGTGCCGAGAGAAAGCAGAATATTTAATCATTAAACCCATAATTCTCAACAACTACGGCTGTAAAGGCTCTGATGTCATGAAACAGCTCCAACCTCGAGAGACGACCGGCTCATGTAAAAAACCTTCTACTGGCAGCGACAGGGATAAACACTCCAGTCACGATAGTGTTGTTTATAATTTATTCAGTTATTCAACGTACGAATAGTTCTCCTGTTCGATATTTCATTAATTTTAAGGGTGAGAAAGAGGAGACGAGAACGTGATAGAAAAACAGGGAGAAGTCAGAGAGCGAGTGAAATTGTAAATTTTCGAAACATAAATGAAGAGTTTTACATTTTCAATAGACCACCATCTGGGCAGTTGTCACTTTTGCAGTAATTCTACATTGACATCGTAATTTCCACAACGAACGACTTCAGGACATCAAATTTTCAGGCCACATAGCCTGCGAATCTGATCTTCTAACATTCTTATACGGTAAAATGATATTTGTAACGACATTGCCCAGTTAGCAATCCCAGGATTAACCGGAGTTAAGCTTGTGACAACTTCAGTAGCTTTCTGGTAAAGGTAGGTGAAATGATCACGAATTTTTCAGCCTCAGTAAGTCCAGGAGTGTTTTTCTTCAGGAGGTAATTCTGTTTTTCAACTCCCATTGCCTTAAATCGGTCTTTTTCAAGTCTACAGAAAGGCAACTAGTCCAGCAGGTGTTGAACTTGATGCACTTCTGCAAGTTCATGGAATTTTTAATTTCCCTAAACACCACAACGCCCTGGCACCCAAATAAAAGTCACTTTATTGTCACCTTTGAGTTGAGCAGAGACCCCTGCCAGTAATCTTACGTCATACGTCATACGTCATACGTACGGGATTTCTTCAAATTTTCATTATTGCTTCGAAACAAAAGATGATGTTCAGGATGATTTTCTATTGCTCAAACCACTTAAAGGTGCTTAAACAGTATCACGGTTCTACAAGATACCTTGCAATGGTAAGGTTATGGTAAATCATCTCTTGGTGAACCAAATTTGGTGTTATAAACTCTCCTGGATATGAAAGATATAAGGCACTCTGAGATACTATCCAAAAGTAGGTGTCATTAATTATAGGAGTCAAAAAAACACACACAACCTAGTAGATACTGAAAAAATGATTCAAACCTAGGAACAGTAACTGATTTCTTGAAATTTTCAAACACCTATTCGAAATTTCTGGAAAACTTTTCAGGTTTTCACTTCTAGTGTCTGAAGCAGAAATAATTAAAAAAAATAATTGAGCTGAAGTGCTCCTGCCAAAATCTTTGCACTTATTTGACAGGAGCAAATTGGTTTTGAAAAAATTGTTGCCTAACTATAAAACTAATAAAGGAAATAAATGAAAAGGAAAATGTAACCTTTCAGGGTCTAGACACCTTCTTCAGGCAAACTTGTAAAATCTTCGGAATTATCTGTTTTTTCATTTGTAGTCTAATTGACATTGAAAGTTGTCAACACAAAGAGAGATTGATTTATTTAATTTTTAAATTTCCTGATGTCATTTCTTTCTTCAATAAATAAATAAATTCTAACACAACAGTTGGTTAAATTATCAACTTCATCTAACGAAATACATGTGGATTCCTTAATTTTCTTTTAATAATTATCAGGATCCGTCATTAATATCATTGTGTTGTTCCAGTTCATCATAATATGATATCCGCTATTTGAACATACATGATCAGCGATTTGTGATCTTGTAATGTCTCTATTTTTGATGTTGTTCTTATGTTCCCGTTTTCTTATCTCTAAAGGTCTTGATGTTTCTCCTGTATAAGATTTTCCACATATACAGGGAATATTGTAAACACAATTTTTTGATTTTTGTGTCTAATTCAGTGGTTTCATTCTGACAAATAAGTGAGAAGATTTTCGAAGGAGCACTTCATCTTAATCGAAAATTTTTTCTTTTTTTCTGTTTCAGAAACCTGAAAACTTTTTTAGAAATGCAGAATCCTTCCAGATTATATTTCAATCGGTACCTATTCGAAAGTTATTGCTTGGTCCTCGAAAGTCCACACGTGGCACAAAACTAATCCACATACCTTTCCAGCATTTCGTGAAATATCTCACTCAGCAACCGTCGCAATCGCAATGCGATGAAAACCCGAAAAGTATTCGACAGTAAATTGCAATAAATCAAATTTAATAAAACTCTATTGCCGACTAGAATGTTTCAACTCAACATTCTTCGCCTGGAGTAAAGTAGTTTTCGTCGAGACGACCGCACAACTCAATTTAATAACTTCGAACGCTGTGAGTGCCCGTAACTATATACTTTGTTATCCTCTGTTGCCACCAGGATGACTTTTTCAATTAACGTCTACTCGAAAGCAGAATGTAGGATAGGCTGAGAGCGGACTTAGGGTTGTTTCGGGATTCAAATATTCTCAACAGGGGCAGAAATATGACACAATATACCCTCACGAAATTAATAGAGGAAATGGCCCAGTTACTTCACTTCAGGTAATGGCTAGGAAAGTAAAGGGTTTTCCAATAAGGGGTGTTATTTTGAATAGCCCGCTATTTCGGTAGATGTCACGTTTGAAGCTGTCATTTTTTGACATGTGACAAGTAGACACTACGCCATTAATAAAAATGGAAGGATATACGCTTCAAGAACTCATTTAAATCATTAAAATCTATTATAAAAATGGTGAAAATTTCGCAGAGACGGTTCCTAAAACTGAAACATTTTTGGGTCGTCGTGAAACACCTTGTCGGACCGCAATAAAGAAATTGGTGGAAAAATTCGAGCTGCTGGGACAAGTTAGTGATGTGAAGAATAAAACCCGTGCACGTCGCTCAAGAACAGCCGAGAATATTGCTGCTGTAGCCGAAAGTGTTGAAGAAAACGGAGGTTTGTACATTCCTCGTCGTTTTTTGGAACAAGCAAAATTGTCGCATCTGGGGCTAGGAAAACCCGAGAGTTATTGTTGAAAAGCCTCTGTATTCTCAACGTGTGACTGTTTGGTGCGGTTTATGGTCCTGTGGAGTCATTGGACCTTACTTTTTCGAAAATGAGGCTGGAGTAACAGTTACGGTAAATGGATTGTGCTATTGAGAGATGATTAATAATTTTTTATGGCCGAAATTGAATAGTATTGATTCCGACAACGTTTACTTTCATCTAGACGGCGCTTCATGCCACACAAGTAACGAAACCATTAATATTAGTTTCTTGACCCTTTTATCTCTCGAATAGGTGATCACAATTGGCCACTGAGATCTTGTGATTTAACACCTTGCGACTTCTTCCTTTTGGGCCAAGTGAAAGAGAAGGTCTACGCCTATAGCCCAGCGTCGATTCAAGACCTCAAAGATGGAATTTGTGTGGCTATCGAGGACATGGGGCAGCCACTTTGCGATTTGGTTATGGAAAATTTCATTAAAAGGATATGGTCCTGTAAGCGTGGTCGTGGTGGTCATTTGTCTGATGTTATTTTCCACTATCAACGGCATAGCTTCTTCTTTATAATGAAATAGACATCCGATCATTTGTATTGAAAAATGGCATTTTTCTTCGAATATCAAACTAACACTTCTTATTGAAAAAGCCTTTATTGGATTGTCCATCTTCCAGTCCTGGAAAGTGAAGTATCGATTCGTCACAATGTATCTGTTAGACAAAGTTCAGTGAAATTTTTTAAATTTTTGTTCGGTTTCATTATTTGATAAATAACGTTTTTTTGATCCAATAAAAAAACTTAAATTTATAATGTGACGAATCGACTTCAACACATATTCAATTTAATATCAAGTGATTCATGAGTCCTGTGTAGGTATACTGTAAATATTTGAAGAGAAATTAGGAGATAGACTACACTTTAAGGAAACCTGAACAACCCACACTTCAATAAATTAATAAGCGTTGACCAAAATTCGTCAGCAGTTGACAAAAAAATTACAAAAGCAGAAAGTCGAATCAAATAACAGGGAATCATTAAATTAAAAGGACTGTGCAATGTGCATATTTCACGTCAAAACTTTTTACCATCACTCATGATGCTGCATATGTATATCACTGCAATATACCCAATTAATTATTCTTCGGACATATTGAACTTTCGAATGTTATTAAACGAGTTCAACAGTCATGCGTTCTCAATAAAGAACGATCGATTGCTTTGTTATGCTCAAAAAAGTTATGTATCGATTCTACGCGTTCCAATTCATGAAAACAGATGATAAATTCATCAAAACGTTTCGTTCTACACGCATGGGTGTTTTCAATCAATATTCCAATATGATAATTTACAGTAGGTGTAGAACATGTTCCGTTAAGGTTCTACTATATAAATAATATATTGTGTTGACGACAAAAGTGGAATATTTCATTACGTTGGACATGTGAAACGCGAAAACAATATATTTAGAACTTGATTTTTCTCTTGATTGTATTATAGAAATAAAGTTTCAAGGAAAATATGTCATAAGTATATTGAATAACTACGAAAAAAAGTTATTTTTGAGCTAATATCCATACTGATGATCCCCAATAGGGCGAAACAGCTTTCTGTGGATGATGTGATATCACGTCCTTGCAGATTCTTTGAACGCAGTAGTAGGAACTTGTGGTGGTGGGAATTGCCCTGTGAAATACCATCATTATTGCTACACACCAGGTGAATTATTAAAATTATCAGCTCTGGTAGAGTTCACTTTTCCAGAGCCACTAAATCTCAAAAAAGTGTCAACTCAAGGTCGAATCTCTAGTTTTTCAACACTACCCTCACGACACCCATATATTTCATTACAGCACTGGTACAAGAAGTTTCCTAGTTTTATTAGCGTTAAATGGCACAAGCCTTAATCTAGAGTGCCCTAGCTTGACGTATTCAGTTCGCTGAAGCTTCCCATAGATTTCTAGTTTTATATCCCAAATTAATCTTCATAAACTACATAGAAAATCATTTTTGAGCGCTCGTTCTCCTTAAACGAGTGCTATATCGTTTTGCCTAAATGTCTGTAATTTTCGAATTTTGAGGCGAAACTGGTCTCAAACGATAGGGTTCAACTCCCTGATGACGAATTCGTGGTCAAATTCAATTCTGGCCGTGGGGCCGTCCGGCCGTCCGTTAGCACAATAACTTTCGAAGGGATTGTCGTAGAGACTTGAAAGTTTCAGGGTGAGTTTGGTCCCAAAATGGCTCGGTTGGGTTCGTTAACCAGCCAATTCGTACAAGGTGTTCCATAAAATATGGTCATTCAAAATTTTTGTTCCTCAATATCTCAGACAAAACGAAACCAATCGAGAAGAATTGTTACAGCCAAATGCAAAATGCTTATAGCAAACCTGATGCGAAATTTTGTGGCCATAGTGTAAACAGAAGCATGGACAATTCATTTGAAATATTGAAAAGAAGAAACTTCATAATTCCTTAAAAAAATATCCGATTCGAATAAAATTTATTTTATATATGAAAATTGATACACTTGATGTTCATGCAAAATTTTGTTGTCAGAGTATCAAGAGAACCATAAAAAATTCAATTGAAATAGAAATATTGAGAAGAAGAATCTCTATATTTCCATAACAGAATAACTAATTCAAGTAAAATTTATTTTGTGAATCAAAACTGATATACTGAATGTTCATGCAAATATGGATAGGATCGCATCATCAAAACCATAGAATTTATTTTTTTAATTATTTAATTTTAGTTTTTTGAATAATTTGAATTTAATATATACGGTTGTGCTGGGATTCTGCATTGATATATTTGGTATCAATCTCAATCCCATATGAAATGTTGAGGTCATAGTCTAATTGCTTTACCAAAGAACGAGCGTTCAAAAGCTACTGCTCAGGGCTTCTCCCAATTTTTTTACGACACAGTACTAGCAGCACAATGGCATTTTCTACGATACTAAATAGTTACGGGCACTCTCTCTTAGAATCATCCTCTGACAAATATGATGTTTTTTCACACGGCTATTTCCACTGTTATAAGTTCCTACCACCGAACTTGAATAGTTGTGAGAGTGGACCAATGAGATCAGGTGAGGTAGGTATTTAAGTGTTGTTGAACGCCCTCTACTTAAGAAAGAAAGATGGTGGAATCGACGAGGCACAAACTACGTCGAAGAAAACGGCAGAGTTCAGAGTAGCATCAAGAGATCTAAATGCGAAAACCACAGAACTCAGAGTATTGTCTGCAGATTTGAAATTGGTTTATTTTTCGTTTTAAAACAGGTGCAGCAGCTCCGCAGTTCTTATACGCCAGCAGCCATTGATGTTGTGGCATGCCACTAGCAACACAATGACATTTTCTACGATAGCCTGCTCTCAAGATTACATTGCACAGTGTCCCGTGAGAAATGCAACCAGAAATCTGCTCTCATTACGCCTAACAGTTCCATTACCGCATTTCACCTCCTGATAGGTAATTCGGTGCACTCCATGTCGCAGAGGTCGCCGATCCGCTCTAATGAAAATCTGAAATCCTCTCCCTGGAATTCGGCTGTTCATTCCCCTGGAAGACTGGCACTAATAATTATTTCATTTATTTCTTCGCAAGAGATTAGTGTGTTCCCCATCTGTTCTACGTCGAGCGAAGCATATTTTCTCGGTATAAATAAAGGAATGGCCGCTTCAAAAACAACAACGTAAGTTTGGCGCTGTTTCCGGTGTTTACGACGGGTCTGGAGACGTGGCGTTATATTTTGAGAATTAAATTGCCTCGGGAAAGTCAACTGAGTTTGGTTCATTCCGGAGTTTCTGTTCATGGAGTTTTCTTTATAAGTATGCTTCTATAGTTTGGAAAAATTGTAGTTTGTTATTATACAGATTTGGAAATTCACATCTGAAACATACGATATGCAATGCATCAGACAGAGAATTCTTCCGTCTAGTTGCACAGATCAATAGTCGAAATAATCACGTGCTGTAACTGAATGAATTCCGTTGACTTATTGCAATAACCTAGTCTTGTCTCTCTCTCTTATCGCAGTATGGTAGGGAACCTGCAGTATACCTAAAGAATTATTTAATTGTCAGACTGCCCAAAATACTCGATTCAAGTATTTATTGTTGCCTACCATACTAAATGAATTATGCTCCCCAACGATAAGAGAGAGACAAGACTAGAATATTGCAATAAGACAACGGAATTCAGTGTGTTACAGCATGTGATTGTCTCTACTATTCATCTGTGCAACTGGACGGAAGAATTTTGTATATCGTATGTTTCAGATGTGAATTTCCAAACCTGTATGTAGGATTTTTATAACTCAATTCGTCTAATTGAGTATCATTAAAAGTATTTAATGATTGCAAATGACTGTAACCAATTTCAGACGACAATTACAAGATTGAGCAATTTACAGAATGAATATGTGTATGCAATTACCTCGGGAGTTGAAAAAGAAGGTGTCAGTAAAATCACCTCCAATCTGGTAGCAGAAGAGGCGTTGGGTATAGGCCGTAAAATACTGTATTAATATTTACAGTTTATATACACATAAACACGAAATATGCAGTTACACATTTACTGTGTATTTCAGCTGCTGAACTTCTCGTCGTTTTGAAGGCTTCTAAACTAATGATTTAGTTAACTCAAATCTAGCTCAAAGTTTAACTCCCACCTCTATCTCTGAACTTCGACCGATTTCTATCTCTCAACTTTCAACTCTACTCAAAGTCTGATGTTGAGCTCTTTTGGCATTACATTTACTCTCGCTTTTCCTCACTCAGAATTCTCGACGCTACTCTAAGCTCCGCGCTTTTCGCACTCATTAATTGCCGAAATTTTTTGCGCCTTGTCGACTTTATTTCCCTCTTACTCAAGTCGAAGGTGTACTACTACTCTAAATGGAAATGGAAATCGCCGTGTGAAATAACATCATCACTATCAGATCTGGTAAAATTCACTTTTCCAGACCAAATTACTATTGCGAAAATGTCAATCCGACGTCGAAGCTCTAATTTTATTTTGACGTGTAATTAGAAAAAAAACATGAAATTATCTCAAATAACGTTTCAAGAATGATATTTAAATTCTTTTGAATTGAGAGCTAACAAAATACAATACATGAACCAAAAAAGTCCCTAGCTGAGGTTGGTGCAAACCGGGCTACCATACCTTTCAGACGTATGATACCAGAGCACAGGGAAAAACCTCAGTAGAAAAAACTCTGTCTCGCCGTTTTTACGAAATTAAAACTTAAAACTATTTGAATAAATACCATCAATATTCAGATACAAAATACTTAATTCATACTCTTGGGCCAGGAGGGTGTATTAAACCAGGTCTGGCATTCCAAGTGATGATTTTTCGAATCTCTTGTTCTTCTAAGACCGCTACAGGACCCTACTGAAGGATAATCATCTTCCATAGATTTAAATAGTGTATTTCATCTCAAATATCGAATTCAATTTCGGAATAATGATAAAAACGTGTGACAAACTTATGTCAAGAATGATAATAACAACATATATGAGAAAATAACAGTTTTTCAGTGCGTCTTTTCCGTTATACATCATAAAAAGTAGCTCCTGCTTTACGTTAACTTATGAACCCAATAACTTCCGTTCTATTGTGCACGCACTTGTCGCACATAAACGATATTTACGATCAGCCAAACCATAATTACGATACACATCTCTCCCCTTTTTCGTAAACGAGCTCGTACTTCCTAATTCAAAAGCCTCCCCGAGAGATCAATAGGGAGAAAAAATCCATAAAGCCGCGATACCTTCAACACTCCTTTTCACCGTTTCACAGTTTTAAAACACGGCTTTCAATATCCGGAATATTCAAGCCAGGAAATTATTTTGAAAGGACGAAGCCTTGTCGGTTTCCTTCGAACAACTCGATTGGCGCGGCCGAATAAAAGATGGGAGAGGAGAAACTCATCACCATTTTCCTTTAATATACTCCATTAACGTGTTTTTTTCTCTTTTCGACGAAGACCCCGAAAATTACGAATCATCACGCGAGGGGCATAAATGGAAAGAGTCGTTATTTCCAATTATTCCCGCAAGTCCGTCTATTCGACGTCGGGCCATTGTTGTTTCGATGATTGTCGAGGTGCGTTCGGGAAGTTTGGACTGCTGGTTCCAGTTTGCATAAACGGGTGTTTGTTGATTCTCCCACGATTTATTTGGTTGATATGATTTTGCGGAGAATCTAAAGGATTTTCCAATAATAGGTGTTATTTTGATATTCAAAGAAAAGCGCCATTTTTCAATATAAATAATCGGATGTCATTATAAAGAAGAAGCTATGCCGTTAACAGTGGAAAATAACATCAGGCAAATGACCACCACGACCACGCTTACACGACCATATCCTTTCAATGAAATTTTCCATAACCAAATCGCAAAGCGGCTGCCCTTTGTCCTCGATAGCCTCACGAATTCCATCTTTGGGGTCTTGAATCGACGCTGGCCCCAAAGGAAGAAGTCGCAAGGTGTTAAATCACAAGATCTCGGTGGCCAATTGTCATTACCTCTTCTCGAGATAACACGGTCCGGAAACTTTTCCCGCAAAAGATCAATGGTTTCGTTGCTTGTGTGGCACGTAGCGCCGTCTTGTTGAAAGTAAACGTTTTCCTGATCAATACTATCCAATTTCGGTCATAAAATATCATAAATCATCTCTCGATAGCTCAATCCATTCACCGTAACTGTTGTTCCAGCTTCATTTTCGAAAAAGTATCAATATTCTCGGCTGTTCTTGAGCGACGTGCACGGGTTTTATTCTTCACATCACTAACTTGTCCCAACAGCTCGAATTTTTCCACCAATTTTTTTATTGTGGTCCGACAAGGTGTTTCACGACGACCCAAAAATGTTCGAGTTTTACGAAACGTCTCTGCCAAATTTTCACCATTTTTATAGTGAATTTAAATAATTTCAATGCAATCTTGAAACGTGTATCGTTCCATTTTTATTAATGGCGTAGTTTTTACTTGTCATATGTCAAAAAAGGACAGCTTCAAACGTGACATCTACCGAAATGGGGGGCTATTCAAAATAACACCTCTTATTGCCAACTGTGGTTTTTTGAACTACTTGAACTAGCCCAATTTGAGTAGTTCACGAAAAATTTTGACAACAAATCATGAAAATGATCTCTCATTTTCGCACCCAAAATTATTGCAATTTTATTTTTTTCTTCATTCTCAAAAGTTTCAGTGATTGTCTTGATTTCATGGATTGTCTTGATTCCATGGATTGTCTCGATTCCATGAATTGTCTTGATTCCATAGATTGTCTTGATACCATGGATTGTCTTGATTCCATGGATTGTCTTGATTCCATGGATTGTCTCGATTACATGGATTGTCTGGATTCCATGGAATTGTCCTGATTCCATCAATTGTCTTGATAAAAATGATTGTCTTGACACATGGAATATTTGCAGTAACTGAACTTGTCTCGTATCATTTTGAAGCGAATAATGTCTGGTATTCAAGATATATCCAATTTCCTAAAGTTCTAGCACAACTCTGATCACCGTTCTAACATCTCATATCTTCGAAACTAACTTCAAAACATCCCTTACACGTTCGAGAGTACTCGCAAGCCTCAATGGCGCCAACTCTGCCATACTGTTTTCTCATTTCACCCGGCTTGAGAGCTGTCCCATAATAAGCGGAGATCACTTACCACACGAGACGACGTTAGCTCGGCTCGAACTGCCTGCACAACTTTCAAAATTGAAATAGTTTTCTACTTCTGTGCCCCAGAACCGTTAGCGTAATGCTCTTTTCTTTCCCTTTTGTAATGGAATCCATTAGGACAATGGCTGTCGCAGTTGCCGATTCATAAGCTGATATAATTCGATAAAATGTTTCGATTCTATGAATTTTTCTTTGAAAATGATAGGGGAGATCGTAGGTGTTAATTCGTACCTGAAAAAATTCGGTTTAATATTTTTTTATTGAGGCCATCAAGCAGTATAGGTACCATTTAAAAAAGTTGTTTTTGAGCTCTCGTTCTACTTAAACGAGTCTCATATCGTTTTGCCCAAATGTGTGTAATTTTAGAATTTTGAACCAAAAATGGTCTAAACTGATTAAGTTTGACTCCCTGATGACGAATCCGTGGTCAAATTCTATTTTATCCGTGAGACAGGGCCGTCCGTTAGCTTGATAACTTTCATAGGGATTATCCTAGCGACTTGAGATTTTCAGGGTTAATTCGGGTCCGAAATGGCGCGGTTGAGTTCATTAACCAGCCAAATCGTACAGGGTGTTCCATAAAATATGACCATTCAAAATTTTCGTTCCTGAATATCTCAGATAAAACGAACCTAATTACTCAAAATAAAACTTGGCGCCACATGCAAGATGTTCCTAATAACCCTCATGCAAAATTTCGTGGCCAAAGTGTGAACAGAAACAGAAATATTTCCATAACAAGTTATCCGATTCAAGTGAAATTTATTTATTAAACAGAAATTGATATACTGAATGTTCATGCAAGATTTCAAGAGGATCGCATAAGCTGAATCATTAAATTCAATTTTTTCAATTATTGATTGTAACATACTCCGTTTTCTGAATAATTTCCGAAATATTATTCTTATCGTGCTAAGTTATCCATATACACAATTTTGAGTTCATAACATTATCGCTCCATGAATGAACGAGCGCTCAGAAGCACCTGCTGCTCAATTATTATTATTGTTCTCAATTTTGAAGAATTTATGAAGTTTTCGCTGGAAATGATAGTGGAACTCATGGAGGTACATTTTTGCCAGACAAAATTCAGTGTTATATAATTCTTTTAAAGGATATCAAGCAGGAAGAATCTCCTAAAAAATTTCAATCGTTTCAATATTGAAGAACTTGTAAATCTTTCAATGAAAATAATAGTAAGGCTCATGAGGGGTTCATTCTTGTCCAACCAAATTCGTTGTTATATTATTCTCATAGAGGACATCAATAAGCATATATTCGCTTAAACAACTCAAAATTAAAAAAGGTTTCTAATTCTGTGCCCCAGGACCGTTAGCGTAATTCTTTCTATTTTGTAATGGAATCCATTAGGACAATGGCTGCCGATTTATAAGCTGATATAATTCGATGATGCGGGACTAATGCTGAGACTTTTTACATTAGCGATTGATACATCATCAAACAGAATTCGGAAAAACGCGAGGGGATTAACCTTGGGTTTATAAGCTGTAATTTCGGTAATGAATGTTGGGATTCAAATTTTTCCTTGGTGAAATTTTTGTTTGAAGCATTGAAGGTGGTGTTAAATTAGATCCTATCCGATTATTCAGTCACCAACTGGTGGCGGTCTGTCTTAGGAAATATAGACCGTCAAAGTTGCGAAAATGTTCCATCTTCACGTCTCTTTTTTCACTATGAAAACACAAATTCACTGCTTCAATTTAGTCTTTAAATCAACTTCGAACATTCAAATAACTATTCGATTAGTTTTCTTCAGGTATATTCACCAATGAATCCAAAAACGTCGAAATTCTTGAGGTACCACAAATCCACAAATTCCAAGGAAAGCCCTTCGTTCTTCATAGTAAGTTTGGCGCCACTGCTCCGTCCTTCGACGAGTGTCATATCAAATGATGACGAGATTTACGGGAAGGTATCGTATCATATTCGCGCGAAAGAATCTGAGGCAGTGCCAAATCTACCATTAAAAACGGCGGGCTTTCCTTCGAATTTGTAGATATGAGGAACCTTAGAATTTCAATGTTTCTGCATTAATTATTTAATATACCGGAAATTAAACTAATCGAATAGTTATTTGAATGTTTGAAGATTGAATTGGAGCAGTAAATATGTGGTTTCAAAGTGAAGATGAAACATTTTTGGCACTTTGGGGTCCCATATTTTCTAAACTAAGACAGACCGCCACCTGTTGCTTTCACTAATATTGTTCAAAAAGTTTTAATGAATACAATGACACTTAAATGTTGTCAATATCTGCTGGTCATCGAAATTCAAATATTTACCATTTTGAGATTATATTTCCTGGAAGTCATTGGAAATGCGAAAGATTGATACTGAAATAAATTCAATTCACTTCCTCCGACTATAAATAAGAGAGGTTAGATGCCTTATCAGGGTACTGTTATGTTTTCCGTATCTATATTTTGCGTTCTTCCTTAAAGAGCCCAATCTCTATTGATAGATGTCGATACTTACACCCGTATCGACATCGACATTCGTAGTTTTTTCGAAATCAACGTCTGAATTTTCTATTATTTTCTTAGTTGTACTTGATTCCATCGGTACATCTACAGCTGTCCTATAACAGAAAAATTAAACTATCGATAATATAAACGTTACCGTCGCATTCGCCATTTTGCAACATCATTTCCTTCATTTCTGTGATCTGAGATTATGACATCGTGGAATGATATGAATCGTACATCGTAGATTTTTATCTTAGTTTTCTCAATTTTCCATCAAATATTCCGATTATGAAGTGTTGTCGGACTGAAATCAATTCAATATTCACAGTTGAAACTACTGATTTCTGCAACATAAAATTCTGTGAATAAAAATATGAAAAAATCCCCATTCGCAAACCAGTTCCTTCATTAAATTCCCCATCACGCAAAACCCAAATAGTTCCCTAATTCCCAACTAACAATTAATAAATTCCAATCCCCAAAAACAAAGAGAATCAGTTCACAACGCGTTCTAATTGTACTGCAGATGCTCTGCCCCGAATCAACAAAGAGCATGCGTGCCGCACTTCCATCGCGCACACTTGATTTTTACACGAAATTCAATTACAAAATCCCATTTCACAAGTTGCTTGCACTCGTTCTCAAACAATACACACACAGCAATTCCGGAAGCCTGACTCGAGACCATTTCTGAATTCTAACCATACTCATCTCTGCGTTATATACGGAATAATTTCCAAACCTACTCTCGAGCATATATCATGTCAACTGCGCTGAAATTTTTCCCTGATAAGGACAACCGACTTCAAAGCAGCCGCCGGCTTGATAATGAGAATTAAATCCTACGCGAGCGAATAGGAGAGCGAAGGGCGGCAATTTCCGCAGACAAAACGATTATAATATGTGAATTTTCTTGGGGTGCGCTTTATTTTGTGCTAATTATCCGCCCCTGTACCGAACTAGGCATTATGTGTGATTACATGCCATTAACCCTTGACGTTCTGCGTTCCCGACCATATCAATTATAGTTCTATGGAAGGAAACACTCGTTTCAATGGCGCTGGTACATGAGGGAAGCTGGCGAAGAGGAAGACATTTTGAAATAAATGGTTTGAACGTAAGCTTCTTACATTGGGGTTGGTGCTGGGGTGGAAGTTACCCACTCGAGTAAGATTCTCTGGAGTTCTTGAAGTATGAGGGGAAAATAGGCTGCGTGAGCAAAAAGTTAATATTTTACTCGAAAACGCATAAGATGTATATCTTTTTGATATTGTTGCAAAATGGCGAATGCGAGGCCAACTGAAGATTATTAAAAGTCGAATTTTTTTTGTAGGACAGCTGCAAATGAAAATATCGTTACAAATTCAACAGATGAATTGATTGAAAATAGAGACGTTCATTTTGTGAAAGGTTCTAAAAACCTAGTATCTCTATTTTTCAATTTTGAAAATGGTGCAAATTGGCGAAACCAAAGATTAAGTAGAAAAAGATAGGAAACGGAGCGACTACGATGATGTTAAAGCCATCTATGTGTCAGGATTAAGTACTAAAATTCAGGAGAATGGGTAAAATCAAAGATTCCAGAGGCCTTTTTGAGCAAAACAAGGACATTTGAAAACATTGCCATGGTTGAACGTGGCTTCATTTTTGTTGCGTTTCGTGTTGGTGTTCATCTATTTTGTGGGCATCTTTTAAAATTCAAAATGGTTCACCGAGCATATTGTATAGTGATGAACTGCAAAAATAATAAAACGGCCAATCGTGAACATGCATTTTTTACATTTTCAAAGAAAATGGAAATATAAATATTGAAACTCGTATCATGTATCTCCGTTTCTCAGTGCTCTCAAATGGATAGAGTTTTCTTGACGAAGAAATATTGATCTCAGCAGTTGTTAAAGAATGTGCAGTGAGCATTTTTTTACAGATCGAATAAAAACAAATCGAGAAGCTATCTCCTGTTGAAATTTCCATTCTCTTCCAATTCCATCTCCGAATTGTGGTTTATTTTTAATTGTTCTGATAATTCGGTAAATGATAGGTGAGAAAATTATTGATTTGTATTCTATTTCCCTAATAAATTTTTTGGGAGTAATGATTTCTAATGAAACCATAGTACTACAATATCAATCCATTTAATACAATGTTGAGACTAAAATAACATCCTTATTACGAAGCAAAGCACTAACTTTGTTTTATAGTTCAGAATGTTTTTTTCTGGGCCCTACGTCTAAACAATTTAATCCGAATTTGGCGCCTATTATAACAATTCTCTGTATTGAAAAATGTATCATTTTCAGCACCATCTATGAGTCATAATTATTGAACTAACCGAAAAACATAGTCGGATTATAGTACTAGAGTTGTAGGGGCGTTTCTCATATTTCTTTGGGCGATACAATTTAAGATGAGAAAAAAACATGTCCTTCATCCGGCCATTCATTAAAAGTAAACCCCGGAAATCCCCATCTTATTTATTTCATCCTTCAAACAATCGATTATCTCTGAATATCTTCTTTAATATTACCTTCGTCAAATGAGTGAAGCATTCGAAAAGAAAAATTATTCGTATTCCAAAGATGATATCTTTAAATCTGCCCTAACAAACTCTCGATCGCCGTATTAACTTCGTTATTATTCTTTTACGATGAAGTCTCAAACGGAGTAAAAATGGACTGTTATTCAAGAGCCCCTCTGGGTTTCATTTCTCATATCGAACGCTTTCGAGAGAAACTCGTCGAAGCTGTAACATCTTTCGTTGGAAAAGGTCGAGGGCTAGTTCAAGTAGAATAACCATCATTTTTGCTGAGATGATTGTTTTAGACGCATAGTGGTGTGGTTTGTAGACTCCGTTGGGAACTTGGATCCATTATATTCAATGGCCATTGTGAGAAAGAAGAGACATAATTTCGAACGCTCTATGAATGATCACATCTTACTTTCGAATTTCTTTATTTGGATAGAGATTTCTCATAAAAATTCATATACCGAGGGAAATTCTCACATTCATTAGGATGACTGCTTGGGATTTCGAAAGTGACCGAAAAGATTATTTTATCTGAAACAAATTTGAGATACCTTCGTCACTGAAAAAGCCATTCTTTATTGTTGATGCTGTTGTCGTTACATGGCTGTGCAAAAAGCAGCAATTCTCTATTGGTTCAACTGACCCACACTTAATCTGATCTATCGGTTCAACTAACCTACTGTTCGTCTAATCTACTATTTCTCAAATCTAAAGGGTTTTTGAATAAGAGGTGTTATTTTGAATAGCCCGCTATTTCGGTAGATGTCATTTTTTGACATTTGACTTGTAGAAACTATGCCATTAATAAAAATGGAACGATACACGTTTCAAGAACGCATTGAAATTATTAAAATTCACTATAAAAATGGTGAAAATTTGGCAGAGTCGGTTCGTGAAACTCGAACATTTTTGGGTCGTCGTAAAGCAGCTTGTCGGACCGCAATAAAGAAATAGTTTGCATAAAGATTTGGGTCTTGAGGCTTATAAACAGAGGTACGTGCCACACAAGCAACGAAACCATCGATCTTTTGCGGGAAAAGTTTCCGGACTGTGTTATCTCTCGAAGAGGTGATCACAATTGGCCACCGAAATCTTGTTATTTAACACCTTGCGACTTCTTCCTTTAGGGCCACGTGAAGGAGAAGGTCTTCGCCAATAGCCCAGCGTCGATTCAAGACCTCAAAGATGGAATTCGTGAGGCTATCGAGGACATAGGGCAGCCACTTCGCGGTTTGATTATGGAAAATTTCATTGAAAGAATATGGTTCTGTAAGCGTGGTCGTGGTGGTCATTTGTCTGATGTTATTTTCCACTATTAACGGCTTAGTTTCTTCATTATAATGAAATAAACATCCAATCATTTTCATTAAAAAATGGTATTTTTCTTCGAGTATCAAAATAACACCTCTTAATGGAAAACCCTTCACTTGAAAAAGTAGATCAGTGAGCTCACTAGTTTCGTTCTCGTATTTTGAAACCAAAAAGTCAATCGTCGTATCAGCAAGAAAAGCATATATCAAAAAACTGTGAAGTTATAATACCTAACCTTCAAACAAATTGTGTCTGTTCATCAATTCAAATTCAATTGGCTCATTAATCAACGAATAGTACAAGTGTTGTGGCTGACACTTCTGTTAAGCAAACACCTATTAATTCCGTTTGTCTAATAGGAAAAGCATCAAACTTGGAATTTATAATGCCTGCATGTAGTCGATGAGAAGCGGAATAAATTGAAAAGCCATTCTTCGTTTCTTGACGACGGAGTGATAATTGCTTAATTTCATGGCTGTGCCAAACGCAGCAATTCACTACTGGTTCAACTGACCTACAGTTAATTTGATCTATCGGTTCAACTGACCTACTGTTCGTCTGATCTACTGGTTCAATTGATCTACTATTCCTCAGATCTACTTAAAAAAGTAGATCAGTGGGCTCACTAGTTCCGTTCTAGTATTTTGAAATGAAAAAGTCAATCGTCGACTCATCGTATCAGCAAGCAAAGCATATATCAAAAGTTATTGTACCTAACCTTCAAACAAATTGTGTCTATTCATCAATTCAAATTCAATTGGCTCATTAATCAACGAATAGTACAAGTGTTGTGGCTGACACTTCTGTTAAGCAAACACCTATTAATTCCGTTTGTCTAATAGGAAAAGCATCAACCTTGGAATTTATAATGCCTGCATGTAGTCGATGAGAAGCGGAATAAATTGAAAAGCCATTCTTCGTTCTCTGACGATGAACAGCCCCCTTGATTATTTCAGAAGTGACGTTCACACCTGCTCCTGGATTAATTAGCACATTTCTGTTAAATAGCTGGATGGAAACAAGTCGAAAGCAGTGCTCAATTTCAGAGCTCCGCAGGAAGCAGGAATTCAATAACGAGAAGGTCGGGGCCGAATTGATGGTTGCAGTATTTCATTTAGTTGGACTTTTAGCAATTTACTGCCTTATTATTTTATCCAGTGACTAGTCAAAAACGATTTATGTCCCGATTTCACGAGCCTTTAGCGCGCCGCCGAATGATTGGGTAATTTTGATTGGTGGGGACAATTGATCCTGAGGGAATTGATTGGCTGCGATCGGGATATAATTGGGAGTGGACAGTGGTAGTGAGATCTTTTTGTGCGCTTTTTCTAGTTACTAAACAGCTTGTTTCGTTCGAATGGAGCGTCCTTTCGTTTTCCCCAAATGTATTTTATTTTTGGCTGTGCATGTACCTGGAGGGTAATTTAAAACAACTCGATTGGAATCACTGATGAAGAATACGAGGTCGAAATTGATTCAGTCTGGTGGTAAATACGATGAATATCGAAAGTATGAAAGAAGGTCCTTCAATTATGTTGATCCTTGAGATTATTAGGGGTTAGATCGTCTTTGTTGAGGATAATACACTGCTCAACAATTGATAGGGATCACTTACTTGTTCTAAATTTATTTCTGAAATATTCGCTCCAAGATTATAAATTTAGTCAGATATCAGAGTATTTTCAGTTGATAATATGGTTCACTTGAGAAAAGAATGAAAAAATGGAAAGTTGGAGAGAAAAAAAGACTTTATTAGGAACACTCAAAATTCTGTGTTTGAATAACATAACAATTTTATGATGAAACCACAAGAAGGCTGAAGTTTCGGTTAAGCTTGTAGGTACTAGCTTAACCGAAACTTCAGCCTTCTTGTGGTTTCATCATAAATGAATGGCTATACATGAAGTTACATTTTTTCGTTTCAGATTCAGAATTCCGAAGGCATCTTGGAGAGGGTTTTCGGTTGGACTCAATAAAGAAGAAATCCTTCAATATTCAAATAGTTTTTAAGTTTTATTTTTGTTGGAACGGCGAGACATGGTTTTTTTCTACTGAGGTTTTTCCCTGAGCTCTGGTATCATACGAAAAAATAGTATGGTACCCCGTTTTGCACTAACCTCAGTTAGGGGTTTCTGTTTTTGTTTCATGTATTGTGTAATGTTATAGAAATGAAATTTTGCGGCCACATGCAAGATGCTTATAAGCTTCTTCATTATTTTGTGGCCATAGTGTTAACAGAAACATAGAAAATTCATTTGATTTTTGTTGTCCATACTATGATGTGCAATGAGCCGCTTTTGCGCGCTAAATCAGATTCGAATATCATGAAAGCTATTGATTTCACTCTAGTCATTAATTAATTCATTTTCCAGTTAAAATCTCAAACCAACCTTGAAATTTTCAAGTTTTCAAATTATCGCGTGTACGATCAGTTGTAAACCTTTATTCAATACACCCCTCACGTACCTCCAAAATCATTAATTATACATATTATCTGTAGGTATAGCAAGGTAGAGCCAACTGCCGTGCCAGTCCATAAGTCTATAATGATTTTTGGCTTACATAAACGACGAATATGCCTATTTAACGTGCCATCCGAGTGAAATACGGTCCCTAGGGATAGATATTTCGACCTGGGCCAGGAACGGCTGGGTCACCATAGTGTAGGTTAAATTCTGACAAAATATTCCCATTCTGTTCGGGGTCAAGTAATTTATTTCTTGGCTAGCGGACCGCCCTGGTCTCACAACGATGGATAATTTTGGTTGGAGAAGAAATCCAAGAAAATTTGGTAGTTTTGATGATTATGAATACCTATTTGTTTTTTATATAAAAAAGAGAAACGTTTATTCCGTTCACTAAAGTTTGAGCGCATAGTAGGGGTTTGTTTATTCATCTGAAGTTGGCAGTATTTGCTGTCATAACGTAAAATAAAGTCAACGTTGCCGAATGTACCGGGTTTTTCACTATAATTTGACCCCTCCTTTAACTTTGTTACTAAGGGAGATACAAAAAGATGTTTCGTATAAAAGTTTCACGAAATCAACTGTGGTTTTTGGATATGAGTCCAGAAACTGAAATATATACAGGGTGGCCAACATATTGTTGGCAACTTAAATTTTTCAAATGGAACACCCTGTATATATTTTTCCATGTTCGGCTAGCTCTTTTCCCCTGGTTCCGGATATGTAACATATGTTGATCTATCTCTTTTATTCTGAGAACCACAGAGTTTCAAATTTTAAGAACGACCTGCCAAGATCTGTAATCATTTTACAAGTGGCAGCAAGTGCGTTAATGAAAATGCTCATTTCTGGAGTTAAAATAACGTCAATGGGAAGATATACAGGATGAACAACATTGAATGCAACTATATTTTTCAAATGGGACACCCTGTCCTGTATATTCTTCCTTTTTTTGATAAGCTATTTCCTCCTGATCTCGAATATAAATGCGAATGCGGATGTGTCTCTTCAATTTCAGAGTTTCAAAGTTTTGAAATGATGACACCTTAAAAAAAAATTTGTGAAACCTACGAAATTATTAATATCCAAACAATCTACTTAAAATTATTATTTTATAATGAATACTTAACAATTACTTAACCAATGAAAAATGATAAACTATGGTACTATGGTAAGAATAACATCAACTAAAGAAATTGCTCAAAATGACCACCTTCATTCAATACACATAGTTCATATAGTTGTCTCAAGTTGTTTAGACTATTTTTAATAGCATTATTATGGCTCTGATTCAAGTCAGAAATTAAAGCTTCAAAATTTTGTTCCTTATCATTATTCGTTGTGCGTTGACGGGATTAGTTCCGAATTATGGGTTTAATATTGGTTGACTTATATTATTATTATTATTATTCTCCGCTTTCATTGATTGTCATTATTGCTAAAGTAAATCAAATTGGCCACTTAAATATTCACGAACTTCCAAAACTCTATGTCAGATGGTTATAGAAATTTGAAACTCTGTGGTGCTCAGAGTAAGAAAGATAGACCAACATTTGTTACATATTCGAAATCAGGGGAAAAATAGCTAACCAAATATGGAAAAATATACAGGGTGTTCCATTTGAAAAAATTAAGTTGCCATCAATATGTTGGTCACCCTGTATATATTTCAGTTTCTGGACTCATATCAAAAAACTTCAGTTGATTTTGTGAAACTTTTATACGAAACATTTTTTTGTATCTCCTTCAGTAACAAAGTTAAAGGGGGGGTCAAATTATAGTGAAAAACCCGGTACCCGGCCTCGTCCGACGAGCTTGCAAGTTATCAGAAAACTCTATGCTAGATTGATAACATTGCGTATAAATCTGACAAGAAAATAAACAACATAACCTAAAATTTGAATATAGGTTTACAGTGGAATATGCCAAATTGTCATGACCAACCGACGGCTCAATCTTTCGTGAACAGACAATATGAAATGGCATATCTATTGATTACTCGAGAAAACCATTCAAAAAATCTTAACACTACACCAAATTATAGAATCCTTGCCATCTAGAAATAATTCCTCTAGAAAATTCGGCAGTTTTCGATTATTCATGAGAATGAATAGAAAATGAATATTTTCCCGTCTATCTGGAAATAAAAAGTGAGTTTGATATGTGTACGAAATTGAACGTTAATGACACATTTTAACGTGCAATCGTCATAGGCAACCGAACACAAAGCATTAGAAGCCATACAAGTAATGTCAAAACTCTACTGAAACATAGAAATTTTTATTATGCCAAATGTATGTCGTGTGCCAAATGAGAATGTATTTCAATCAAAACTTATTTATTCTCAATTCATAGTGAGGTGGGCGGAAAAATCATATAATCAACTATTTTATTGATGGTCTTAAATTTTTAATGGGCTCACGCGTTAAAATATCTTGACCATTAGTCGATATGTCATTAATAACCTAGTTGATTACCTGAATAACTATTTCCGTCGACTTCAAAATGAAAGATGGGTTCAACGTATACCAAATTGATCAATAATGACCTATTTAATTGCTCAACTTCTACTATTTTAGTGTGGAATTGTCATATTCGGGGTGTCCATTCTCGGGATCACTTGTTCGACGAACGTATAAGGAAATTGAAATAATTATATCCGTTCTAAATGAATGTGAACATTCATCAAGTAATGAAGTAATGGACGATATATTAAAGAAATGGAGGTAATTCGAACTATTCTTTCGATTTTACTAGCTCATGAACGAGTTATCCAGAGAATTGACACCCAATATTCCAATCAAAAATTTATTCACAATTCTTTACGGGCTTGACAGAAAAATCTTGTAATAAACTCATTCATTACTCAAACGATTCAAGGTCTCGAACTGTTGACGCTCGCGCACCAAAATCAATGTAATTAATAAACTAGTTGATTAAATCCCTTTTTTCGCCAAACTCGAAATAAAAGGCGATTTTAATGTGTACGAAATTAGCATTAATGACCCATTTTAATGCTCAATTTTTAAGCCATTTTAATATGCAATCCACATGGCAACCGTACACAAAGTATTCAGAAGCACTACGAGAAATGTCAAAACTCTACTAGAACATAGAAACATAAAAATTTATATTTGTCAATTGTCAATTTGTTTTATACAAAATTAGTATTGAGATCGGCGGAAAAATCTAGTAATCAACTCGGTTATTAATCTAGCGACTAAGGGTCTCGAACTATTAAAGCGTTCGCTCCGCTCACGCTTTAAAATATCTTGATCATTAGTCGCTGTCTTTAATAATCTAGTTAATTAAATAACTATAGTATCACTCCCAAGTCCTACACCAAATTTGGAGTTATAGCCTTATTGCTCCACCAATGAACGAGCTCAGGGCTCTTCTTAAATTTTTCATTGGAATTGAATCAATCAATCATCAATCGCTGAAATTATAACCAAACCAAATTCGTTCAATAGAACATAATTAGAGATAATTGGAAGGACACACAATTCCTTCTAAAAATTGATGATAAAAGAAGCGTAGGATCAAGTAAATATTCTTAGATTCGTGTAGAATCGATTTTTGGTTGCTTTAAATATCTCAGAGTATGACATTGTCTCAAAACTGAAGTGAAAAGACCACCGTTTTCTCGACATATAAAAAAAAGTTGTCATTTCTTTGTTCAACCCATATCACCATACAAAAAAACGACATGTTACATAAGGTACGAACCTACATCTTGACCTTCTCGTTCATCTACCATCTCCAACCCCATCACAAGGAGGGTTGCAGACCAGACATTCAATCAAGATCGCAGCATTAGATCTGATGATAAGGGAGATTGGAAAGTATAAGAAACAAAAAAGTTGTAAAATGGAGCTTCAATGGCGACTCTAGAAAATATCAAAGTGGAAGTGAATAATTTAAAGTTTTGTTTTATGTATCAGTGCCTGGAAGATAAAAGCAGGATTGTTCCCGTTAAATTAAAAAGTCTCTAGAACCAGTTTTTGAATGGGGGTTTTTATTTCTTTTCGGAAGTCCTATAATGAAAGTCTGAAAAAGTGGAATAGAATTTAATGAGAGATGTTACTGGCACTTTTCTATTTCATTCTGGAAATGGAACTCAATATTACGCATTCAAAATAGTCATGTTGAGGAAAATATATATTAATTAGATTCCCTAGCTTTCTCGTGAATGTATAATAAAGGAAAACGTTTCGAATCAGAGATGAAAAAACTAATGCGTTTCGAAGTCAGATTTCATCATTTTTCAGCAATTCAGATTGGAAAAATTCAATTTCAAGTTGAATTTCAATGAGAAACAATCAGTGAGTTTGAGGAAAATAGTTTTGAGAACTAACAGAAAAATTTGAGAGGTCTTGAGCAGGTGTTTGGGAACTCTCGTTCATTGGTGGAGCAGTAATGCTCAAAATTGTGTGAAGGACTTGAATTTGATACTGAATATATTAATGCAAAATCTCAACACGATTGTATTCTGGAAATTATCCAGAAAATGAGATATGTGCGATAACTACAAATATCAAAATGCTATGGTTCTGAAATCAGAATCCTTTTGAAATTAAACATGATCATTAACTTCGCAAACTTACATCCTCAAACTCGGTTTCATTCCAATCTAAATTTTGGGTATTCTTTTTTTCGACTTCACGAAAAACAACTAGCAACTTTACCATAACGTTATTTCAGAAGAACAAAATTTAACGTTAGAGGAGAAGGATAACCACAAAAACCATCATCACAAATCAGATATCTTGTAGATCAATCAATCAATTGATAATTATTTAATTATCACTCAAATCCAGATATCATCACTCCAATTCTTCCCTTAATTGGATACTGATTTTCAATATCGAACATTTTCCGGAATCCCATGATTGACCCAATTTCTCCCTCCCTTTCTTTATCAATATCCTGGATCCCAGTTGTTCCCGCAAATGAAAATCCCCCCAAATTGCTGAATTCTGTCTTGCAATAACTGCTTTCATTCCTCATTCTGACCGGAATAAATTTTCGATTCTCATCAATATTCTTGGCTCACAACTCACAACAGTGCAGGTAAAATTCGTTGTCATTACCAATAAATATTCAATTCCATAATGATGCAATTTGAATGAATAAATCGTTAGTTACCGTAACTATAAACATGGTTATTACTGCCTTAGAAGTCATATTAAACAATTATAATAAATAATGCAAAATCTGAGCACAATCAGAATTAAATTCTGAAAATTATTCAAAACATTTAATATGCAAAAAAACGATAACTGAAAATATCCAAATCTAAAGTTTCTATTAGAATTTCATGATTTCGATAGATATTATGGTTGTATTCAAGCAACTCTCACAATTTTTGAGTACCTACTGCATTGAATTGGTACTGAACATTCAATTGCAAAATTTCAGTCCAATCGAATCGACAAATGAATCATTTGACAAAATTAATAATTTTGATCTCCTGAAACTGAATACTCATACTGCAGAAAAAATGCATAAGAACTATTTTTGGGATGAGTCAGATGGAATCATGTAGGCCTATGTTCAAAAAGTACGGAATATTAACACTGTATCCTTAATTCATATATGAGTCAATAGTGTTTGTGATTGATAAATATGAACAGTTGAGCTATGTATATGAAATTTGGGCATGATCATAACACCAGAGGAAAAAACTTTCTATTTGAAAAGAAGCCAAATTCTACTTATCTACAGAACAATTTAACATATAGCTTATTGTGGAATACATTGCCTGTAAATTTCAAGAATAAATCAAGTCGAGTACAAAAATCCATTTTTAAAAAATTTCTGATTGAGAATGCATATAATAGTGTGGAACATTTTTTAAATGAGAAAAATTTTGAAGAATTATGTTAGTTAAGGCATGTTAATTATATATTTTCTGTTTGACATGATCTATGATCTACACCTGTACGGTAATTTGATTGAATAAAGTCTATCTATTTATCTATCTATCTACTTTTCTGAAAAATCCTCTCTCACCTTTGAGGAGGACTCAAACGTCTGGATGCATATGCATGATTGAATCGAATTTGATTTTCTCTAGAACACATCCTTGTTCAGAATTGGTCGAGCATTAAGCTGCTCAACAATATTAATCGCCAATTAATGTAAATCCAATCAGACGAAGCAAACAGTTCTGACCGATTGGGGCAGGCAGTGGAGCTAATGCATTGTTAGAATTCCGATACATTGTTTGATTATGTTAATTCTGCACAAACAGACGCATAAACTATGAAGAAAATACGGATTCGATAGTTTGATCGGTGATTCGCAAGTTTATTTGGACTACATTCATGAAAGCTAAGCCGGAATTTGTCATTTGTCAATTGAAGTCCTGATTAATAAAATAAAAAATATTAGAAAAGCCCTGAGCAGGTGCTTCTGAGCGCTGGTTCGTTGGTGGATTTTACCTCGAAATTCTATATAGGACTAGCTTTTACCCGCGACTTCGTCCGCCTACCGAACCTCTAAGTTAGAAAAGTGATCAAATACTAACTTGAAGTCTTAGTAACACTCAGTTAAAAAAAACATCAAAATCATTTCAGTAGCTATGGCGTCATGCGCTTCTTGACACGATCACGCTAGATTTCCGCGGGAATGAGGTATTTTTCCGCCGTAAAAAGTAGACTGTCCGTGCCTAGGATCCTATCTTTATATTAACCAAGTCTTATAAAAATCCGTTCAGACGTTAAGGCGTGAATGAGGTAAACTTTTAAAACAAACGTTTAAAAATCACTAACTTAATTAGTTTTCTGCCTACTGCCTACGCCTTAAGTACGATAGCATGAATATTAATAGCCCATATCCTTTTCTAGGTTACTATCTATCACCTAACTAAATTTCATCAAAATCCGTTCAGCCGTTTAGGCATGATAGAGCAAAACTCCCAGCAAAAACCATAAAAAAATCAACTCAATTCAGTTTTCTGCCTACTTAGTACCCCCTAAGTACGATGACGTGATCATTTTGATCTTATATCCGTTTTTAGGTAACCATCTATTACCTTACTAAATTTCATCAAAATCTGTTCAGCCGTTTAGACGTGAAAGAGCAAAAGTCCCAACAAAAAGGACTAAAAATCACTAACTCAATTTAGTTATCTGCCGACTGCCTACCCCCTAAGAACGATGGCGTGATTATTTATAGCCTTTGACCATTTCTAGATTATCATCTATCACCATACCAAATTTCATCAAAATCCGTTCAGCCGTTTAGGCGTGAAAGAGTAACAGACAGACAGACAGAGTTACTTTCGCATTTATAATATTAGTATGGATTTATACTGAATATATGAATGCAGAATCTATGCACTATCTGTATTTTTATATTCTGAAAATTATTCAAAGAAAGATTAACATACTCACACTCGATTTCATTTCAATCGAATGTTTTTTCATTTCAATATTAGAATTTTATTTGTTATCACGATAGACTTTTCTATGGCTGTTTTAACGCAACTTTACTGCTTGTACGTTTTTATTTTTTCCGAGAAAAGTATCGACTGTATCGAAATTTTGCAAAAGACTTTTTTTCTCCAGAATTGAATGGAAAACCATAAGAGAATTTTATTTTTCGAAAATCTATCCCACGAAAAAAAATTTCAAACACAAATCATGAGGGGTTGTTATTTTCAACCCCTTATAATGAAGGTATGATATCTAAAAAAATATATAAATATTATGTATAGTTTTATGACTCAGTGTTCTTAAGAAGCCGTAAAAAATTAAAAACTGTCAACTCGTCATCGCCTTCCAAGGGCTGTGTCTTGGAAAAAAAATTTTATTCTTCAAAAATCTATCCCACGAAAAGAATTTTCGAACGATTTGTTATTTTCAACCCCTTATAATAAAGTTATGAGATCTAAAAACTTTGTGTGAGTAACATCTACTAAGTGCTTCATATTATGTATAGTTTTATGACACAGTTTGTTTTAAGACTTCTATAAAAAATTAAAAACTGTCAACTCGTCATCGCCTTCCAAAGGTTGTACCTTAGAAAGGAGGTCGATTTCGAAAAAAAATTTATTTGTTTCTCATTTGTAAACGTCAGTTTCCAAAAACACAATATTAATCAAGAAAGTTTATTTTATCAAGTCACTAACTTGTAAAATTGACAGTCAACTTGTAAAATTTTTACAAGTTAGTAGTATTATTTACATTGATAGTTGTCAAGGACTTGCTTCTAATTTAATTCATCCTTCTAATTTCAGAGTTCCTGGAACAAGTGTATTTCTCAATAAACGTTCTCAAACTATTCAAAAACGATATTCGTACCTTGTTTTATTCGTATCTATTTGTTTTCCTTCTCAAAATTGCAAATATCCTAGAGGTTTTTGACCTGTAAACTCACTGACAGTTGTAACGTACTTGCTTCTAATTTCATTCATTCTTTTAATTTCATCGTTCCTGGAACAAATATTTTTAGTAATAAACGTTATGAAACTATTAAAAAACGATATTCATACCTTGTTTCATTTGGATCTGGCCTTTTTCGTCAGAAATGAGCAAATATTCTCGAAGGACTTCCCTTTCGTAAAGCCACTGACAGTTGTCATAATTTTCCGATGTCATAAATAATCATAAATAATCCATAGCTTACGACATTTGCGACAAATTATTGAGATTTTTTTGAAATTTATCTAACCTTTTTACAAATGAGAAACAAATAAAATATAAAACAATACACGCAAGTTAACGGGTTTCACTGGCTCAAGGAGGTAACTGACTCGCCTGCGGCTCGTCAATTATATCCTCCATTCGCCAGTAAAAACCCTCTTACGTTGCTAGTAATGTTATATACTATATTTGAACTACCCCTGCTTTTTTTCATCATTAAATCATTTCCCTGAGTCCCTCGCACAGAGACCCTGTATATTTCAGTCACATGATACTGATAACAATTCTAAAGAGCCAACAACCTAAAAAACCTGAGGTAAAAGTAACAATTCTTCGTTCTTTCGTGTAATACAACTTGTTCCAAAAAGATTTCATATTTATCACGGTTATTTTTTCGAGAAATTAACGGTGGCAGTGTTCCTTAAGTGCTCATTTATCCTCATTAAGCAAATTAACAAGGATACTGCACACCTGAACCTTATCGTTTTTGCGACGGCACTAATATTCCATTCTGCATTACAATTTTTAATGTGTAACGTTACGTCTTTAGAACCACATTAATGCGGTTCATAACAGTTGTAAGTACTCAACTTGAGGGACTCTGAACTCGACAGTATAAATTATAGTTGAATGTTTCCAGTTTTATTCCGAAAACTGACAGATGGAAGGTATAAATCCCGAATGAAGGAGGTAACAACAGGTTGTTCTGAAAGTTTTAATCCACAAATAGCTTGAATTCATTCGTTCGTGAATTAGTATTTGCGGTTTCAGGTTTGGCTTATTCGGTTCATCACGTTTAGATAGTTTTTGTTTGGATTTGTTGATGGAACATTTATTGGATTACTATTTGAGCTATTTCCATCATAAAGTTTGTCATTGTAGTAGTTTATTAATCGCTTGACGAACGGGTTGAATACAAGATTTTTCCAAAGACCTCATTACGAATTGGGTATGAATTCTTGATTGAAATACATTTTTATTTTTCATAAGAGATATGTCACCCTCTATTTAGAGCTCAGTGTCATCGGCATGACTTCAAAACAATATCGAATGTTCTAGAGTTTTGAACCACTATTTCAAGCTTTATGGATAAGAACTTCACAATGGAGTAGTGTCGAAATTGTTCCATTTTGTGGACTCTCAATTCAAATTGAATATGTGGAACAGATTCGGAATGTATGTACGAAATTGGAACCTTATCATGAATTAAATACTCGAAATATAAAATCAAATGAACTCTGAAACTCTTGGATTGATGAGGTTATCACCAATGAGGTAGGCAAGAAAACTAAGGTCTTTTTAATCTGGGTTCCTGGCCATTCGGGAATCAAAGGTCATGAAGAGACCAATACACTTGCCAAAGAGGGCGCACGAAGTCACTCATTGGCCCAGAACCCTTCTGTGGTGTAGGTAAATGTACCTATAAGAAGGATATTCTGGAAGAGGAGAAAGCCGAGAGGAAAAAACTCTGGCGGAATCTCCCAGGGATGGATCATTCCACTAAGTTTCTTCGAAACTTTGAAACAGCAAGATTCAAAAGATATCTGGATCTTGGTAAGAAACAATTACACCTCCTCACTGGCTTTCTTATAGGACACTGTCACCTCAGGAAGCACCTGTTAAGGATGGGATTATCAGACACTGACGAGTGTTGGTACTGTGGGTAGGAGGAAGAAACCCCCATTCACCTAGTCACGGAATGCTTTGGCATGGCGAGCCTAAGGAGAGAATGCCTTGTGGGAGAAACTTGTAAGAGTGAGGAACTAGCCACGTTGAAGCCTTCATAGATATTGGATTTCATCAGATCTCTGGAACTGGAAAGCGAGCTGTGAAGGGTTTGGTCAGACAAGCCCTGTATGGGGGCACAATAGAACTTGAGGTCGCAGTGAACTTTAACTCCTTTTTAAACTATAACTAACCTATGAGATTATCAACTCGATGAAATAGATTCACGAACGTATATATCATATATTTTGAAGTGGGAAATTCCTACGATTCATTCAAAATATGAAAAATCACAATTTCACAACAAATAACTCGCCACCATTAACTGCAGGATCATCAATTATCAGTGCAGCTTCTAAGGTGGCGTAAATATACCGTAATAGAATCTACACACAACAAAACTGATTCTCCCAATTCGCCCAAGCCATAATATCTTTTGAGGGGCTGAGGAGCCTAAGAGTATTGATTATAATCCTAATCATCATAACCATAATCATAATCAAACAACCCTCACAGAATCTAACTTCATCCATCAATAACATCCCAAAGTTGTACGGACATCTAGTGTATTCTCTCCCCTCTTTCTCCTAATTCTTGGAAGCTCATATAATGATGGAGTCAATACACAAAATGAGGATCAATCCATCTTATCCTATCGCACTCCAGTCTCGAGGACAAAATGAATATTCGAAGAATTCCTGTGCCCTACACAGATTTCTGTTTATTGGGTAATAAATATTGGATCCAGCGCGAGAGAAAACCAATCAATGCCTCTAAGATGGCAAAATTCAAAACAAGACAGGGCACAACACCGATAGACATCTATCTTGCATCGGGAGCAGTGGCGTACGAGGAAAAATATTTTCAAAGGAGTAGGAGAAAGAAACGTTGTGGGCGAGACATAGTAGGTATGATAGTTATATAGTTATAGTTCAAAAAGGCATTACAGTTCACTGCGACCTCAAGGTCTATTGTTCTCCTTTACAGTGCTAGCTGTTCTGAACACACCCTTTGCAGCTCGCCTTCCAGTTCCAGAGATCTGATGAAATCCAAGATTTGTGGAGGCTTGAACGAGGCTAGTTCCTCACTCTTACAAGTTTCTCGCCCAAGGTATTTTCTCCTTATGCTGCCAATGACAAAGCATTCCGTGACTAGGTGAATGGGGGTTTCTTCCTCTTCCCCACAGAACCTACATTCGTCAGTGTCCGATAATTCCATCATCAACAAAAAGCCAGAGGGGAGGTGTAATTGTTTCTTACCAAGATCCAGATGTCTTCTGGATCTTGCTGTTTCAAAGTTCCGAAGGAACTCTGTGAAATGATCCATCCCTGGGAGATTCCGCCAGAGCTTTTCCTTCTCGGCTTTCTCCTTCTCCAGAAACTCCTTCTTATAGGTACATTTACTTATACCACAGAAGGGTTCTGGGCCAATGAGTGACATTCGTGCGCCCTCTTTGGCAAGTGTATTGGCCTCTTCGTTTCCTTTGATTCCCGAATGGCCGAGAACCCAGGTTAGAAAGACTTTATTTTTCTTGCCTACCTCATTGAGTTTGTTCCGGCACTCCCAGATCATCTTTGAGTCGATGACGTAGGATCTCAGTGCTTCAATAGCAACTTGACTATGGCTATTTCGCACTTTTTTCATTCTTTTCTAACATTTTAGAGATAGGAAGGGACATTTTGCAACACCCACATAGATATGTGATATGTACAGGGTCTTTATAAATGATTGTAACAGCGCAGTTGGCTTTGGATTGCAGAATACCAATCTCTAACCAATCAGAGCATAGCATGATCATATAATTCTGTGGTTTGCATTATCCAAAGCCAACTGCGCTGTTACAACCATTTATAGAGACCCTGTTGTTTCCTTATACGAAGACTTTTGGCCAAAGGTGCGTAATAGTGATGCCAACCAAATAATTCGGTCTCGATTTTTCAGTGATGATCAGTAGTAATGGCTGTATATTCATGCGCCAAATAGTATCTTAAAATGAACCCCCAAGAGGGCGCATATCTACATCACCACGGACAGCCAGTCCAAAATGAGATCCCTTTATGATGTAGTGACTTTAATCTCTCTGTTGTTTGTCGAAAATGTCATGTACTGGTATATTGTTTTTAATTTTTTTTACTTTTGAACTTGACATTGATACATCTCTAAGACCTTGTGTCCTATTAGCTCTAGATTCTAATATGCTTGTACTGTCTGTAGTTTGAATACTGAATAAAGCCTTATAACAACCGTCAGCAATGGAATTGAATGACAGAAAAACCCTCTAAATAAGCAGCCAAACATCATTTGTACCGTAAAGGAAATTCAAGAGATGAGATTTGCAGACTTTGTAGAACATGAGCAGGAACAACTTAACACAAAGGGTATCCAAGTGTCGAGAGCTGGCTGGCCCAAAAACAATTTATACGGGAAAAACGGTATGAACACTCAAGAGTTAACAGCCAAGGCTTCTAATGAGGTTGTCGGTTTTATCAACGCCGAATTGTCGAACTCTGCTCCCAATCTCACCTCCGCCACTGCTCAGGGGGACAAACTCACCCTTCCCCCTACAAAGGAGCCTCTTACTCTTCGTGATAAAATCGTCAATAGTGAAATAAGTGTCAATATCGAGGAGCGACGCCTGGGCGTCTGACAATAAAAAATTCTCGACATAAATTGTTCGTGTCACTGCGCTGCCCTTTTTATATGTCACAGTCCCTCTCTCTTCACCTCTCTTCGTCTCCTTGGGAACATTTTTAGTAACGGTGATTTATTAACGTGTTGACATTACCTTAATGTGACAGCGTCTGAGAAATGCATCTTTGTTCTGCATTCCAGCAGTTGAGCGTGGAGATATTGGCTACTTATTTAAGAGGACGGCAGATGGCGCTTGGGTTAATCAAGCTTGAGGTTGATAAATTTTCATCTTCTATGAAAATTCTTCGTATCTTATGATATTTTGGTTTTTTTCATATGAGAATATAAGGAATGATTCTGAAATGATGAAAATACCTGTAGAAATTCAATTTCTCAGAGAAGAAATTGATTTTTCACATAGCATATATGAATTAATTTAAGCTATTAGACTGGAACTGTTTGATAATCTCAAGCGTTCTGAATACTTGAAGCAAGGGTGGTTAGGATGTGAGGCTGACGCCACTTACACGTTACTAAAACTGAAAAACTTCTTGTATCATCTCCAATGTTGAAGCTTCGACCTTGAATTGACATTTTGGCAAGAGATATTGGGGTGAGAAGGTGAATTTGACCAGATCTGATCATTTTTAGAGTTCAACCGTGTCTGGCAATGATGACGATATTTCACACGGCGATTCTATTGGTAGTAGTTCCTACTTCTACTGAATACGTTAAGCTAGGGTGGTCCAAATATAGAGCTGATGCTACGAAGATTCCGTTAAAACTCGTACCAAAATCGTAATGCGGTATATGAGTTTCATTAGGATCGTCTCAAGAAAATACGAGGGCAGTTCAAATATAAACGAGATTCTCAGGCACAATAGTGGGAGAAGAACATTCCTGATTTTCTGTTGTTGGGTAGGTTTGTCAGGAGAAAGGGAAGCACGTCGGATTGCCTCATCGACCCTCTCGGTGTCCACTGTGACGATGTTTGAGCAAGATGTTCCTCCGTCAATTGCGCAACGCATTGTTCTCTCCACTCCTTACACGCTTATTTAGACTCTAGGGTGTAGTAGTGCACCCATGTTCAATCACAGGTGATAATGTGAGTGAGAAATTGGTCTCAGTTCCTGAGATCCTGCAAGAAGACGCCCACACACCTGAAAACGTTACAATTTCTGGTCAGCTGTGAGAAGGCGATAAAACCACCTGGCGCAACCCTTACGGTACCCTTGCTTCTTTGTGAGTACTTATTGAGTAGGTGCTCCCATAACTTATCCTGACCTAACTTGCAATTTTAGAAGTGGTACGAGGTTTGTCGTCTTTAATAAGCCGTAGAACACTACTGATGTTGTTCGCTGCGGTTATGGCTCTCATTTTCAACACAATCACGACCCTCCACTAACTGTTTATGCCATGCAAACACTCTGGCTCGCGGCACTGTCTCTTCTCCGAACATCGGCAGTCAATTTTGGCCAGTTTTTCGACTTCTGTGGCAAGAAACTTGATTACCACACGTTGCGCAATTGACGGAGGAACCTCTTGCTGAAACATTGTCACAGTGGACACTGAGAGGGTCGATGAGGCAATGTGACGTGCTTCCCTTACTCCTGACAAACCTACCCAACAACAAAAAATCAGGAATGTTCTCCCTCCACTATTGTGCCTGAAAATCGAAAAGTCTCGTTTATATTTGAACTGCCCTTGTAGAGCATCGACGTTGGTTCGACATTTTATTGAGAGAGTCATGGGCATTGGCAAAGTGAGTTCTACTAGATCTGATCACAGTGATCACTCTCAAAATTTTACCCAGTGTCTGGAGATGATAACAGTTTTCACACAGCGATTCTTATTGGTACAAGTTCCTACCACGGAACTTAAGTTATTGTGGGAGAAGAGCAATAATATCAACTAATGTAATGATTTGAAGGATAATGGTAAAGAATCTGTGAGAAATTGACGGAGCTCAGAGCAGCTCCAAGAGATCTGAGAGATTTGAGTCAGAAAACGCGAGAGTTGGAGAAAAGTCCAAAGAGCTAGACGTATATTAACCTATTGTTCCAAATAGAGTCCAATTCAATTCATCACCCCCCTAAAACGATCGAAAAATAAGAACGAATCGTTGATAACACATCGAAAATCACCGAAACAAATCGACCCTCCTAAGTGCTAATATAACCCTTATCGAGGTCCAATACAAAAAAAGCGTGAAAGCTAATGAAGCGCCGCCGCTGCACCTACCCCAGAGATTAATGAGATTATTTTTGTTTCGGATTTTTCGCATCGAGACCGACCTCTTGAACGCAAATGATATGGTGGACTTTAAACACTCGTGACTGCTGGATTTAACATGCGAATTTCGCTTTATAGCAGCGCGTGAAAAATGGTAATTCTGTTTCGAAACACAAATCTACTGCTCACAGACCCGTTCTCGCTTCAGATCCAA
Source organism: Propylea japonica (assembly GCA_013421045.1). NCBI lineage: Eukaryota > Metazoa > Arthropoda > Insecta > Coleoptera > Coccinellidae > Propylea > Propylea japonica. The sequence goes on along the minus strand of CM024241.1, from coordinate 10,198,889 downwards.
CGTAACGATACGCGGGGATTACAGAAATTAAGCTCAGTATACGCTTTTTTATATACGTAATAGAATAAGAGGCATAATTTCAGATTATCAATAGGTGTAATTTCTGGAATTCATTTGGTGACCATTGTCGAGGTGAAAAATAACATACAAAGGCTCTTTATTCTTTTCCAATATTCATACCAGGTACTTTTCAAAATACAGCTCTTGGAAGGCGAACACGAGTTGACAGTTTTTATTTATTTACGCCTTCTTAAAAAGACTGAATCATAAAACTATACACAATATGAAGCACTGAAGGCTGAAGGACTTCGGTCGCTGGCCTATGACTCAGGTGGTCAATAAATTACTGTTATTATTATTATTATTATTATTATGAAGCACTGAGTAGATGGTACTCACAAAAATTTTTATTTTATTTTTAGGGGTTGAAAATAACAACCCCTATGATTTTTGTTCAAAAATTGTTTTCGTGCGATAGATTTTCGAAAAATAGAATTCTGTTATGGTTTCTCATTCAATTCCTTAGAAAAAATGTCTCATGCAAAATTTCGATACAGTCGATATTTGTCTCGGAAAAATATGAATTTACAAGCAGTTATGATCACTGTTCATTCCATTTCATCGTATAAGTATTCCATAGAATTAATATTCTAAGATATTGTATGTCTATGACAAGAAATAAATATTTTCTATGAATCTTTCTAAAGGTTTAATTACTTATTTCTGGAAAAAAATTATATCCGTGATTATTCAGTTTCACAAATAAAACTTTCTTTCGATTGATAAGCATAATTGACGAAACCTATTTTGAGTATAAACAATATAGTCCGAGAGCTGGCACGAATTTTAGGGTAGGTATTTGAGGCAAGCTGAAAACTTGTCAGATACCTCTCCTATTATATCCCAACTCGGGATTGCAGACCTGCCTGGTGAGTAGCGGGGCTAAATCAACCCCTACATTTTTAAAAATATTTTTTTTCTTCCCAAAAATATATTTGAGGCAATACGCAATTTATATATGTTGGAGTGTAATGCTTTATATATACTAGAAAAAATAAGCCAGATAATTTAATCGGGGTTTTAACATTGCCAGACGCGTGCGAAAATATTTTGCAAAAAATTATAAAAATGTTTTTAAGGCAGCTTGAAATTTTAATGGAGTGTTACTTATAACTAAAAAATAAGATTCCCAAAAAGACAGATCATTTCGGTAGGGCTTTCTACCTGCCAGGCCATTAAAAATGTAGGGATTGATTTAGGCCCGCTACTCACCAGCCAGATCTGCAATCCCGAGTTGGGATATAATAGGAGAGGTATCTGACAAGTTTTCAGCTTGCCTCAAATACCTACCCTAAAACTCGTGCCAGCTCTCCTACTAATATCTTAGAATATTCATTCTATGGAACATACGATGAAATGAAATGAACAGTGATCATAACTGCTTGTAAGTTTTTTTATTTTTTCCGAGAAAAGTATCGACTGTATCGAAATTTTCTGAGACTATTTTTTTCCAGATTTGAATGGAAAACCATAAAAGAATTTTATTATCTAAAATCTACCCCACGAAATCAGTTTTCTAAGGAAAATCATAAGTAATTGTTATTTTCATCCCCTAATAATAAAGTTATGTCATCGAAAAAATTGTGTGAGTAACATCTTCTTAATGAATCATAATATTATGTATAGTTTTATGACTCAGTGTTTTTTAGAACTCCTAAAAAAATTAAAAACTGTCAACTCGTCATCGCCTTTCAAAGGCTGTATTTTGGAAAGGAGGTCGATTTAAAAAAAGTTATATGAACTACACCTACTTTTTTCAACGAGGAATCATCTCCCAAAGTCCCTCGCATTTGTTAACAAACATCCTGTATTTTGAACTATCTAACTCCAACTAGAGACTTCCGCCAGTGTGTCATTTGAAGGAACAAGCGCTCTAAACGTTCTTTTCCACCTCCAAAAGTGAAGAACAAACCCGCAGGGCATTTCAACGTAATCTTTCACACTAAGAGTCCGCGCAAATAACACTTTAATATCCGTAAATCAAATAGACAGAGCAACCATTCATATTTGGATATCCCGAGTTAGGATTCTCATTAAAACGGCCAAAGAGAGAGAACCCATTCCACTTTCTCGTAGAAACGCTCAAAAAGCGGGAATTACTCGGTTCAATGAGCGGACAATCTATCCTGTTCCCTTCGAGATTAGGAAGGGAGAATGGGAGACCACGCTGGGAGAGACGATGTTTCTCCCCAGGAGGTCTCATTTACACTCCTAATCATATCTCGAAATGAACTTCTCTCTCTTGGTCTCCTTTCTATCCGTTTTCCGCGAGTTTCGCATCTGCTTTTCTTTCCAGATATCCAATTGTTTTGGCAGTGGCGGCTGCTCAAAGGAGGAGGCGGCCGGGCCCCCCTTAATTTCACTGCATTTAAATCCATTTTAAATTCAAGTTCAAATGAAAAATAATCACATTTTGATACTGTATTATTTCCATCATTTTATCTACTATACAAATCAACATACCGATTTGGAAATTCACATCGAAAACATACGATATACAATCATCAGACAGAGAATTTTTCCCTCCAGTTGCACAGATGAATAGGCGAGATAATCAAGTGCGATAACTGAATGAATTCAACTGTCTTATTGCAATAATCTAGTCTTGTCTCTCTCTTATCGCAGTATGGTAGGGAACCCGCACTACACGTATAGAATTTTTGATTTGTCAGGCTGCCCGTAATACTCGATTCAAGTATTTACTGTTGCCTACCATACTAAAGAATTACTCTCCTCTCAACGATAAGAGAGAGACAAGACTAGAATATTGAAGTAAGACAACGGAATTCAGTGTGTTACAGCACGTGATTGTCTCGACTATTCATCTGTGCAACTGGAGGGAAGAATTCTCTGTCGGATCCATTGTACATCGTATATTTCAGATGTGAATTTCCAAACCTGTATGTTTATTACTCAGCGATCTAAGATATTCATACATTATCCGCAACTCACAATACAGCCTATCGAATAGCAGGCAAACCGCTTAGTGAAGGAGGCTCGCCTCCACGAGTCGAGATTCGTTAGAATGTAACATTTCAAACTTCTTCAAATGAACGGTGCTGGAACCACTCAAAATTAAAGCTGTAGATCACGTGTCGGAGGCCCGGCTCCGCGGCATTCTTTCGCTCCTAGGCGAACGTGCTTGGCCGAACTGAACGTCCGATCGGCGCGAATGAACCCCGGCGATCGTAAATGGAGATCAGCTGTTGTTTTGATTCCTTTCCTTTTATTAGCGAAGTGTTAATCCTCTCAGCGTGCGGTTTGTGGTTTTGTGACATTTTTCGGAAAAGTTTGTAGGTAAGATTTTAATATTTCAGCAAGAAAAATGGAAACAGAAACAAGAAGTGAAAATTATAATGCAAATAGTGAATTTAAATATCCTGTAGATTTCATTTCAAATAATAAATTGAGTAAAATGCATAACGATGATAAAATTGAGACTCCTCGACCAGCAATGCCAAATTTAATTATTAATCTGCTCCTAATCGTTCGTTCTGCGTAAAATGGTATAATAAATACAATACCAGAGGCTGACTGGAAGACCAGTTCGAAATAAATTATTATGTTGGTTGCATGGTCTCCGGCCTCCTCTGATTGAAATCTCACGAGCCGCCACTGTGTTTTGGTCGACGAAGTCCCTGGGGTTGGAATCGGAGGTCTGAGCTAGAAACACGAGGGATTTGTCATTTTGAGGTCTCTTGGTACGGTTATTCGGTCTCTTTTTGCAATTTACCTGATTGATATGGATGTCATTGAAGAAGTTTGTTTTATATTTGACAGTTGTGAGTTGGTTTCTCGAATAAGAAACATCATGGAATGTCAACACTGCCATTGTTCTGATATGATTTTTCGGCGCCCAAGATGGCTTTTTTGCTGGTAATTTAGAGAGTCGGACATGTCACCAGAAGACTCGAATTCAATCCCAGACTAGTAAAGAAATTTTCACGACTGTTATAAAATAGAGATCTTCTTATTCCTTATTTGATCACAATATATTAGTATTGCATAGTGTCAGTTGCAGGAACGTCCATTAAAATTTAAAGGTCCATTAAACTCTTAATCCTCCATTATTACAAGGAACTAATGGAGGATTAAGGGTTTAATGGACCTTTAAATTTTAATGGACGTTCCTGCAACTGAGCAATAATCTGATATAAAATAACTACACTGCAATATCAGGAAATGAAAGCATTTTTGACTGTTTTCATAATATCACAAATTTGCAAATTTGTCTTGTATTTTTAAACAATTAAATGTAATTTTGACGAAAATGAAACTATTGTATTGTTGTATTCTCCTTGGAAAAGGCCATATACGGCCGAAACATATGTCGGGATAAATATATTTTATGGAAAAGTAAATAACTGTTTACTGGTCAAGAACTGAGTGTTAAAAAACCCAAGAAACCTAATTCAACAATTTATAAATTAAAAAACACAAGAAAATCAAACAACAAAAGATAATATAATTATATAGACATTATACATATAAAAACATGCAAATACTGTAAAATAATCAAATCAACGTAGGAACTCATCAATACAATAAATAGCGTTCATCAGCAATAGATTTTGCATATTTTCAATAAATTGCACCATACCTAGGTTTTTAATTCATCGGGTAGTCTATAGTAATATTATAAAGAGGAAAGATATGTATGTTTGGGGTTTGTGGCGTTGATACGAGTTAACTCATAAGCTACAAGACCAATTTCAATAATTCTTTCACCCGAGAAAATTTAGGAAACCTACTATAACTTCAATGATAAAAAATATGAGTACCAAAATCAGCTATTTTCAGGTGCGCTGCAAAAACCGTAGGACGTACATGGAAACAATGTATGACGGAAATGTACCTGTTTAATAGTTCTACAAAAAAGTGCGCGATAGCATAATATATCTATCTTTCAAGGTTTACTCGGTATCACCTTCTAAAGTTTCCGAATGTTTCTCAAAATTATGCATTATTTGGGAGTATTTTTTTATGAATACGCTATTGATCCTTATCGAATTAAATACGTCGTTCATACCCAGTATTAAATTTAGAACGAAATTCCTTTTTACATCATTCAATTATGATGAATACCTACATCAAAAGATATGGCAGGTTGGAGATGAAATCGCTCCAAAATGCGTCTCCGAGGTAGGCACTAGGCGGGTAGGAGAAGTTGAGGGATGTATGAATGTATTTTGGATTGCCTAATGCCCGTATGTTTATGATCATAAATCAGATCAACAGATGGCGCTGTAGTCGTTATTTAGGATATTAATCTACTCTGCAACTAAACGGCTGGATCGAATTGAATGAATTTTTGTGTATACAGAACAACGTCTGTTGGGTCTGATAGTTGCTTATAAAGCTTCGCACAGATATAATCAGTGTCAGTGTTCTTCTTTCTTCAGCCTAAGTCTGGGTAATAAATACTTATTTTTTTCCTCTGGTGTTATGAGAATGCGTGTCTGTGTGCCTTACGTAAGTTTCTGCAAATTCATAAGACTCTCTATAACGAAGACGAGGAACAGATTCAAACAAATAGTAAGCCATCCAGAGAAATCTGCTGCGTTTTCAGTTTCGCCAGCAGATAAATGGGTTGAGGGCTGTAAAACAAGACCTGGGCGTGGGATGTAACTGGGTCGATATAAGCCACATTTCACATGTAATTTAAAGCCACACAGACACTATTCTCGGCATTTGTTGCTATTCGCTCGCTATATTATACCGCCACTTTGAAGTGTCACTAACATACACGCTCTAACGGTTGCGAATCTTACATCAAATGTGTTCCTTATATGGCTGGAGAAGAGGGAGAGCAGTGAAGGCTTCCGTACCCTTTCGAAATTTTATATGTTGTGTTACTACTCGTATCATCCAGAATCTAATATACAGGGTTTCGTTTTAAGTTGGCCTATTAGACGTTTTCGGAGAACTAATGAATATTTGGATATCGACTGAAATATATTCTGGGAGGATTCAGCATTTCTTAAAACTTTATAGGTTTCACTCCCAGTCTCTGAAACAGAAATAATTAATAGTTATTTAATAAACTAGGTTATTAAAGACAGCGACTAATGGTCAAGATATTTTAAAGCGTGAGCGGAGCGAACGCTTTAATAGTTCGAGACCATTAGTCGCTCGATTAACAGCCGAGTTTATTACAAGATTTTCCCGACGATCTCGCTATGATTTCTGTATGAATTCTTGACTGAAATATACATTTTCATTCTGCACAAGACATACATTTGTCATAATGAAATTTCTATGTATCTATGCTCCAATAGAGTTTTGATATTTCTCGTAGTGCTTCTGAATACTTTGTGAAGGATTGCACATTAAAATAGCCAAAAATTGAGCATTAAAATGGGTCATTAATGATCAATTTCGTACGCATTAAAATCACCTTTTATTTCGAGGTCAGCGGAAAAAAAATTTTAATTGAGATGAAGTGCTCCTGCGAGAATCTTTGCACTTATTTTTTTATTTTTTAATTATTTCTGTTTCAGAGAGTGGAAGTGAAAACTATAATGTTTTTTGCTGAATATTTGGTTCTGAAATTTTAGGTCTAGCCTTGGGGATGTTAAAAAACTCTTCGCCTAAAATATTTACAAATCAACAGTGTTGCTACGTCTATCTCAAACGCATATCTACTTTCTCATTTCAAATGGAACTACCTATATTTTTTATGTATCGATTCAATACCAAATTCGCAATAAAACCTTCTAAAAACATTTCTCTGCCATGCACTCTTGCTAAGCTATGCACCATTCTTGAAATTTTTGACATCTGCATTGCAATTTGAAAATGCAATATTTCGATTATTTCCTATGCAAACGGAACCAAAATTCAGCAGTGTCGTGGTCGAGAACTCATGCATTCATGTGGTATATTCAGTATTTCGATACATCGTTAGATTTTTTCGAAAATTTTGATCCGAAATGTAGAATTCAAAATTGAATTATTTCGAGATTTTCAAATGGCAACCCCATGTATTTCACAGCATTCGATTTGAAATGAAAAATGAATATATTTTGTATTTTGATAAAGCCTATCGTATTTTTTTTATATGCATCTCTCGGGAAAAGACTGAGCTTATAGCGCCCTTTCAAGCGCCCCGAGATGATTAAGAAGAAATCGGTTTGTGCGGGTTTTAAACTGCTGTAAGTAGTAACCAAGGGGGAATACATCTTGAGGTAGGGTATTCCATAGCCTTGCAGTTCGGTAGAAATAGAATAGAAATAGAAATATCTTTATTTTCCATCGACCAACAAGGTATAGAAAAAGTCACAAAAATTAGTAACATGTACATAGTTACAAACAAAAAAAACTCAAAATTTCAAATTTTCAGATCTTTTCTCTCTAAAAATTCCTCCAAGCTGTAAAAGTTTGGCTGACAACAAATTCACACAGTTTTCTCCTGAAACGAACGAGATCAGAGATACCCTGAATATTGGCTGGTATCATATTATATATTTTTATGGGCATCACGATGAAAGAGTTGTGGGTTTTCGTGAGCCGATGTGCAGGTATTCTAAGGTTGTTTCTAGATCTTGTGTTGAAATTATGATTGTAACCATTAATGGTGTACTTTTCCTTGTTCTTGTGCACATACACACCACACTCAATTATAAACAGACCAGGAAGTGTGGCAATTGAATATTTTTTAAACAGGTCTCGGCACGATATGCGCGAGTGAACGCCAGTCATGACTCTAATAGCACGCTTCTGCGCCCTAAACACGCTTCCCGACTCCGCAGAATTTCCCCAAAAGCATACACCATACCTAAGTCTTGACATTATCTGTGCATGAAAAATGCCTACCAGGTCATTTTCATTCAATATACCCCTAAGATTGCGCAGGAGGTAACACGCACTATTTATTCTGGATGCAAGCTTTCACAGTGGGACTTCCAAGTGAGGGTGTCATCAATAGTGATCCCCAAGAAGGAGATACAGTGCGATCTGTTTACATTGATGTCATTAGTACCTATCCTCATGTTCATATCATTAGTTTGCTGAGGATTGTGAAAAACCATATAATTCGTTTTGGATAGATTCAAGAAAAGTTTATTATCATTGCACAATCCATAAGGTTGGACAATTCCGAATTACATTTCCGCTCCAGAACATTCAACGATCGGTCCTTTGTGATAAAAGCAGAATCGTCAGCATACACAGTAAAATCTGAATCTTCCCCTGTATCCATATCATTGATGTACACGAGGAAGAGAAACGGACCCAGAATGGACCCCTGCGCAACCCCAATATCATTTGTGATAGACTCCGAGCATACTTGATGCTTAGTCTTATCCTTTACGCTTTCAATAGTTGTATACTGTGGCCTATTCTCAAGAAAACACCGGATCCACTGCAGAGCATTTCCTCGCACCCCATAACCCTCGAGCTTCTCGAAAAGCCTCTGATGTGACACACAGTCGAATGCCCTGCTGAGGTCACAAAAAACCCCAGAAGAGCACTGACCATCCTCCAGATGCGAATATATTTTCTCCAAGAAATGGAAAATTGCATCTGATGTACAACGGCCAGGCAAAAAGCCGAATTGATTTTTAATAATCAACTCATTGCTCAGGAAAAAATTCACCAACCTGTCCATGAAGCAGTATTCGAAAACCTTCGAAAAAGAGGAGGTTAATGTCACAGGTCTATAATTTTGAATATCCTCAGCATCACCCTTTTTGTGCAGAGGAATTATTTTGCTTACTTTCAATTTCTCCGGGAAAGTGCCCTTTATAAATGAAAGATTCACCAACTCAGTCAAGGGTTGTACAACGAAATCCAGGCTCTTTCTGAGCAAAAAGGCAGGAATCTCGTCATAACCACAAGATTTCTTACTCTTTAGTTTTTTATGTAAGAGTTTATAAATTTCGTCAGCAGTGAAAGGCCTCAGAAACATGCTCCCGATGAAACTCTGCTGTTTCATTTTCGTTTGTGAATTACGAGGGGCTGGAATTTCCTCAATCACTCTCCGCGGTGTCTCAACGAAAAATCGATTGAACATATCTGCAACCTTTTTAGGGTCACTTTCTAATTTGTAAAATTTGGTAAAGAAAAGCCTTCTGATACACCGATGTCCTAGCTGTAGAAAGATGCACGGCAAACTGGTGACTATTATCGGCTAGCCTTGTTTGTCGATCAAATTGATCCCCTGGTAGAATCATGGAGGCAATGGCAGCAGAACACCTTCCGTGGTAGTATCTGTAAAAAAGGCATAAGTCTCCAACCTTCCTACGGTGATCGAGACTATGAAGGTTGACAGTTAATGTTGGATCATATATTAGGTGCACTGCTCTTTTTTGAACGGAGTCAGGTAGGAGTAACGAGTGCTTAGGAGCTAAACCCCAAACATGAGAGCAATATTCCATAGCTGGACGCACTTGAGCCTTGTAGAGTAATAAAAGCTGCTTTGAAGTGAACAATTTAATCGCACGAGATAGATAGCTAAGCTTCTGTGCAGCTGACTTGGCAACTGAGCAGATATGCTCATGCCAGGTTGCACTGTTGAACTGATATTGACCCCTAGAAGCTTAAGTCCATTAGTTGGTTCTATTGTTTTATTGTCCATTATTAGTTGGGGTGCGACTGTCGATGCTTTTCTTGTGAGCACAGTAGCCTGGGTCTTAGAGGCATTGAATTCAACCAGATTGTCAGATCCCCATTGTAGAATAACTTCTAGATCTTTGTTGATTGTCACAGCTTGGGTGATTCTTTGGGTATAAAAGGGAAACCTATCACCAAATATTGTCGACAATGTGAACACGTAAATCTTTTATAATGTCCATTAGGGGTATGTAAAACTGATAGGCAATATCGACTGAATTTAGAATGACTTAGGTATGTATATTGGGGGAGCAGTCAAAGAAACACCAGTGTACTCTTTTTTCTGAAGCTCGAGCTTTCGGAATACGTTATTCCTTCATCAGGAGCAGCTAAAAACAATTTTACACATTAGTTAGTAGGAATACAAATGCTTATATGTAAAACTACAGAACTGCTCCTTGGTTGCAGTGTAATAAGGTTGTCACTATAATGAACCGACATAATAATGGTCTCTAATCGACTGTATACAATTTCTATTTTTCCTTCATACCATTTTCTGTCAATTCCATTCATACTACAGAGAAAATACCTCATTTGCATTCCTGAACACAATGCGTTATTGAAGTTACATATTTCAAATAAATACCGCTTTATCGCAGGTGCGAATGCAGTCAAAAAAACCGTACCTTTCGAGTGAATTACAACGGGAAACGCAGTCATGTCGAGAGACTGGTGTTGAATTACGACGATGTAAGGCGCTATTCGCATTCGTGTTACGTACCTACCATACACATCTGAGTTATGCGAAACGAAAATACGGCTTTTTTTTCCTTTCTCGCCCCTGAAAAATGGGAAAAATATAACATTCCGAATCGAGCGTACATTCAATACATGCAGCGACAATACGGCTTGACATTGCCTGTGCTTTTTCAGTTACAATGCTGCGATTTAATGTATAAACGTTTTCCTTTGATATACATGAAGAGAATTGGATATAAGTTTCGTATAGTCGATAAGTCAATGGCTCAGTTTACAATATATCGAAGGAGATTTCTATTCTTCCAGATTCCGCTGTTCAAACAAAGAAGTCTCTGGAGGTCGTCTTCATTATCGGTCACTATAATTGCACCATTACCATAACAGAGTACAGTGGAACTTCCCTATAACGAACGTCTGTATAAAGAATTTCTCTGGATAACGAATTTCGTACAAGACATTGCACCTTGAATCCAAATTCCATGTTAAAACATTCAAAGAACATCACTCTTTGAATGGGTATTGGTAAGAAGGTATAAGGGTGGGTTTTTTCCGAAATTTTTTCGGACGAACGTAATAAATCCCGACCTTGAACTAAATCATTACGGCAGGCAGAGAGATCCTTCTGAAACAGTTTTAAATATATCCCTGGCTGTTTGGTTTCAATCTAACCAGTAAGCTAGTGTGAAAGTTGTGCGAAAATGTCTATGAGGAAGTACTTAAGTTTGAATGATAAACTTATATTTATCAGTGAAGTCGACCGCGACATTGCCTACTATAGAAACAAATTATCCATATAACGAAATTTTTTTGCGGATTTAGCGCTTTCGTTACAGGGCAATTTAGGGAAATTTCCTTATAACGAATTTTTTGCGGATTTAGCGCTTTCGTTATGGTATAGGTAGTTCCACTGTATTTAGATCTCTTTGCCTCCCATTCTGTAACCTTTTCCTTTGCTCACTTTTTTGATGATTTCAATCGAATAGTTCGATTCCTCAAGTTCATAAACCGGATTTTGACCTGATACGAAGTAATCCAATCGGAAGGTGGTTTTGAAATTGAAATAAAAACCTTCAGATAGAGCTATTGCATTTTTTTAACAAAAAGATCTTTCCTAACTTCTGAGAAGAACAGGTAACTTAGTAGAATCCTATCCAAGACAACTGACGTATGTCGTAACCATTCCAAAACGCATCACCAACATTCTCTTTCCATTATACAACACTTTACAGACTTACAGTAGACTTTGCCACTTCTCGGCTGAACCAATTCCGCAAACTTTTCGAATTATATCGAGGCAGACATATGACTCTATCACCAGAAACACCTGCGAGGACTATAATAAGAACTTCCCATCTGCGAAGATTCGCTCGTTAAGCCTCCCAGCCACTGTATCAACAACTTAATAGATAGATTCGCGATCAAATTATCAAGCTCATGACTGAAACATGGTTTCTCTGCTATTATTTTCAAAAATTCTCATTTCTGTAGTCTTCAAGATTTGTCTAGTCCTTGATGTATCTTATCTCGTTGCCGCGGTGCACGTCAAGATTGGTCTGAAGGTCTTTTTTCCACTTGGAGATTTCTCATGTGCCAGATTGTGCTGTTCGAATATCCTGCCACATTATTGTGCTTAGCTGTCTTTCTTTTTCTTTCACGTTCCCAGATCTTTACAAACTCAAACCTAAGTATCCAAATGTTGACTTATGTTTGATAGCTCCACCTTCCACTTCGAGTTTGCATTTCAGAAGTTCTCGTCATATGGTCATACTCTTCGTTTTTATACTGAGATCACCATTTTGACTTTTTTGTAGTGGTTTTGAAAAGATGGAAAAGTCTCTGGAGGTTTTCTGAATTCTAGACCACTATCATTGCATCATTTGCATAACAGAGTATTTAGATCTCTTTGTCACCTATTCTGCAGTCTTTCTTTTGCTCACTTTTACGATGATTTCATCCATTATGAATTCGAATAGTTCGATTCCTCGAGTTCATAAACCAGATTTTGGCCTAATACGAAGTAATCCAATTGGAAGATAGTTTTGGAATTGAATTAAAAAACCTTCGGATAGAGCTTTTGCACTTTCGACCACAAAAAAAGATTTTCCCTAACTTCTGAGAAGAACAGGTAACTAGATAGTAGAATCCTATCCAAGACAACTGACGTATGTCGTAACCATTCCAAAACGCATCACCAACATTCTCTTTCCATTATACAACACTTTACAGTCTTACAGTAGATTTCTCGGCTGAACCAATTCCCAAACTTTTCGAATTATATCGAGGCAGACATATGGCTCTATCACCAGAACACCTGCGAGGGCCATAATAAGAACTTTACATCTGCGAAGATTCGCTCGTTAAGCCTCCCAGCCACTGTATCAACAACTTAATGGATGGATTCGCGATCAAATTATCAAGCTCATGACTGAAACAATGGCCTTCTGAATTATCTATTTTCTCAGGCGTAAGCAACCGCACATTTCGTACCGTTGCTGGATTTCGAGCTGATAACATCAAATTAGGACATAAGCTGCCTCTAATTTCATATTCAAAGATAAATGGGACGGAAAGGCTGTTTAACAACATACGGTGGTATACACTTTATGATTCAGAAATAATTTCGTGCTGCTCTTCAGGTGATTTAATACGTTGGGAGTGGCACGTTAAAGTTCATCAAAGTGAGGCTCTTCTATATGGGGGCATAAAGAATTCATTTCGTGACCTATGTACGAGGAATTTGTTGTGTTCCAGGAATGTATGAGGGTTAGACTGGGTATGTTGATGGAATTCATGTCTTATTTTCGACAAAGTTAGTGTGGAATTAGCTCTGTGTTGGATGTGACATCTAAATTAGTTGAAATGATTCAATTAGGAGTTTTTGGGGTGGCTGATTTTCGATATGAACTAGACATAAGGTCATGGTGTATTGACATATATGACCACTGAAAGATGCAGGTGACAAGTATGAATTGCATTCCTGTTTTTTGTCAATGTCCGACTAACTAAACAGCTTCATATTTATATCGCAATGGAAGTCAGAAAGTCTGGTCCTTTCTGAACAGAAAAACCTAATCAGCGAACCTATCTAGTGATGTTATGGTCAAAATAATGAACATGGAGAAAGTGTGGTAGAGAGAATGAAAAAAAAAAAAATAACTTTAAAAAAAAGGTTCACAGATAGTTTTGAATCCATGATTGGGGCTGTCACTGGAGTGTACAGGAAAAGAACCAAGTGTTCACTATCATTTGGCTCCTATTCGAGTATTTTTTAGGTAGAAATACTTGCAATCGGAAGATGCTTAGATGAAAAACTGTAAAGAAAGCATCAAGGGTGTGACATAGTGGTCAATTCTGATAGTCAAGTTGCTATTGAAGCACTAAATTTTTATGTCATCGACTCTAAGCTGATATGGGAGAGCAGAAGCAAACTCAATAAAGTAGTCAAGAACAACAAGGTCTCCTTATTCCTGATTTCCTGATTTCCCAGGAGACAAAGGACATGAAGAGGCCAACACACTATCCAGAAAAGGAGCACTTTGACCTACCCAGAACCCTTTTGTGGTATAGGCAAATGTATCTATAAAATGGAATTCTTGGAGATCAAAAAAAACTAAAAGAGAAGCAATTCAACATCCAAAAAGCATTGGATCTCTGTAAGGATAAGTTACGTTTGCCTTCCAAAGTTTGTGTTGAAACCATCGGTGTACCAGTTTCGTGTATTTTCTTCACTGAAGTCAGGAGTCGGTTTATTTTCCTACAAATTGATGAAGTGAATTTTTTTTATCGCTCATTTTCTCAGTAGTTTCTGCCTGCTCTTTAAAGATCTCATTTCCAGTGCCCTTCCTAGATATTCTGAGGATACTCTCTGTGTGCATCTCTGTGTTAAAAGTTAAAGGTTAAAAGAAGTAAGGAGTTCTCACGATATAGGTATGCATACAATATTTCTGTAAGAATTTTCTTTGCCAAACTCACTGGAATTCGCTCTTTTTCCAATTTGGTGACAACAACTCCACCCAAACACTCGCAGTACTCAATTAAAAGACCCTTAATTCCATATTGAGTCATTGCCCGCACTCTAAACCGAGCAAGTGTTTTTCTAACGACGCAGTCACGTTCATTTCCACACACATACACACATATACACCGGCCGGGCGCTAACTACATCATAATTGACAAAGCAAAATGGGGCTACCGGTTTCATGAATTGCCAAATGAGACGCCCAGCCAAATTAACTTTCCACCCTTGAACTTTCCGACCTTTTTCATTGCGCCAGAGACGATCTTCCAGAATGGCGGAGGATCATAAAAGCATTTCCGGCCAAATTGAACACGTATACGTAGTTGTGCAGGATGTGAAGGATCTCCATTCAGACTTTTTGAATTGATTCGTGTTTTAATTGAGAGGAGCTGAATGAGAGTTTGTGTGGTGAAGAGGCCCTAATGCTGAGTGTAAAGCCAGAATTATACTATCATGTTGTGTCGTGTTGCCACATATGCATTTGAGGGTTTGGGTTGCTGACTTTTGTCATTTTAGTTTTAGTTTGTCACAAGTTTTTCATCATATTTTCTTAATGAAATTCGTTATTTGGAGCATAATACGGCTGTTGAATCTGTAAGACATAAGTAGGTAAAAATTATTGTGGATCAGTAGAGTGCTAAGTGAATATCTGAAGTTTTAAAAGATCATCACACGGTGATGCAGACCTGGTTATTTGAATCGATGAGCTTGCATCGTCGTGATGAAAACTTATACAGGAGACAGAGGTCTTTACTGAGGTTTTTTATCTGTCATCTTTTATCATATACGCAGAAAATTATAGTGCACAACATTTTTTTTGTCTATACTGTAAAAATAATATCTCAGAAAATAGTATATTATGCAACGAGCTTATAATGATAGCTATTAATCACAAGGTGAATTTTAGGCAACGAGCCGTAGGCAAGTGGCCCAAATCACCAAGTGAATAACAGCCATTATACGCGAGTAACATACTATACTTTATCCACGACTACTGAATATATTTCTTGAAGATTTTAACATTTGGCGACCGCAACAAGACCCCTCTGGTCATTGTATATTTTTTAATAAAAAAAGCCTTAATTGATATAATGAAAGTAGATTTCGCCTTCGATTGACAAGGTATACCCATATTAATTACTTGGAGTACTTTATAGTACTGAAGAAATACCAATTTTAAGAATATCATATCAAAGCTTACTCTGACAGCAGTGATTAATATCTCATTATTCCCTTGTGATTAATGGGTATTATTACGGCCGAGCACAGAGATGTACAATGGACAGATTTTACAATAGTCGTGGATAAATAAATTTATGTACGCAGTGATTGGTGTTTTCGTCGACTATATTTATTTTTGTGTTCATTTATATTTATACTACTGAGAAGTTCATTTTTCACTGCATTTTTATATTTGTGAATCTTATTATTCTTCAATATTTATTCTTTTTTTTATTGAACAAGACTCTCGTTATTTCTGTATAAATTGTGCTGGATTTAAGTATTATTACTTGTTCTCTTAAAATTGAGCTTTTCAATTCTTATATCAACAAAAATTACTCTGGTGTCTGTCCAAAATAAAGCATAATATATTTCTCGAATGATTTCCTTATCAATTGCTGAGCAGTGTGTATTGTCGAAGTCTAATTCTCGTCTTTAGTTTTATGTAGGAATATTTCCGACCCCTACTTTAAAAGATATCATCAAGAATCGTGGTTCTAACGGCATGTAATTTCATAATTCCATCAGTCAATAGTGACCCCGAACTTATCGTGTCAATGCCATGAGAAATGCCTGGATAATCGATCCATATATAAAGAGTTGACTGGAAAAAATTCACCGTATTTCCTGATTGCTCAAGGTTTTTACACTATTGTGGAGTTAGTGCTTCATTTGTCATTCAACAAATACAAAATAGAAGTCTGTTTCCTGTAATACATCATTGCCTATAGCATATTTTTTAAAGACTGACGTTTGAAAATTGTATTCACAATAGTGTTCCATATCAGAAATGAATAAAATAGTGATATTTTATCACAAGTTGGAAGCAAGAAGTGTTTAAATGACCTTTTTGTACCAGTATTATTCATTATTTCCTGGAACAGTAAATATGGAACTTTTCCATAAACGTCGTTTAGTGATTTCTGCATTGAAAATGTTCCTAGTATATTTTTCTTTATGGGTCAAATAATGCATAAGTTCGTGATAATGATATATGTACCTATTTATTTTCCTTGAGATGTTCTACAGAATTTCTTGTATGTCAAACAATAAATAATCATAAGATCTGTTCGAAACTTAGATGTCTCGGCTTGAGACACGACATTTGGATTTTTCATCAATACAGGTGAAAATTATAAGCCAAATAGTGCTCAAACTCAGAGAAAAATGTTAACCTAGAGTTGACTTCACGCATTTGTTATACAGTCGAGTAGAATCTGTTTATACGCGCGAACAAACTTTCCCTGTTGCGAAATCGTGCCGTATGTTTATTCCGTATTGGAATAATTGAACAACTTACTAAAAACCACACAGTAAATCAACAAAGTCATCATCTATGAAACAACCTCAATTCGGGACCGCTCCCATCAGACTCTCCCAAAAGGACATGTCGGTGAAGTCTCGCCAAAGTCTGTTCCTTATGCAAATCAGAATTGATTTAACTGCTCCCACAAAATTAGAGGGGTAATTCGGCAATTTAAGTTTTTCAATCGCCCAACCACTAATAACGCCATGATAAAAACGAGCATTAAGGGCGCGCCACAGTTTCGATTAACTTTTTTTCGGTCCCAAAGCCTTTATCTGCGGAAATGAGAATTGGCCACAAAGATCACCAACGAATACAAAAGGGGTATGCAATAAGTTGGCGGAGAGATGTAAACGTTCATTTTTGCCTCTGTTTTTAAGGTTGCTGAGAGAGTCTTTGAGTAATATCTAATTTTTCAATTATTATAAGGAATATAGGCGTTCATTTTTCAGTTCTGTTTTATGAGGAATGGGTTAATTAAATGTAATTTGATATTCCTTTGGAACTATACTTTTTTCTGGATTATTAAGAATTCATTGATAATAAAAAATTTAAGAAAAGAACAGAGCAGGAGCTTTTGAGTGCTCGTTCTTTGGTGGAGCAATAAGACTATAACCTGAGAATTTTATATGGGATTTGAGATTTTTGCATGAATACTTAGTTTAATAGTCTTCATTCACAAAAAAATTCATTTGAATCGGATATCTTGTCATGGAAATAAGAAGATTCTTCTTTTGAATATTCAAATTGAATTTTCTATGGTTCTGTTAACACTATAGCCGCAAAATTCTGCATGAACATTCAGTGTATCAATCTTGATCTGAAAAATGAATCTCATTCGAATTAGACATTTTTTTACGGAAATTTGTAGATTCTTTTCAATTGAATTTTTCATGGTTCTGCTCACAGTATGACCACAAAATTTTGCATGAGGCTTATTACGAGCTTTTTTCATGTGTCCGCAGAATTTTGTGGTCATAGCATTAACAGAAACATAAAAAATTCAATTAAAATATTGAAAGGAAGAATTTTTATATGTATTTCCATAACAGGATATCCGACTCATGTGAAATTTTTTTGTGAATGAGGATTGATATACTGAATTCACATACAAAATTTTGTGGCCATAGTGTTAGGTAACAGAACCATAGAAAGTTGAATTGGAATATTAAAGGAAAGAATCTCTATATTTTCATAACAAGACATCTGATTCGAGTAAAATTTAATTTGAGAATGAGGATTGATATACTGAATGCTCATGAAAAATTTCAAAAGGATCGCATCATCAAAACCGTAGAATTCAATTTTTCTCATTATTGATTTTTCACGTAGATTTTTCATTTTTGAATAATTTTCAGAAAATAAATCCGATCATGCTGTTTAATACTCAGCACAAATCTCAGGTCCTATACAAAATTTTTAGGTAATAGCATTGTTGCTTCACCAATGAAAGAGCGCTCAAAAGCGCCTGCTCAGGGCTTTTCTGAAAAGTTCTCAATAAAAATACAATCTCATTGAAATAGTATTCAGTGAAGAATTAATTCCCAATAATTCAAAGACGACAAAAAAAATCATTTTCGAATCCGTCAAAACCAAGCCCGAAAAAAGCCGTAAATAAACGTTTCTAGACCGAATTTAATTCCGCAGAAATCCCATCAGTCTCGCGGCCGAATTCCTAATATAAAGGATCAACATTAATAAAGTAACAGGGGATACGACATCCCGAATTAAAAACGAAATCCATTTCCATAAATTCCGGGGGCCGGCCCAAGAAGAATCCGGACGGACTTGGTTCATTAGGCTTAATTGAATTACGTACCTAATCGATTTCCTGCAGAAGTTCGGGCCAATTAAACTAGGCTGAGTTTCCTGAAAAACACGATGAGAAACTCGATTAAATAAGAAACGCTCCTCGGTTCGGAAGCGGGCACATCCCGACTCCTTACACACACAAAAAACCGGCAAGGATAGTACTTCTGGGGACTGTGAAAAGAGCATCGAAAATACTTAATAAAATCGAGGATAATCACTCGCAGGTTTCGTATTGATTTCTAGAAGGGACGGTCGGTTTTCCCGCGTTTTTATAGGTATAAGGCTCGTGGGTAAATATGGGTCAGGTGAAATTTTGTCGGATATTCTTTAGGGATCAAGAGCTAATATAATACAAAATATAAAACAAAAACAAAAATTCCCAACTGAGGTTTGTGCAAAACGTGGTAGCATATTTACGTATGATACCAGAGCTCAGGGAAAAACTCCAGTAAAAAAAACCTGTCTCACCGTTTCACTCTGAATAAACTTTAAAAACTATTTGAATATTGAAGGATTTCTTCCTTTTTGAGTCCAACCGAAAACCCTCCCCAAAATGCCTTCGGAATTCTAAATCTGTAACGAAAAATGGAAGCAGAAAAAAGGATCAAAAAATAAAATGATTGAAAATCTATCAAATCGATTCAAAACGAACAACCAATTCAAAACGACTTGGTAACATAATATATAGCCCTTAAGCCGTCTTGAAATTTAAATATGAGACAATTATTTATTAGATGTTCTATTGTCTCCGCTGCTCTCCGTATTCGCAACTAGGACTTTCAACTGAAATCCATGCCATTACAACAGCCATTACCTGTTCGTATACATTTAAAAACAGTCCAAATTTTCCTTGGAAGATCAAATCCAGGAACTATATTGAATAGAACGAAGATAAAGGAGAAGATCTGTCACATTAGTTATGAAATTTAATTGTGAAACGTATGGTGACCTTTACCTTGGAGTATTTGGAAGTAGTCCACCGTAACATGGTGTCACGGCTATTGAAAGATGTCTAGATATAAATCTAGAGAGAAACTATCAGAAGTGCGATATAGCCATACACTCAGATAGTCATAAGCTGCTATTAAAGCACTGAGCTTCTACGTCATCGACTCAAAGATGATCTGGGAGTGCCGGAACAAACTCAATGAGGTAGGCAAGAAAAATAAGGTCTTTTTAACCTGGGTTCTCGGCCATTCGGTAATCAAAGAAAACGAAGAGGCCAATACAATTGCAAAGAGGGCGCACGAATGTCACTCATTGGCCCAACACCCTTCTGTGGAATAGGTAAATGTAACTATAAGAAGGAGTTTCTGGAGAAGGAGAAAACCGAGAGGAAAAAACTCTGACGGAATCTCCT
Organism: Propylea japonica; assembly: GCA_013421045.1. NCBI lineage: Eukaryota > Metazoa > Arthropoda > Insecta > Coleoptera > Coccinellidae > Propylea > Propylea japonica. Next base: position 10,178,801 of record CM024241.1, on the reverse strand, counting down.
AGGGATGGATCATTTCACTAAGTTCCTTCGGAACTTTGAAACAGCAGGATCCAAAAGATACCTGGATCTTGGTAAGAAACAATAACACCTCCTCACTGGCTTTCTTACAGGACACTGTCGCCCCAGGAAGCACCGGTTGAGGATGGGATTATCGGACACTGAGGAGTGTAGGTTCTATGGGGAGGAGGAAGTAACCCCCATTCACCTACTAATGGAATGCTTTGGAATTGCGAGCCTAAGGAGATAATGCCTTGGGCGAGAAACTTGTAAGAGTGAGGAACTAGCATCTTTGGAGCCTTCACAGATATCGGATTTCATTAGATCTCTGAAACTGGAAGCCGATCTCTGAAGTGTGTGGTCAGAACAGCTCTGTAAGGGGGCACAATAGACCTTGAGGTAACAGTGAACTGGAACCCCTTTTCAAACTAAACTAACTAATCTTATGGATTGGTGTGAGGGCAAGAAAAGGTCAATATACTTATGGATCAGAGTGTAGCTACCCCTAGCTATCGAAGCAAGTTACCTTTACCTCAGTTATATTTATCGTCACGAAATCAATCTGCAGAATCTAGTTGTGATATACGGTCGGTAAACTGGGTCATACATTCTCACCCTATTTTCAAGCAATAACCGGAATTTATATTGAACTTTTATGACTGCTATTCCTCCAGCCGTATCTAAAACACTTTCTGTGTTATACGACCGTATTGAATGTGGAATTCAGAGGTTTCCCACCTATCGAAATTTCCTGGAATAGGAACTGAAGCTTTAAATTCCGGAATCATCAATTTTTCATGGAGATAATGGACATATTTCACATGTAAAATGGATGTTAAAGTTGCTGGGTGAATAGGATACGGTGCCTAGATTACCCTTCCTACTGTTTTCATCCAGATTTAGGGCACTGCGCTTTTTGTTTCACAATCAAATGCAACATTGTGATACTTGGTTGAGAAAGAAAGAAATATTTTGTTTGTGTGGAACAGCTTTTTCCGCAATTCGAGTGATATTGTGCAATCAAGGGTGTTAATCATAAGACGATGAGTATCTACTTCATTTGCATTTTTCCACTTTGAAAGGTTAGGGGTTACGTTGCATGCGTAAGTATTGAATTCAGAAGATATACTGATGGACAAAATTAACGCACCACCTAAAATTCCGTTGAATTTCACCAATTGATATCTTCCCAATCTTTAGTCGGATTTCAATGTTTTTTTATTTCAATTGTGGCTCTGTTATTGTCGAATTTCCTCCATCAAACAGAAGTCCAAAAATAAAATCTTCATGTTGTACAGGGCGTTTAAATAATGTCATGTTTTATAGTCAAACTTTAACGTCTTCTGTGGGCAATGCCAGGTTGCTGAGCTGAGGCATATAAAAACAATAAAGCCTTGTAGCCTAGTATTACTTGAGTATTTTGTTCTTTTAAAAACCAATTCATCTTGGAATTGTCAACATTTTATCAACTGTTGTATTTTATGCATTAGCTATGAATATCTTCGCAACCATTTGTCCGATTTGAATGTTTTTTTAGTTGTATCTCTTTTATTGGGGAATATTATAATACAAAGGATGTTCAAAAAAGAAATACACCATGCTGTACAGGGCGTTTGAAATTTCGGGTTTTTTTCATTACAGTTTAACGCCTTTTGTGGGCAGAACCAGATACCTGAGGCTTCTAAAAACTATACAGTGATGTAGCCTGATGTTTCCTGAGTATTTTGCTTCTTTAAAAAGCATTTTAACTTGTACCATTCCAGAGATATTCATACTTTATAACATCTTGCATTTCATTCGAATCGGACAAATGGTTGAGAAGATATTCATGGCTAATGCATAAAATACAAGAGTTGATAAAATGTTGAATATTTTTGCACGATTCCAAGATAAATTGGTTTTTGAAAAAACAAAATACTCAAGAGATACTAGGCTACAACTCTTTATTGTTTTTATATGCCACAGCAACCCGGCATGGCCCACAGAGGACGTTAAAATTTGACTTCAAAACATAAAATTCTTTAAACGCCTTGTACAACATGAAGATTTTATTTTTTGGACATTCGGCATTAACAGAGCTACAATTGGAAGGAGAAAAAACATTGAAATCGGACAAAAGATTGGGAAGATATCAACTGTTAAAATTCAACGAAATTTCAGGTGGTGCGCTACTTTTGTCCATCAGTATATTTTCAAGATCTGCAGAAAGTTATGTTTACACCTACGTCGTATCTGTTGGTCTCATCAGAATATTCAAATTATAGAAATATTCTGGTTAAAAATAACGAACATGCTCTAAGAGACGACAGTTCCTTTTTTGAGAGTTAAGATTCTTGAGTGCTTTCCTGGACATAGATCGTAGGCTTATTGAACAGGTAGATCAATTGAACCGGATGGTGGATATGAAAAATCAACAATTTTGAAGGAATTCTTATATTTATTGTCCTCACCAAAACCTCATCACCTCACAAAACTACTCTCAAGAACCTGACTTTTCCATTCAGCATTTCATATCCCCGCGTATGGCAATTACTCCCCCAACTAAACCAAAATTCATTTTTCCAGAAATAGGATTTCATCCGTAGCGAACCGGTCCAGAAACTAATTCAAGTTGGAAAAGTTCACCCGAACGGTTTTGCTCAAGTGCATATTCAAAATTTAAAGCAGATCTAAAATTGTTGAATTAGCCTTAATTCAGGTCGGGCAGAAAGGAAATCGATTTCAATTTGCATAAGGAATGAGAGAAGCCCGGGCAGCTATCAATGACAAAGTCATTCCGCTTTCTATTACGACATTGAAGTCAAATACAAGTCGAGATTTCACGTGGTAATGGAAATACTTTCTGCCATTTTCTCCCGACCCGGTAGATCCATTAATTGGAAATCTGTTTTCGCCGGAATGTTTTTTCGGCTCAAATGATATTCCTTCGACTCCGCCCGGATTGTCGGATTTTCGAAGACGACTTGTTTTAGTTTATGACTGCTGAAACAGAAATTATCCGCGCTTTCATTGATTTCACTCGAAGAGTAGTTCGTTTGAACTGGTAGGTCGATTGAATCGTAGGCTGATTGATCTGGTAGATCAAATGAACCGGCAGGTCGATTTGACATATCAACAATTTTGAAAGTAACACCATCACCGTGGTTCAATTAAATTGGTAGATGAATTGAAATACAACAGTAGTTCTGCAATGACACATTTAGGAACTCGTTTTTTCTGTGAATGACTTCCGCTTGTAAACTAAGAAAAAAAATCGATATTTTCCCTGCAAAATAATTAATTATTATATGAATAAGTTCTCACTTTCCAAGAAAAAAGTTCATGAAAAACTAAAAGCGATCATTCGAATCTAATATTCTGTTCATGATCATATGAAAAACACCTACAATAATTTTTACTCACGTAATATTCCGTTCAAGTTACAAAGGCTCATTATGGATTGAGAATATAATCCCACTCACCTGAAAAAAAAGATATACGTTATAATTATGATCATAACAGTATTCAATAAATATTTTTTGAGATTTTTGACCAATTTCTGCTGTGTATAATCCTCCACAACATAATCGTGGAGGTACCGAACAATTTCTAGATAGATGACGCCAGTATATATTATACAGGGTGGCCGGACGATTGACGTCAATAAAAAAAACAGGTTCCTCATGTCATGGGGTATTCGAATCACCCCCATGTATGTTATCCGATTTTTCACGGTTTCCGAGTTATTATTTTTTTTATGAAATCTGAGAATTTTCAACTTGAACATCTTCAAAAAAATTTTTAAAGAAAAGTAAAAGACTTTCCTGATATTTTTTTGTTGTAAATAGATCGCCATGAATTGTACCTTTATACATAAAATAACCAGCATCGTAACTTTGATAAAAATTATGGAAATGTTGGTCTCAAGTGAGAAAATTACGTATTTTGGATCATGATCTAAATTTTCAAATTCGAATTAAAAGTGTAAACAGGTTACTTCATGGTTTCTTAGTAGGCTTAAAAACTGCGTTCAACACGCAGCTTTCAGAATCATTAATAAAAAATGGTACTCAACAGTCTATTTTTGCTAGAATTAGCCTTCAAAGTCAGCGAGGTGGATAAAATCAAAGAACTAGACATTTACTCAAGAATTATTTTTTGCCATTTCAAGATTCTCCTGATCAAGTTATGATACAAAATGCTAAAAATTAATGAAAATTAGTATTAGAAGAAACGTTTTAGATAAGAAAAAGAAAAAGGTATGGCAATAAATCACACATCATGTAGATAAAAAAAAATTTATTTATAAAAATGTTTTTTTTTATTGACGTCAATCGTCCGGCCACCCTGTATATAATGTAAGGTTTTATGACTTTTCTTGGACTCCTAAAAAAAATTGAAAACTTTCAACTCATCATCACCTTCCAAAGGCTGTATCTTGGAAGGGAGGTCGATTTCGAAAAACATTTATATGAACTACCCCTAAGTCCTAAGTCCATCGCATTTGTTTACAGACACTCTGTGTATAGGTTATGTGGATCAGCCTCAGAAATCACCGAGCACATGTCAAAGCAATGTATTGGAGCAAACCAAACTTAATCTACTGGATGGCGCTTTCCCAGCCGACAAAAGAGCGAAGGAGGTTACATTCCTGGAAAAATATGGCTCTAGTATGGTAAAACACATAAGAACTCTTAATCTGATCTAATCTCATGTTTCAATGCTTTGAATTCTGCAAAAATGCTGTATTGTTTAGTATTCAAAAAACATATTCAACATAAGAAAATCATTATTGAAAATCATACGCTCTACAGCTGATATTGCTGCAAAATTGAGAATCATTTCTGCCTACAATATTCATGTGGAAAGTGTACTTTCTCTCCAAGCAGTGCTCAATAAAAATGTTACAAGCGCCGAAAATTTATGGCCAAATAACGAAATGGCTGTGAAATTGTTTCTTCACCAGTATGAACCGCGCACCCTATCCACCTTTCCTTCTATACCACATGAAAAACACACATTCATTTGGAAACTCAGAAAACTCCATAGTTTATTGTCCGTATACATGTACATATAAAATGGCGAAATTCGTTTCGCGATATAAGTGGAACACGTTCGAATCCGATTCACGATGTAAATATAACTCAGAAATTTGCATCTTACATATGGCTTCGTATGAAAAATTGCTGCTGCCTGCGGAGGGATATTCAACAATATAAATTGTTCCGAAAAAAAACAACGGAAGAGGTCATGGCGTAACGGGGGGGCCGCTGAGCATGAAATAGTTTGTTCGATAAAAACTTGCAGGAGCATAACTCATGATGAAAGAGTTTTGGATTTACGAGTGGCAGATTTTCGCGTATGCAGCTAATTGTATGCTACCTATATTTTGATTTGAGGGATGCAACAATCTGGACTTTGCATTATTCAGAATATGGAAATATCTGTTAAAGATGTTCGAGGAAAATCATACCAGATGAAAACCAGTCATCGAATAAAATTCAATTCGAAATACTAACACCGTCAAAAGTCATGGTTCAACTTGTTGAATGTAATATTAGTCAGTGTTTTTAAGAAGCCGTAAAAAAATTAAAAGCTGTCAACTAGTCAACGTCTTTCAAAGGCTGCAGCTTGGAAGGGGGGTCGATTTCGAAAAAAAAAATTCGATTTTCGATTTTATTCTCATCGAAGAATTATCTCCTAAAGACCCTTTCATTTGTTTACAGACACCCTGTATGTATATATTTAGAAGTTTGCCTCACCGATCTTGATATAACACTAAACAGTGACATCTGAGAAACCCAGAAAGGAGCCCTTACTTGTTTTTAGACAACGATAGAGATTTTTGTTTTCGTTCGAAGGTGCAATCAACATCTTTGCTTGCCTTTGACCTGGTGTATCAATTCAGTAAAAGTGTTGTATTGGTACATTGAAAGTAGTGTTCGCTTTTATGTGAGATCTTTAGCTTTCTTATTTCCCCTAATTCTAGGAGCCCAGAGATGAAAACCCCATTAAAAGTTGGTTTGGTATTAAATTCAGGTTGGAAATATGCAGACATATTGTCGAAAGATTTCTTTTCAGTAAAAAAATTTTCTTTGCTTCAAATCAGAATAACAATATGAGTACCTTGTAATCAGAGGGAGGCGATCGCTTATACTAAAACAATACTTTCAAAAGTATCGATTCTGCATCTGATGTTTCTATCAAGATAAAATCCTGATAAACCATCGTAACCAAATAAATGCTCTATTGTTTTCTCTCTCGAAGCACTTTAACTATTTTGGGATAATCAACAAAATTTCATTAGAATGGAACCACAAATTGATATGGTATCGAAGGACTGAAATCAATACTAAAAGAAATAGATCTAATGGGTCGATTACATTGAGATTGTAATGTATCTCAATGTAAGCCACTACTGAGCGAATTTAGTAGCTGATTGCAAATGTGCTCAGTGTGATCGTGTTCACAAGCCAACAATTTGATTGTAAAAAAACTGCGACTAAAGTTGAAAGTTGAGCTACTTTACAAGCTTAATCGCTGGCGTTTTGGCTTGTTGGCATGTAAACAAGCCGTGTGTAGTCACAGTTGCAACTGAAAAATCTGTGAGTTCTACTTAGTGGTTCCTGGCTTTTAAATTTGAAAACGTATTTGACATTTATCTCAGATCCTTGGCAACGATACAAATAAAAACCTCAAGTGAATCGCTAGATTGTTGGCTACTCAGCGAATAGACAGTTAAGTCTGTAAACACCACAATCTCACAAACTAATTCACTCGCTTTTGAATTCGGTCTGTAGCAGCTTTTAGAGTATCTCAATGTAATTGACTCATTATATGATTATACAACTCATATTTCTATAGCTACATGATACTACGTGATAAATATTGCCATTATCCATAGCTTACAACCATTTAGTACCAGAAACAACCTTACAAAACCCTTCTAAACCAAAATAATCCCAGACTTCCTGGAAAAACGAATTAGAAATAGACAAACCCCCATCCTCAATCCGCGGTCTGAAGCCGCGAACGCGAGAACAAAACCACGTCAAGTAGTTCAATAATCTTGAAAACGGAATATTTGGAGTTGTCAGTTCGGAATTGAGTTGCCTTGAAAATTAACTCTCGGTAAATATAGGCGAAGACGAATTACAGTCAACTCCCTCATCGAAAACGTCTCTGCACAGCTCCGGGAATTGAGTTAACGTAAAGTTAGCTGAACCGCTCCTTTCCCAGATTCCTCGTTGTCCCGTATTTACCGCATTTCCTGTTCTGCGCCCGAAATTCGGTCCAAAGGGTCCCTGGGGACGCGACAAAAGCTCTATCTATCCAACAAGATTTATGGACCCCATGAATTTTCATATTTACTTTGATCAACAAGTCGCGAACCGGTTGAGTGTGCTTTTTTACATTCCGCTTAACCATTTTGAGGACCTCGCTAAATACCCTGGAGTGGGTTCAGTTACAAGCTGGGGCTTGGTGATAAATTGGTGTGATATCATTTAAGTTTGTAGTACCGACCTGCTGAGTATTTAATTTGAATTCTGAGTAACTGAGTTTCACAAAAACCTAATAATATTGTTTAATGAAATGTCAATAGTCCATGGGCCAGCGCCTATTTTTCATAAAGATTACTAACAATCTGAATATTTGTAAGTAGCTTCAATTTGACGAGACGCGTAACTTTTTCTTCAACAAAAATTCTCGATAGTGAGGGCTAATACAATTTGGAGGCGTCAAAAGTCTTAAATGAGTGAATGTTCAAATTTTATTACTAACAGCAACTCATAAATTAAATCTTGGAACAATTTAATTACGAATTGAAAATAATAATTGGTCTATAAAAAATATTATTCTATCAAAGTGTCCCCCACTCTCAACATGTATCAACAACTAGGTCTAAAAAAATTATTACTACCAGGCTGCTTTTTTCACTTTTGCTTAGCAAAAATTTCCTTTATGAATTGGTTACATTGTGCCACAAATTGAGTTTTACGTTTTTCCAGTCCTACCTCATAAATTGTACCACAGAACCCACAATTAAAAATGATTACTAACAATTGACAATTTCCGAGCGTAGGACTGGAAAAACGTACCACTCAATTTATAGGACAATGTGACCAGTTCATAGAGGAAATATTTGCAAAGAAACAGTGGAAAAATCAGCCGGTTAGTAACAATTTTTTTAGACCTAGTTATTGTTATATGTTGGAAGTGGGGGACACTTTGGATAAAATCATCATTTTTGTAGGCCAATTATTGTTTTCAATTCGTAATAAAATTATTTCAAGATTTAATTTATAGAGTAGCTGTTAGTAATAAAATTCACCATTCAACACTTTTGATCCTCCAGCCTCCATACTGTATTAGCCTCCCTATCAAGAATTTTCCTGGAGGAAAAAGTTGGGCGTCTCATCAAAATGAAGCTACTCACAAATATTCAGATTGTTAGTAATCATGAAAAACAGGCGCTGGCCCATAGACTACAATTTTTCTGTGCACATATCAAAATGCTGGGATTGGAAATAGTGTCAACTTCTGATAGCTTATATCGAGGAAATCAAACGCTCTTCTGAAGTTAATATTGAATATCATCTCATGTATCAAGGTCGTCAAAAATGCCTCAAATGAAGCATCAATTTCAGTTCATTAAATATTCATTAATGAATACATCTGACAAAATATTTACAAATAACAGAATATGTTGGCCTATATAACATTACATTTTCTCACGACTTCTCCTGATATACTTCTTGGCCATCGGTTTTTAACAGAAGGCATGCCTGGATAAGAAAATTTTTTGGAATTAAGACATCGCATCCTTGGAACCAGAATGGCCAGTACAATAGACAGCTCAAGACATGACATGTCTTGAGCTATCTACATCTTACATGTATTGTTCATTAGCTCACCATGCAACAGCCCTCTAGTTGAATCTTCAGTATGCCTTTGGAATGAACAATCTCATAACTGTCTTGATTCATCAAAATAAACATACATATTTTTTCCTTCTGTTTCTTCACTAGAGAATTGAACGCAGCTAAAAATTCGAAACTCGCAGATATTCATACAAATTTAAAACCCGATATTTCTCTAGAAACAACCGCGCAAAAACCAAATCGAATTAACTCACAGCGTGATCGTTCAAAACCTGGTATCACCAGGTCATATCCACTTTACCCGATTTTTTTTTAGGTTCATCCCCCCATTGTTCTACAGTTGTCACCCTCCCCAAGTAAAGACATCGCATCCTTGGAACCACTCCAGGAAAGCTAAATGGCGAGTACCATAGACAGCTGAAGACATGACGGTTGCCTCATGTCCTGAGCTATTTAAATCTTACCTACATGTATTGTCCATTAGCTCACCATGCAACAGCCCTTTAATCGAATCAAGTATGCCATTCTGATAACCGTCTTGATTCATCAAAATACACACACATATTTTCCTTTTGATTCTTTACCAGGGAATCGAACGCACCTCAAAATTCGAAACTCGCAGATATTCATACAAATTTAAACCCTGATATTTCCCTAGAAACAACCGCGCAAAAACCAAATCGAATTAACACACAGCGTGATCACTCAAAACCCGGCGTCACCAGGTCATATCCACTTTACCAGAATTTTTTTTTGGGTTCATCCCTCCATTGTTCTCCAGTTGTCACCCTCCTCAGGTATAAATATAAATAGCGCCGATTTCCATGCCGAAAGCCTCCCGTAGGTTGAATAATTAAATATTCGTCCAGACAGCAGAAGACAAATAACATAACACAGCAGCCCCAGCGGTCCAGGCAGGGCCAAAGATCGAGGACCGACCTGGGGCAGCCCAGAAAACGTCATAACCGCTATCCGCATAAAAAATGACGGCTCTTGCGGAATTGGAAGTCGAGGTAGAACGCATTCATTTCGGTCTCCTGACCCATTCAAATCGCCCTTCTGCGAATGACAAATTATTTTTTTCCTTTCTCTCGTCCTTCGAGCATGACTGGTAGGAATTGGAGTCAGGAGTCACGTGAGGATTTGATCTTGGAGCGGCTTTTTTGGGAGGGTTTAGGGTTTGAGAAGATATGTTCTGCCTCAGGCTTGATGACCTAAGGAGATTGACTGGCTTCGAATATCATTGTGGTGTCCTTTTATAAATTTAAATATGGATTTGTTTCGTGTCCTTCTCAAAAATGGAATTATATATATTATCTTGAAATCAAGAGCAAACATAATACAATACATAAAACAAAAATGGAAAAACCCAACTGAGGTTCATGCAAAACGGGGTACCATACCTTTTTTTCGTATAATACCAGAGCTCAGAGAGAAACCTCGGTAGAAAAAACTCTTCCTCTACGTTCTTACAAAAATAAAACTTGAAAACTATTTGAATATTGAAATACATATTTCTTTTTAATTGAGTCCAACAGAATACACGATAATCTTTTCCAGGATGCCTTCGAGATTCTGAATCTGAAATAAAAAAATCGAAGCAGAAAAAGGAACAGAAAAATAAAACGAAACTCCATTGAATCGATTTAAAATTGATGAGAAAAAATGCATTAATAAAATATATATTTCAATTCAACATATTCAAAGAAAAAATATAGTTCGAAATGAATAGAACAAAATGTAAGAACCATAAATTAGTAAAAAAAAAACATTCAGAAAATGAAACTACTCGACATAAAATGAAAAAATATTCAGTCTAATATAACAACACTAATCACAGCACAGAACATAAAAATCACAGGTAACACATCGATTTAAGTCTAAAATAACACATGATATTCACGTATAAACCTAAATCCCAAAAGACAGAAACAAAAACCAAACGAAAGAACCGAAGAATTTCCCCGGTTGTTGAACTGTTTTGCAGAAACCAACCGAGAATATCATATTCATTCAGAAAATTTGCAACCAAACCAACTGAGTTGATTTACGGAATATACCTTAAAATGAAGGAGGAGAAAAAAAAAAGGACAAACAGCTTCAATGAAGAGAGGCTCGACGAGAGACGAAACGTCATCGAGCAGCCATCGAAAGAAATCATCTCTCTCTGTAGGCCGCAATAAATTAAATAAGAGAAATTTGACGCACACATAGCTCAAGGATCATTCATTGCCTCTTTTCCGCTCTTCTCTTGTCTCCGCCTAGATGAGCGGGTGTCCATTTGATTCAAAGCAAACTTCTCCGGCGGAACACGACGCATCTCTTCCGAACGCTTCGCTTCTTCTAAGTTCAATCTATCCCACGTCTAACGGTTCCTTTTTGCCTAGAAATATCCTATATCTTTCTTTCGCGTCGCCTAGATGTGCGCGTCTCCATTTGATTCAATGCTAACTTCTTCGGCAGCAAATCACGCTTTGTCTCTTCGCTCAAGTGTGCCAATGGATTGCTTCGGCATAATGTGTGCTCGGTTGTTTCTGCGACCGATCCGCATTACTTTCAGATATCAGGGTTTTTCTTACTGACCTTGTACAAGTAGAGTATATTTTGCGATGTTAATATCGTGTACCATGGGTACTCAAATTTATATTATCGTTTTTCCAATAAAAAATAAAATTAGCAAAAACTTCTCAACTTGAATCAGTGCTTTCTGAACTTTTTCACAACAAAAACATTGTATAACAGTTATTTCATGAATCTCAAAATCAGAAATTGTTACGACCGACGCTTTCATACATTTTCACATGAAAATCTGGCAAATAAACTTCCATAAGGCTCCAAATCCCAAATGGAAAACTTCGTTCATTGTAACTTCCAGTCGTGCCATAAACTTTGATTGTTCATAGCATATTTTCGGCATTATTTCTCCTCCATTCCTTCTTCTTCCAGTTATCAAATCGAAATCATATCAGAAGTGAGGACCCGGACGCTACTCGGAGCTGGAAAAATGTCAATTTATTGCCTCGATACCTACACGCCGAGAAATCATTCCTTTTTGCCTTGAAATATCCTATCCTTTGTCGAACGCCAATTTATGCAGAACCCGAAATTTGTTTTCCATAAAAAGCGTTGAAATTTCAATCAGTATATCTCATCCTGGCCGTGCAATGGGTTATATCTGTCGCTACTGCCTGCTAGGTTTTGCAACATGCGCCGAATGCCCTAAAAAGGTTTTTTATGGTTCTGTCGAGTCCCTGTGTTCTCGTTTGGGAATGTTTCTGATAAATGCGGATTTATGTGATTTTGGTTTAACACTGATCATGGATTATCGGGTTCTATCCACGTGATAGTGTTGTTGAAAACTTGTGAAAAGCTCCTCAAGCCCCAATAGTCAGGTGTTCAGAACTTGAAATTGTAAATGTAGCTTTTGAAAAAATGAGTTACTGAAATGAAACGAATACATAAATTTTTGTCGAAGAAAATGGTCTACAGAATAAATCAATTATTTATTTCTGGTAAAATTATAACTCTCGAAAAACGATGATTTTTTTTTCGAAATAACCGTTTGTTTTTTGAGCGCTCGTTCTACTTAAACGACTGCTGTATCGTTTCGTCCAAATATCGGATTTTGAGCCGATGCTCGTTCTGAGCCTCATGCAAAATTTTGTGGCCATAGTGTTAATAAATCCATAGACATTTTAATTGAAATATTGAAAAGAAGAATCCTTATATTTCCATAACAAGATATCCGATTCGAGTATAATTCATTTTGTGAATAGAGACCGATATACTGAATGTTCATGCGGAATATGGAGAGGATCGAATCATCTGAACCATAGAATTTAATTTTTGATTGATTTCCAGAATATAATTCCGATCGTGCTGATTTTGCATTCATATACTGAGCATGAATCTCAAGTCTTATCATCATTCCGTCTTGGAAAAACCGTAGCATAAAATTTTCAATCATTATATTTGGAGAAATATTCGACGAGTAGGTTTGAATTCAACCGTTCGAATTAAATGGTATTTTCGAACGATCAAACATAATAAATTCATCATCAGTGAATTCAAATAAATAATTCAAAACTTACAAACATTTGGGCAGAACTGTTTTCGCGCTGTTTTCGCAGTAACAAACCTTCGAAAAGATCTACAGGGTGTTACATAATAGTATGTCACAACTTAAAGGGATGAATCTACGTATAATTTTAAAAAAAAGTCCAGATAAACCTGGGTCTGCAAAAGCTTCGTTACGGAGCTACAGGGTGTTGAAATTTACAAGAAAAATTGTTTTTTTTATAACTCCTGCAGTTTTTGAGATATTCAGTACAAATTTGGAATGCGAGCTATTTTCAACCGTCTCCATCATTGAACCTCCTGAATCTTAACTAGATTCTACAGGGTGTTATCATTTCCGGAGCCATGTCTCCTTCTTCCCTCTCAAACTTCTTTCGCAGTACTCCATTGGACAGCGTAAAATCAATTTTTAATATCTTCGTTCAATTTAGAAACTTTTTTGATTTCAGTAATTTTTTCGTATCTCTAACCGTTTTCGAGTAATTATTAAACGATTCTATATTAGATTTAACTGTACCTTATACTTACTTTTGTGAGTCTTATAGGGAAACAGTGGTAAATAAATAAAAATCCTCACAGCTTCCGAAACAAAGAGAAAAACATAAAAGTAACGGCATCAGCTCGACACAAACATATATCAGAGCGAATTTTCTCATAAGCCGAAGCCATTAACGGAACAGAAGTCGAATAACGATGACACTAGCGCGAGAAGTATCGGACCATCGTGCCTTATTGCTTATTGTGTCGGGGAGGAGGAAAGGGTCAAAACTCGAAGCCGAACACCTCCTGACTTTTCCAATAAAACACACAGACCATCAGATTGCGGTTCGGTCTTCGTGCCGTATCTAACCGACGCTTCTGTCTCCTCGACGACCCGAACTTCTGTTCCCGCGAACTAACTATGGAGTCGTTACCAACTCCAATAACGAGAAAACTTGGAAAAAGTCCAATAACAGAAATAATAATAAGCGATATTGCACCTCATAGCCGTGTAATTTCTTCGGTTTCATTTGTAGCGAACTTCCGGTCGTCTCTGAAGTGCCACCTCAGTTTTTACCGGAAGTAGTGAAAGGTTTTTAACTCAAGCAGTGAGGTATTGCGGAAGTTGGTAAATGCGGATAGAAAAAGGAGTTGAAGAGGAATTTCTACCCTGTCGGCAATGTATTCTAAACTAGACTATTTTGGTCTTGTTGAATCATCTAGGCTGAACATAGGGAAGCTTTCCCAAAAAAGACTGCGAACCATTAGCAAATCTTATACTTAATCTGGCCAGATTAAAGGTTAGTATATTTGAAGAGATTCAGAAGGGCCAATGAATGCTGATGGTACATCTACACTGCACAAAAAAATTAACGCACATTCTGAAAATCTCAATTTTAATGAAAGTTAACTCAACATTGACTTTACAACTTATTTTTTATGTTCTCTCGGGAGGGTTTTGAACGAAACGAGACACATTAAATGGAAGAAAAATTCAAGATTCCACCGAATCTTATGTGAAAGAACAGGAATGAACAATTTTCAAGATACTGGAATGCTGATAAGTGATTCAATACTTAGTATTTCCATCCCTTGCTTTAATTACAGCTGGGCAACGACGGTTCATACTCAAAATGTTCGGATCTAATCCTTCCCAGATTTCTCTGAGTTGGATTCCTAAGTCATTAAGAGTAGGTGGATGTTTTTCTGAACTTCTCAGCCTTCTATTGAGGTTGTACCAAACCTGCTCAATCGGATTGAGATCTGGACTTCTTGCTGGCCATTCCATTCGAAAGACTTCAACCTCTTCAAGGTTCTCCTGAACGATGCGCGCACGATGGGGTCTGACATTATCGTCCATAAAAATGAAATTTTCACCAATGTATGAGGCTAATGGCACTACATGGTCTTCAAGAATGTTTCTTATACACCTGTCAGCATTCACAGCACCATTATCAACGACCACTAGGTCTGTGCGAGCAGTCAAAGATATTCCACTCCATACCATAATCGATCCTCCCCCGAAACCAGTAGTATTCAGGAAATTGCATTGAGCATATCTTTCATGTGGACGTCTGTATACAAGGGAACGTCGATCACAATGGTAGAGGCAGGATCTAGACTCATCTGTGAAGAGAACTTTTTCCCAATCAGCCTCTTCCCAATGGATATGCTTTTTCGCAAAATCCAAACGCGCCCTTCGATGGGCTGGGGTAAGAGCTGGGCCGCGACAAGAGGCCTTAAATCATATTCTCTGAGGCGATTTCTTATGGTCTGAGTGCTAATTTGCACCCCATGAGTTTGCTCAAGCTGATTTTGAAGGAGGCGAGCGGTTGCAAACCGTTGTCTCAACGAAGAAACTATCAAGTTACGTTCCTGAATGGCAGTTGTTACCCGGCGTGGTCTACCCTGTCCTGGTCTTCGGACATTCATACCTGTCTTCCTGAATCGCTGCAACATTCTGAACACACTTGTATGGGAAACTCCAAGCCTTTCTACAATTCTTGTGTATGTCCACCCTTCTTCTCGCAAAACTACCGCTTGGGCACATTTCTCTTGGGTCAAATTGCGTGTTTCGCGTTGCATAGCGATCGAGTGTAGAAAATCAAACGTGGGCGGAGAACACGTTTTGTTGTATGTATGACATATTTTTCAGTTTGTTTTCATCAATTTCAGAATTTTAGAATTTTAGGTTGATTTACTTGAAGTACTGTTGTATTTGAGATCTTTGTCAACTTTTTTGTCTTGAATACGCCCGAAAAGAATGAATAAAATCGTTTTCATTATTTTCCATTGAAATACTAATTAATAGATACAAGCAGTTCCATCATGAAGATTACTTGCTTAAGCTATCCCTGGATATCAATCAAATAAAGTACCTCATCGAGAATGGGAAAGTTTCTCAGAAATGTTAAACAACCTATGCCGTTAATCAAGGGTCTTGTGGAGACCGATAAGGACTAAATTTATCAGAAGTCGATCCCTTTGATGTCTGAAATATCGGAGGTGAGTGTACAGAGAATGCTAGAGATAAGTGAGAAGATCATGGACAATGAAGATCGAGATGGGGTTACATACACTTCATTCTAGAAACTTGTCTGAAGAAGTTTGAAATAGTCGAAAGAAATTACATGCATGAATATCAGTGAGATAAAGCCTCAGTTATGCCAAAATGTCATGGGAAATTTTAACAGAAGAGTAGAAGATTGTGAAGAAAGCTGCAAGAGGAAACCATTTGGTAGATATTATGTTTCGTTTATGAATATCATAACTGATACTTCAAATCCACATAAAAAGAATTTTGAAAATGAATGCAAATGATGTGTTCATTCAATTTTATAAAAAACTACACAACTTGAAACAGGCTTCATATGGAATTTAGTTGTGCAAAAAATGTGTACATAATCTGAAAGCTTGAATTAGCTTTTGTGCACCCATAAAAAAAAAGATAATTTGATCTCTGAGCCACCAAAAATCTGCTTTCAGGTGCTTCTTTTGTAGTTGTTATTTGGTATAATAATAATAATATTCCTAAGAACCTCAAGTCCAACCTCAAGGAGCTAGATTTGGATGGAAACCCTTATGAAGTAATGCAGAAAGCAGTACTTTTCGGTACTGCTAGAACGGTAAGAAAGTTTGTAGGACACGATGAACACCAGGAACAACCATTGAGGGAAATATTGCAAGACCGACTACCAGGACATCAACCGAGAAATCCAGGACCAAGCAATGAAGGACGAACAACCCAGGGCCCAGAAGAAGAAGAACACTGAAGACCTCAGAGCTCAATCCCCCTGATACTTGCTATCCGGGATGAGTGAATGTTCCCCTTAGTAGGGAGTGTGATAGCCGAATTCAATTCAAGTTTTCTCGTTCATCAAACGAGATCTTGCTATCCAAGTAATGATCTTTCAAAACCTCAGATGTTCAAGAAACTGTCTACAGACACATTAGGCATTTCAAATCTAGATTCTCGCTCTGAAAAAATATAGAACGTATGGAATAAAAGGTGGTATAGTTTTCTCACCAGTAACATCGACATAAAACATATATCAATTACACTCACTTTCAATAAGGTTCTTGCACACAAATAGAACTTTCTTGTTTACTCATTACCTTGTCATCTAATGAACGTAGAAGCAATATAATCCCTATTATGAATGCAAATTCCATTCGCGACGAAAATTATTAACTAAAAGCTTCCATTTACTAGTTACTCGCTAGCTTTCCACTCATGTTTACAAGTTAATCCATGACTAAGACACCATTTCTGACATGAACTTGTTGTGTGGTAAACTCCATGTTATACAAAATAATTAATTCAACTTCAGAACATCTCTCAAACTTTAGAAATCCTCCCTAGTTCCTTTGGAACTTGTAAGACGCATTGTGAGTGAATGGAGAGGCAGCCCCAGCCTTCTGGGGAGTATCAAAAACATTGGGAACTTCGTAGGGATGAGTTCTATTCGAATGTACAGGGCGGAAAGTATGGTTGTCTTCTGGGGAAATCTCAAGAACTAGAGGAGTAAGAGGAAAATTAATGAGATTGGCTATAGATATTTTGAGGGTTTGTTACTGAGGAAACAGTGTGTTGTAGTTTTGCCCAAATGTTTGCAGGTTTGAATGACTCAGTTGAATGAATTGATGAAGAATTTTTTATGTTTGGTCGTTCGAAAATACCAAATATTACGGTTGGGAATTTTATTCCTCGGTTTTTCCAGAACGGAAAGATGATAAGACTTGAAAATCATGCCCAGTATATGAATGCATATCACAATGTAAAATAAAGTCAACGTTGCCGAATATTCCTGGCCTCGTCCGAAGAGCTTCCCAGTTATACATACATACATAAAGTCCGTTCACGAAATGTTGAGCACATAGTAGGCGTTTCTTTATTTATCTGAAGTTGGCAGTATTTGCTGTCATAACCTAAAATAAAGTCAACGTTGCCGAATGTGCCCTGCCTCGTCCGACGAGCTTGCGAGTTATCAGACAACTCTATGCAATATTGACAACATTGCGTATCAATCTGACATGAAAATAAAGAACATAACCTAAAATTTTAATATACACAGTGAAATATGCCAAATTTCCATGGCCAACCGACGGCTCAACCTTTCGTGAATGGACTATACATGTCACAATTTCGGGGGGTGAATCTACATGTAATTTCAAGAATAAAAGTTTACATAAATATGGGCCCGTAAAAGCTACTTTACGGAGCTACAGGGTGTTGAAATTTCTAAAAAATATTCCAAATTCTCTATACAGCAACTAACTACAGAACCGACAAACAAAAATCATAATATTCCTGGTACGAATAAAAAGGTTTTTTCAATAACATTGTTTTTACAGATCTCTTGAATTTTCTAGCGTTTAGACTGTGCGAGTTTATATGCGGGAACATAAAAACTTTTTGATTTCTCGTATAATATGTATTTATATCGCCAAATTTCTGATATTCAGAAATATTCGTGTGTACATAAGTCACAGCATCTAAAATATACAAGATAGAGAGTCAATATTTCGAGGAATGCTGGGAAAACATCAGCAAAATTACAGGGAAGCAAACAATGCCTGATGAATTTCTAATTTTTCTGAAAAGTATTTGTATTATCAATTTTCAATTCGTCTCCTTCGAAATGAACTTCCTCAGATATAATGCACTTATGCCAGCGCTTCTTCTTATACTAGAAGCACTACTGCAATGCGCTTTTCGTTCTTCGATTCTGACCTCGAATTAAAGCGATAAAGCAATTCGGCAATCCAAGAGGAACACATGTATTATTAAAAACAAAGATTCAATAAATGATCCCTCCAATAGAGTTCCTGGATATGATCTTTCAAGGAAAATTCGGACTGTTCTTAATAGTAAGAACACCGGTCATCACCGTTGTATAATAGCATGGTTTTCAAATGGAATTCAGTTGAGTGTCCTAGTTGCGAATACGGAGAAACAGAGAAAACAATAGAATATCTGATGTATAATTGTCCCATATTTAAATTTCAGGATGGCTTAAAGGCTAAACATGAAGTTACCGTGTCGTTTTTTAATTGAGTTGTTAATTTTGAATCGATTTGATAGAGTTTCCATCATTTTATTTTTCTGTTTTTATTTTCTGCTTCGATTTTTCAGTTTCAGATTCAGAATTCCGAAGGCATCTTGGACAGGGTTTTCAGTTGGACTAAATAGAAAAGAAATTGTTCAATATTCAAATAGTTTTTGAGCTTTATTTTTGTTGGAACGGCGAGAATGGGTTTTTTCTGCTGGGGTTTTACCTGAGCCGTGGTATCATACGAAAAAAAAGTATGGTACCCCGTTTTGAACTAATCTCAGTTAGAGATTTTTGTTCTATATTAGCTCTCGATTTCAAAAGAATATATTAATACATAGTTCAGTAAAGAAAAAAAACATGGGGCAAAGCTGAGAAATTCTGTGATATTTTCGTCCCAAAATTACGAACGAGCATTTAAGTGTAAGCTTCTGCGTTTTCGCAAACAGTGCAGCCACATATTTCATGCCAATTACATTAAAAAAAATTGCATGGCATACAAATAGCTTCAGCAGTTTTCCTAATAATGATTCGACGATTCTCGAAAATAATTTATTGAATTTGACCACGAATTCGTCATCAGGGAGTCTAACTCTATCGTTTGAGACCATTTTTGGTCCAAATTCGAAAGTTACAGACATTAGGACCAAACTTTATTCTATTCTCGATGTCAATATCGCAATTTACAAAATTCATGAACCTCAAATATTCAATGAGCGCTCAGCTCATAATTATAAGGTTCTGAAATATCATAACTCGGATATTTTCGCAACTGAAAATTGCTTCGGGTCGATATTTTATATTGAGCTGTCAGATAAAGACACAAGAAGTGGCGAAAAACTCTGCCAATATTCGAAATCAAAAATTTAAGAGAAGTATTTCCAAAAAATTCGATATTAAAGATACTTATCGAAATTACGTGGAATTCTCATTTATCAATTCATAAAAGCTCCCCACATCGCTGAAGCCACAATATAAACCAACCAAATTGGCGCAATCTTCCCCTTTAGCTGGACGGACAAACTATCCAGCAACAGATAGGGGTCTAATTTGATGAGCGTGTATAAGCCAGGCTATTTTCGAAAGCATAACGTTTTCTAATCAGGAAAGTTAACCGACAGCAAACCAAATTCGTTTCCTGTTTGTTTTGGATACGTCACTGCCCTAGCCATAAAACACTTGTGGCTTGATTATACAACAACTCAACTGGACAACTGTTGGATTCGACGGAATTGAAATTGGGAAAATGGACAGTCCAATTGATTTTCTTGGAAATTTCACCTGTGTTGTGGTTGATGTATTTATCACATTATAATTCCTGAATAAATAGTTATTTAATCAACCAGGTTATTAAAAACAGCGACTAATGGTCAAGATATTTTAATTCTCGATTCAAGAAAATAAAAGATTTTCCAATGAGAGGTGTTATTTTATTATTCAGAGAAAAATGTCATTTTTCTTTATAAATGATCGGATGTTTATTTCATTATAAAGAAGAAGCTATGACGTTAATATCGGAGAATAACATCAGGTAAATGACCACCACGACCACGCTTATAGGACCATATTCTCTTAATGAAATTTTCCATAATCAAATCGCAAAGTGGCTGCCCTATGTCCTCGATAGCCTCACGAATTCCATCTTTGTGGTCTTGAATAGACGCTGGGCTATTGGCGTAGACCTTCCCTTTCACGTGTCCCCAAAGAAAGGAGTCGCAAGGTGTTAAATCACAAGATCTCGGTGGACAATTGTGATCACCTCTTCGAGGGATAACACGAACCGGAAACTTTTCTCGCAAAAGATCAATGGTTAAGTTGAGTTCTTGTGTTAACTGAACTCTTTAAGCCTTAAAACCCGAATCTTTATGCAAAATACGGTGCAATATTGTTTGTGGAATGACTAATTCCAAAGAACGACGAGGAATGTAGAAACCTAGGTTTTCTTCAACACTTTCGGCTACAGCAGCAATATTCTCGGCTGTTCTTGAGCGAGGTGCACTGGTTTTATTCTTCACATCACTAACTTATCCCAACAGCTTGAATTTTTCCACCAATCTCTTTACTGCGGTCCGACAAGGTGCTTCACGACGACCCAAAAATGTTCGAGTTTTACAAACCGTCTCTGCCAAATTTTCACCATTTCAATAGTGAATTTCAATGATTTCAATGCATTCTTGAAGCGTGTATCGTTCCATTTTCATTAATGGCGTAGTTTCTACTTATCAAATGTCAAAAAATGACAGCTTAAAACGTGACATGTACCGAAACAGCGGGCTATTCAAAATTAAACCTCTTATTGGAAAACCCTTTACATTCTGATACCTAGTCTAGCTGCTATAGGCTAGAAGCACGAGCTCCTATGCTAATATGGGAATGCCGATAAAAACTCAACGAATTGAACAAAAACAGCAAGGTCTCTTTCATCTGAGTTCCTGGGTACTCAAGAATCACTAGCCAGAAAGGAAGCACAGACGCCACTTACTTGCCAAGAAACTTTCTATGGTAGAGGCAAATGGACCTATAAGATACGGGGTCTTTATAAATGATTGTGACATCGTAGGTTGCTTTGGAAATTTTTCATCTTATCCATTTTTATGCCATGTCTACAAATTTATAATCTGAGTCACTTTATTCATTTTTTTTCGGAACGACCAGCCTAAAGTCACAGTTTCTTTCGTTTAAATTAAAGTTTACATCAGAATATAAATATTCATAACAATCCTACGCCAACTGCGCTATAACAATAACTAATAGAGAGACAGTAGTTCAAGAGTTTTCAGAGAAAAAAGAAACTGGAAGAGAAGCGTTCTGGAATGGATCTTTCCAAAAAGTTCCTCCAAAACTTTAAAAGTCTCATCAAAAACCATAAATGAAAAAAATCTCAATCAAAACATATACCAATTTTTTTTTCGATTGAAGAAAATATGTTGGAATGATTCCAAGTCATGAATTCCACGATTAAATCATATATTTTTTTCGTATACATTAATTTCCTCTCCCGATTATTGTTTTTTATGTAAAACACATTACAAATATTTAATGATGAAAATTTATGTCTCCAAATGTTTCCTCTCGAGAAATTTTTACTGTTTTATAATTTTAATAGAAGTTAATCGTGTTTACTTAGTTATATAAAGAACTCTTTTGCTATACAATTTTACAGTCATCAATATGAACTTCAAACTATTCAGTTTTCTTGCAGTGTTGTTGTCCATCATTCTTCTAACAGAAGGGTAAGTTTCATAGTGAATTCATAAAAGGAAACATTGTGAAATTATCCAGCGCAGTTGACGTTGGACTATTTTAAATATTTATATTCTGATGTAAACTTCAATTCAAACAAACGATACTGTGAGTGCTGATTCACAATGGACGTAACCATAACGAACACGTAAACGTACTTTGTCCGTGAACGTAAATGTGTTCAGAATGGACTTAGGGCGCAGTTGCAAATTATAGACGTTTTTGTAGAGTAAGAAGATGTTTCTATACCTTTATAATAAGTGTTCTATGAATTTTTTGACAATTGATTATTGTGAAGTGTTGTCATTAATTAAAAATGTATGAAGTATTAAGTCTGTTTTTATTGAGACGATGTTTGAAAAAAAAAGGAATTGAAGAGCAGAATTCTAAAAGAAGATAAAACCGACGTTGGTGAGTTAGACCTACAAATCACAGAATGTGAACAAATTTCTATAATTAACGTTAGAATTACGGACTACCATAAGCTCAACGTAAAAATTACAGAGCCTATTGTGAACAGTTCCATATGATTTGCATTGGTTCAACTTTGCGTTTTTCGTTTACGTTTTGGGAGTTTTATGGTTACGTCCATTTTGAATCCAGCATGAGTTTTTTCTAGTCATTCCGAAAGAAATTGAATATTGTAACTGGAATTATAAATTTGTAGACTTTGCATAAGAAATAATAAGATGAAAATTTTTCAAAGCAACCTACGATGTTACAATCATTTATAGACACCCCGTATAACTGAATGACTGAATGGGGCGGGAATATATAAAGGAAATCAAATTGGCTATTATTTCTCAAAGAAAGAAATTTGATCTGGTTATCATGTTTTATGCATTTACTTCTCAGATGATTCTCGAAAAAAATTGTTATTTTTAGGGTCCACTTAAGAAAAGTAGTACTTTTTCAGGTCAGTTCGTTGTCGAAAACCCTCTAGCTTCAAGTCCGAAAAAAAAACTGTCCACAGCAAAAAAACTTTTTCACTTAAAGGTAGATATAAATTTTCAAAAAATAAGAATGAAGCAATTTAACAATAATATTATGAATTTTTCCAAAGACCTAGAGATAGGGTTTCATAGGATAGATTCATGTCTTGAGATATTTTTATTTCTTCGGTATGTCATGAATGAGTTCAAAAAACGTATTTTTATGAATTATTGAAAATTTTTCTGTCTAAGACATTCTGTGCGCTTCTAAAAAACTTTTTAGGTTTTCACTCCCAATCTCTTATACAGAAATAATTAAAAAAAATTTAATTAAGATGAAATGCTCCTGTGAAAATCTTTGCACTTTTTTGTCAGGAGCAAATTGGTTTTGAAAAAATTGTTGCCCAACAGTAAAACTGAAAAAGGAAATAAATGAAAAGGATGATGTAACGTTTCGATGTCTATCTCAAACACCCTCTCCAGACAACTTTCGATGTCAATTAGAATGCAAATGAAACAAACACACAATTACAAGTTTGTCTGAAGAAGGTGTCTGAAATAGACACCAAAACGCTACAATTATCCTTTTCATTTATTCCATTTTTTAGTTTTACTGTTAGGCAACAATTTTCTTAAAACCAATTTGATCCTGACAAATAAGTGCAAAGATTTACGTTATTGTTTAAAAAGAAAAAGAGCACAACTGCCAATCCAGTACCACCCACTGAGCCCCCTGTTGAATCATCTTAGTTTTATCATGGATTAAAATAATTCACAACTGAAGTAACTCTATTACAACTGTAAAAAATTTATTTATTCAACCATTCCTTATTCTTATTGCTTCGTAATCGAACGATACAAAGATTTTCACAGGATCACTTCATCTTACTTAATTTCTTTTAATTATTTCTGTTTCGAGGACTGGGATTAAAAACCTGAAAAAGATTTTAGAAATGCAGAATCCTCCCAGATTATATTTCAATCGATATTCTATTCTATGTGAACAGGAGTTTGCACATTTTCCCCGCAGAATCTACCCTCGTCATTTTCTGTTAAGCGCGTGCTCATGTCCGATTACAAAGCCATCCAAAGATTATCGGGTACCTCAATATCTTTTCTGTCTTAATCGTTGGTGAAATTGAATGATTTTGAAATATTTTCAGAGGCCGGCCATCTATGAATCATTTGGTGTATCATAAGAAAAAGAGCACAACTGCCAATCCAGAACCACCCACAGAGGCACCCACAGAGGCGCCTGCTGCTGATTAATCTCGGTTTTATCATGGATAAAAATAATTTACAACTGAAATAAACTTGTTTCAACTGTGAAAATCTCATTCATTTAACCATTCCTCAATGGTATTTGTTATTGATTTGTATCCAAATGATACAGAGAATTTTGAGGTGAAAGCTGAAATGAGATGAAAAATGTGAGTAAAAAAATATATTCGCTGCTGGATATCAACAAGCATCAAACTCAATGGTGAAGTTCGTCCAAGTCCAACAAACTCACAATGGAGTTATGCCATTCAGATAATCGGCTCACAGCTGTTTCGATCTTTTGACTCTCATCAGTGCAGAGATACAAGACTGAATGACTAAAGATGCTTTAGGATGGACAATCGACGATTCATCAGAATTAAATCCGGTCTGAAAAACACTCCTGCAGATATGCGACTGACTATTTTCCGATAGACTCACATAGAATTTACAATTTTCAATTTAATTTCGGTGATTACCAGGATATTCTTCATATTTTGAACATGTATCTAATTTTTTGTTCCTAACGATCTATAGCGTTTCCACGATGTAAAATTTAGCTGAAAATAGCAATACCGATGTTTTTATAATGATTTGTTTGATGATTTCTTGAAAATCTTTTTGATTAAAATATAGCAACTTGTATTCAAAACGTGTGCATCTTGCAATCTAAATTGAAGATAATATGTGGAAATGATTTCAAGGCATAACTTTCCAGTTCCAATTGCATAATTTGTTCCTATTCATTAATTGTCTATTGTAATAGTGTACCTTCTGTAAGGGAACGTAACAAATATTTTACGATGAAAATTTATGTCTCAGAATACTTCCTCCTGAAAAACTTTTACTGGTTCACTCAAATTAGGTACTCGGTCATATAACCTAAATAAGATGTTTGTGTTTTTCTGGATATATAAGGAATTTTTTTCTGTATACCAGCAGAAACCAATATGAATTTTACTTTTTAGCTTTCTTGCAGTGATTTTATCGATCATTTTTGCAACAGAAGGGTAAGTATAGATGACCCATAGAAACTCAGTATTGAATTGAATAAGTAACATCTACTTCTCTGCTCATGCCTACATCATCTCAGTTCAATTTTGAATAGAAAATGTTTTCCAAATGATATAAAACTGTTTTAAATGTGAAAACTTCATTTATTGAACGATTCCTTAAAGGCATTTGTGTTCAGATGACATTTATACAGGGTTTTTATGAATTTATTCGAAAGACTTAAGGGGTTTATTCCTCATATCATTTTATTGAAAAACAGTTAGGTCCGAAAATGCATTGCTTTCAAGATACAAGGTGTTGAAGTTTCACTTGAAAACAAAAACAATTGATTTTCCAATTAAGATGAAGGAAGAAAACGCGAACAAAAGAATAACATCAAAAATAGTGACATTACAAGATCACTAATCACTTATCATGTATGTTCAAATAGCGGAAATCAGATGATGAACTGGAACAACACAAGATTCAAATAACGAAACCTGATAATTATAAAAGAAAAATTTAGGAATCCACATGTATTTTGTTAGATGAAGTAGATTATTTGGCTAATTGATCTGTTGGAATAGAAAGTATTTGGATTGATTTAGCGCAAAAAGAAATGACATCATGAAATTTCAAAATTAAATGTATCAATATCTCTATGTGTTGACAACTTTCAATGTCAATTAGACTGAAAACGAAAAAAGACACGATTCCAAAGATTTTCCAAGTTCGTCTGAAGAAGGAGTCGGATATAGACACCGAAACGTTATGTTATCCATTTCATATATTTCCTTTGTTAGTTTTACTGTTAGGTTAGGTTAGGTTAGGTTAGGCAACAATTTTTCCAAAACCGATTTGCTCCTGGCAAATTAGTGCAAGGATTTGCGCAGGAGCATTTAATCTTAATTAAAATTTTAAATTGTTTCTGTTTCAGAGACTGGGATTGAAAAAAAAATTCTAGAAATATCACTGTAACGTTTATTCATACATTCTCTATCCGAAATATATTTTTGTTTATCCAATTGAAAAACTATAGAAGTAGGTATCACGAATACAAAACGACGATAACCTGTTTTTGAAGTGTCATTTATATAAAAATTAAGATAATGTGTTCAATTTTTTTTAGATTACCCTTTTTGCACCCTAATAATATGTCGCCAATGGCGCTACCAGGAAAGACCAAGGTGAGGTCTAGAAATCCAGAAATATCATCTTCGCCTGCAGTGTCTGAATAAAAATAATATAATTTTGCATGAAACTATGTGGAATAGTATTTAAAACACGTGTATTTTGCACTCAGAATTGGAAATAATAAATTGAAAAGTTTTCGAGTCATTAATTTCTGTGTTCAATTGCATCAGATTTTCTTGTACACTAATTTTTTGAATGAAATGTTAACAGGAATTTGGACCAGTTTTTATTTTGATTTCTTAATATTTGCCAACGTTTCGAATCTTTTGTGATTCTTCATCAAGGCTCGTATTCATTTCAATCAAAATATCGTCATATACATCAAAATTCTTTCGTCTATTTCTCTTGGAAAGTCAATTCTGTTGTAACAACAGAATTGACGTGTGTGGAGAAATATCTAAGTTATCTTGAATTCGAATTGATAAGTCGAAATTCTGCAAGTCATAATTTGATTTCCTTTCTATCAAGATTCAATAATTTTATTATGCTTTAATACGTAACCGATATTTCTACAAACATTCATTCGATTTCGTATGAAATTTCATCAATATCAAAATATACAGAGGTACGCAGTTCATCGTCCAAAGAACCTGGTCGAAGCAAGTTTTATAGCTGTTTCTCAGACCCAGATTACCATAATTTGTTAATTTCAGAAACATTATTGCTCAGAGAGGAAAATTGATTTGAAAATCTGTCACAGAATCATAACAACTGGGCTCCATAAAAAATGTCATCAAAAGAATCCAATAATTAGAACGGTGAAAAGTTCGAAAAAATTGTTACAATGATATATTTTTTTTTGAAACAGCATTCAAAATACGTGTATTTTGCACTCAGAATTGGAGATAATAAATTGGAAAGTTTTTAAGTGATAAATTTCTGTGTTCAATTGCAAATTTTTTTCTTGTACATTAATTTTTTATATTCATAGGGTTTTTTCTGCTACAAATACCATTTTATGGTGAAAATTTATGTGTCACAATGTTTCCTCTTGAGAAATTTTTACTATAGAAAATTTGTGTTTTCCTTGTTATTTAAGGAAATCTTTCATTTTCGGTATGACACTACTCACCAGATTCCGATATGAACTTCAACCTTTTGTTCTTACTTGCAGTGATATTATCTATCATTATCGTGGCAGAAGGGTAAGTAATATGAAGGTGAATTATTCGAAATTATAACCAGTTTTTCAGTCAGTGATATGATAAGTAAAATTTCAACACCCTGTATCTTGAAAACAATGCATTTTCGGACCTACATTTGAGGAAACCTTTTTTCATGCAACGATCCAGGGATCACTTCTTTAAGTTTTTCGGTGCTTTTCAGATTCACTCTGTACTTATATCCAATATTTGAATGAATTAATGTAGGTGATCAAAGAACCTTAATTCATTTTCGTTCGAATTTCAAGTTGAATAAC
This sequence comes from Propylea japonica, assembly GCA_013421045.1. Taxonomy (NCBI): domain Eukaryota; kingdom Metazoa; phylum Arthropoda; class Insecta; order Coleoptera; family Coccinellidae; genus Propylea; species Propylea japonica. The sequence continues at coordinate 10,150,792 of CM024241.1, read as the reverse complement.
TTATCAATTGCAATTAATCAATCCAGAATACATTAACGCAGCACTTATGTGCACAATTCTACAATAAACAGTGTGTGCACCACTTAAGGCATTCTCGGAAACTTACTCAGGGTTACTAACTCGATCCATTGGGTCACGTGACGGATCTACTCGGATCACGAACCCGGGTTCTAAGTTTACGAACACATCAGGTTTAGGATTTGAAGAGACAGTCATATCAATAACATAACCAATTATTTTATGGATTTATTTTTTCACTCCCAGTTTATTTTCAGATTGTCTCTAGCTTTGCTTGCATTTATTGGCTTTTGTAAAATATTTCTTATAAATTCTGGCGTGTCCCTCCATGTAAAATGTTATTTTTGCGCACCTATGCTAAGGAAGATTGTCTCTGGCTTCACTTGGATTTATTGGCTTCTGTAAAATTTTTCTTATAATATCTGGTGTGCCCTCGCATGCTCAATGTTATCTTTGAGTGCCTATGTTAAAGAAGTAAAGAAGGCTTTAGCTTTAACGAAGAAATATCAGCATACAAAGTTATGAAGAAGTTGTTCCACATTATTTTCTCGGAACCACACATTTTACACTGAGCCAAATTCTCTTCTCTACTCATAATTTTTAGGAAAAGAATATCTATATAATTACTGAGAAGAGGGTAGGAGACTTATTCCTGCCTTTTTCAAATACAAAATTGAACTGCAGTGCCCATGCGGTGACTCTACGACCCTGCTCTCGTGTAAGGTTACGATAGATCAACCTGAGTCATTGATCGAGTTAAAAGCCCCGTACTTTCCGAACACGGGTTGGATGTTCGGGATCGAGTTAAACCGAGTAAGTATCCGAAAACGCCTTTAATTTCCGATTTATAGCTTCATTTCTTATGATCACGATGCTAACCGGTTTATTTATATGATAATTAAAATAATGAGTTTATTTGTTGTCAGACATACTGATCCGGCATCAGTTATAGCGATGTTGCAAATGAAGGCCATTCAGGAGCAGATTAAGAAGATGAACATGACTAGAACACCACAAATATCCACTACCTCTGCAGTGCCTGCAACATCCTGATTTCTGCTTGGATAGGACTGTCTTCATGAATAAAATAAATTAATTTCAGCTGTGAAAATTTCATTCAGTCAACCAATTTCAAACCTCAAAAAAATATTTTCAATCGTTGTTTGAACAAGCGTCAAAATCATTCCAAATTCAAAATAATATGTTGAATTTCTACAAGCCATAAATTTTTGTTTTAGCTTGATTTCTTAATTTATATTGTTATATTATTTTGACGATTATTTTTATGTAGAAAATATGGATATTTTACGATGGAAATTAATGTCTTGAGATATTTTGTTCCGAGAAAGTTTTACTGTTTTCGGGGCATTATAATACGCAAATGTATGTTTCTTTCTCCTTGATTATATGAGAATATAACAGTTTTCTTAAGAAATCAATATGCACCTTAAGCTTTTTAGCTTTCTTGCAGTGATATTATCTGTCATTTTAGTAACAGAGGGGTAAGTTATCCAAGAATTTATAGTCAGAGGTTATGTTGTTCAAAATTATAAAGATATTAGGTATGTTATTTCCAATTCCCTAGTGAGCAAACACAAATAATTTTCAAAGATTCACTTTCTTATAGACTTCAAATGAAATGTATCATTCGAGAACATTTAATAGATTTGAGAAGAAAAATTAATGAAATAAATGGTTTCGATATATTGAATATATTTTCGAAATAAAGAGATTTCGTGATGAAGTTTTAATTTTTTGTCTGAAAACTATGAGGAGGACCACTCTAGTAAAAGTGTCTGCAAAAATCGTTGCTCATTGAGAAACATTAGAGCGCTCTCTATTTTCACTAGAGGCAAATTCAGGAAAAATTAATGAAAAATTTAAACTGAAATTGATAAATTACTCATATTACTGTATATTTCAATTTTCTTTCATTCCTAATATTGACAAGTAATATCAAAATATTGATTAATCTCACTAATGAAAGACAATCGATAGTTCAATAAAATTGCAAATTAATTGAAGAAAAAAAAAATATTATCATCATAATAATTTCACCAAAAGTTACATTAGATTAGGAGTCCTGATACAATTAAGCGAAATACATTGAATAGAACTCTATACACAATGCTCATATTGTTATAATTTCTATCTCCACAGCGGATAAATTGAATTTAATAAATTTCAATTATTTTCAGGATGTTAGTAGCCCCCAATGTTTTCAAGAAAAACCTACTTTATAGTAAGAAATCAAAGATGGAACACTACAAGAAATCGAGTCGCACCTTACACATGAACTGAGTCATATTGATTTTATTTCAGATGAAGACAGTATTGAAAATTGAATAAATCGGTTTCTTCTGTGTAGATTTTATTCATTCCACCATTTTCCAACTTTCATGTTAATTGTTACACAAGGTAACGTGCCGAAAATTCTTGATGAATAATATTCACTTTTTCCTTGGAAAACTCTTTCATTATTCGAATGAATTGTCTCTGTAACCAGACAAATCTGATCAAACCAGGTCTGATTTTTCAAGCGATGATTTCCAAAACTTCAGAGACGCAGGAAAATCTACAAACTCTGGATATAAGAGAATGCTATTATTTACCTCAAAATTTTGTATGGTACTTGAGATTCATGCTAAGAATATGAATGCAAAATCTCAGCACGATCGGAATTACATTCTAGAAATTATTCGAAAAATGAAATATATAAAAAAATCAAATTTAAAAGAATTAGTTATATGGTTCTGTTCTGATGATGTGATCCTCTTAAAATTTTGCATGCAGATTTAGTATATCAATGTTCATTCATGAAATGAATTTCACTCGAATCGGATATCTTGTTAAGGAGATATAAAAATTCTCTTTTCAATATTATCATTGAATTTTCTATGGTTCTGTGTACACTATTGCATCAGAATTTTGCATGAAGCTTATTATGAGCATCCTGCGAGTGGCCGCAAAATTTCATTTCGATTGGTTTCATTTTGTCCGAGATATTGAGGAACAAAACTTTTGAATGACCATATTTTATGGAACACCCTGTACGATTTGGCTGGTTAACGAATATAACCGAGGCATTTGGGTACCAAATTCACCCTGAAAATTTTAAGTCCCTAGGACAATCCTTTCAACTGTTATCGTGCTAACGGACGGAAGTAAAGCCTTACTGACCATTTCCGGCTCAACGTTCGACAATTAGGTACAGATTTTTCAGAAGGAACACTCAAAAACTAGGATCACTGATGTTATTTGCTATTTCTCATGACATAACAAACAATCCATGAATTTTCATGTGTTCACGAACTTCTCAATCTTTATACGATCCATCATTCTGGTTCATTAAATTATCGGTTTTCCCCGATTTTCTCACGTTTTCATCTGCGTTTTCAGATCGATCATTTAGCTGTTACCTTAAGGATGTTTATCGAAATGGTAAATCAATTGGTATAATGGATATCTTCAGGTAAAATTCATTTAAATTCTGCTCTTGATGGATATTGATGGTCTCCATTTTCACGTAGAGTTATAGATGAAAATTCAAAATTGCACTTTAAGTATTAGTGAAATATCACTTGGGTAATTTTATTATCATTGATAATCAGGAAAACAGTTCAACCTAGCAACATTTCGATATTTTTCAGACAAATATCGATGACTTTGATCATTTTTTTGATTCAAACAAATATTTCAATAATTTCACGCAATCATCTAAATTTAAGTGTTTCCCGATTTTTTCATGAATTTTTACAACAACTTAAAGTGTATTAAATCACCAAGCGAATAACAGTCATTATACGTTTACTACACTTTAGTCACGACTACTGAATAAATTTCTTGAAGATTTTAACATCTGGCGATCGTGACAAGAAATTTCTATTGAAAGTGTGGAAAAAGTCAAGTTGACATATGAGAAATTTTTGGAGTACTTGTCTTTGCATATTTTGTAATGAAAATTACTTTAACGGATGTTATAATTGTATATTATGCAACGAGCGTATATCATAGTTATTTTTCGCGAGGTGAAGTTCCCAAATCACCAAGTGAATAACAGTCATTATACGCGAGTAGCATACTATACTTTATCCACGACTACTGAATATATTTCTTGAAGATTTTAAAATTTGGTGACCGCGACAAGACGCTTTTATTACAAGCGTGAAAAAAGCTTTAACTGATATAATAAAAGTAGATTTGGCCCTCAATTGACAAGGTATGCCCATATTTGTTAGTTGGAGTACTTCAGAATACTGAAGAAATACAAATTTAAGGAGTATTATATCAAAGCGTAATCTAGCAATCATCTGACAGTAGTGATTAATATCTCCTTATTCCCTTGTGATTATAGGTATTATTATGGCCGAGTACAGAGACGTTTAAAGGACGGTTTTTACAATAGTCGTGGATAAAAGTAGGCTTGGCCCTAGATTGACAAGGTATACCCATATTTGTCGGTTAGAGTACTTAAGAAATATCAATTTTAAGGATATAATTTCAGAGCAAATCTGTGAAGCATCTGACAGCAGGGAAAAGCTCATTATTCACTTGTGATATTATAATAGGTAAATTATACAATAGTTTATCAAGACACATAAAAGCTGAAAGGCATTCCAATCAGTTGATTCCTTCAAAAGGTTCAATCTTCCCTTGATTTCATTTTCATTTGACAGTGAAATATTTTTGAACGCTAAATTTTGTGACGTCCGGTATTTCACAATTTCCGCTATTCGTTAAATTACCGAAATTCATTTCAGGTAAGGGGTGAATGAGAAAAGCCAGCGGTCGGTCTAACGACACTACAACCCTTGAAAAGTAGACCCACGAAGTTTGAAATGGGATCTAGTTCTAGGTATCTCTGTATCTGGGGTCCGTTTCATTATTCCACAAGTTCTGCATAACAATGGTCCTGTATTATTTCATGAATAAACATATCTGCAATTTGTTCCAGATCCAAGTGCTTCCCTCACTGCCTCTACAGGCAGAAATGTTTCCACGACGAGAGCAATTAGAATGCCAACTTTAATAATCTATTTTGAACCCTGGCAAGGTGAATTTTGTTGAGTATGAAGCTAACACGTCTCGGATATCGCGTGGCTTAAGTTGTTATCAAATGGTTTTAGAGCAGGGTCGAAATAAGTTCAGAAAACAGTCACAATAAGCGTGAAATAGAAGGTTATGGCAACTGACAGATATTTCGAGACCAACTTGAAAATAAAATGGAGCAGAAGAAAAGTACATATTCTGCGTCCAATTGTGAAGATACTGACAAAGCTAATAAGGCAGTGAAAACTCAATGAACTAACGAAGAACAACAAGGTCTGTGTTCCTTATCAGTAAGGAATTGAAAGAAACAAAGAGGCTAACGCACTAGCTAGAAAGGAAGCAGAAACGCCATTTACTTGGCCAGAACTCTTCTGTGGTATAGGCAAATCCACCTTTGGAGAAGGTAGAAATATAAAGATAAGAACTCTGGAGGAATCTCCCAGGAATGGAACATTTCCTTTGAAACTGAAAGGACAAAAAAAAAGATTTCAGCAAAAATAAATTACGCCTCTTCACTTGCTTTTCAACTGGACATCATCGTCTTGGCAGGGGTCAGCAAAAAATAAAGTATAAATTATGCATGGAAGAGGAAGAGACTCCTTCTCACATAAATTCAAAATGCTTCGCTTTTCCAGTGATATCAAAATGAATGCAAAAGAAAACAGCTTATTCTGAGAGTTCTCATTCCTAAAAGATACCTCCAAAGTGGTTTTCTATCAGTTTCTTACCTTTTTCAAACACTATTTCCCATAGCTGCATCTGACTTAACCACAGAATGATTCTGAGCCAGTAAGGGAGGTTTGTGCTCCTTTTTTGGCTAGTGTGTTAGGTTCTTCATTTCCTTTGATTTTTTAGTGACCAGAAATCCGGACTAAAGAGACCTTGTTGTCCCTGCCTACTTCAATGAGTTTTCTATGACACTGTCATATTAGATTCGAGTATTAAACATTGGACAGTTCTTTAATAATAGCTTAACTATCAGAATGGATCACTATGTCACGCCCTTTACAGTTTCTATACAGGTTTTGATCTGTGCTTCTCTTGATTGCAAGTATTTCTGCCTGAAAAAAACTCGAATAGGAGCCTCACTATTCTTGTATGGTTTTAAAAGGGCAGCTTACTGCGACCTCAAGGTCTATTGTACTTCCTTACAGAGTTCTCTTCTGATACCCTTTACAGCTCGACTTCCAGTTCCAGATATCTGATGAAATCCAATATCTGTGAAGGCTTCAACGAAGCTAGTTCCTCTCTCTTACAAGTTTGTCTCCTTAGACTCGCAATGGCAAATCATTCCGTGACTAGGGTGTTTTTTTCTCCCACAGAACCTACACTCGTCAGTGTCCGATAATCCCATCCTCAACAGGTGCTTTCTGAGGCGACAGTGTCCTGTAAGAAAGCCAGTGAGTAGGTGTATTTGTTTCTCACCAAGATACAAATATCTTTTGGATATTGCTGTTTCAAAGTTCCAAAGGAACTAAGTGGAATGATCCGTCCCTGGGAGATTCCGTCAGAGTTTTTCCTTCTCGGCTTTCTCCTTGTCCAGAAACTCTTTCTTATAGGTACATTCACCTATACCACAGAAGGGTTCTGGGCCAATCACTGACATTCGTGCGCCCTCTTTGGCAAGTGTATTGTCATCTTCGTTTTCTTTGAATACCGAATGGCCGGGAACCCAGATTAAAAAGGCCTTATTTTTCTTGCCTTCCTCGTTGAGTTTGTTCCGGCACTTCTGCAAGGAATGACAGAGAAAAGATTACCGATGAAAGTGATGAGATGGATACCACCAGAAAACAGGAAAATAGGAAGACCAAAAACGACATGGATTAGTAGAATGAGAAAATCAATTAGTGGAAGGGGGCTGAATGATGAAGACTGCATTAATAGAAGACACTGTCAATAAATATATATAATGAAATTATTAGAATATATAATTGAATTCCGAATCCATAACATTCAATTCATACCCACGGAAAACAGATTTAATTTCTTCAATATGGCCGTGGCCCCCTACCAGGAAAAACAAATATCTTCCTCTCCATTCCCTCGAATTTTTCCCCGAGTTATGAATCGACATAAACCTCGAGCAAGAATAATTGTCTCGGTCTTCTGTTTTTCATTCCAGATTCCACAATTCCTCAGTTAAACAAATACGATATTTATTTCGAAAAGGAATCGGTCCTCTCGTTCCATTCAGCAGCATTCATGCTCCGAATGAGTGCTCTCCCAGAGTGGTTGAGAAAAATGGGTAAAACCAGCAATTAGGGAGCGAATATAATATTGTTAGGGTTCAGATAAAATTATGTTGAGTCTTTCTGCTCGACGGAGAGATGTGAATCGAGGATTCCTTAGGTTTGACGAGATTAACGTGGGCAGAATAAACATCATTTTCGAGGTCAGAGTTTATTGGATGGTGGAGCAGAGCTTTTATAGGGATTGTGAATGTTTTATTATCTGATTCCGAGTGTCTGGAAACGAAGGAAGAATGGATTTTCTATGTGTTTTATGCAGCGGAATCTGCTGCAATGTTGGTGGGAGAAATGGGTGTTTTTCAGTTGCATGGTGAGTTCTTATCGTTATTATATAGGTTTTGACCGTTGGAGAGGCTGGTTCTCTGAACAAATACATTTCGTAAGCGATCATAGCTTGTGATGTGTTATGATTGAAAAAGTGAGCTTAGGGATCTTTAGCTTGATGCCATTGGAGAAGGAAGAATAGAAAGGAATACACTGGCCGAAGTGAATACCGTCAAATGATATACATATGGCTCTAAAACCACAATAGGTGCCGGTGCTTGAGTAAACGTGTCAAGAACCTAAAGAACCCTATCGTTAGGCGTCTATTTGAGTTTCTAGAAAATATGTTTTTGTTTCCACTTCCAGTCTTTGGAACATTTTATTAAAATGATCCTCTTGCGTAAATCGTTGCACGATTTTGTCAAGAGCAAATTGGTTTTGAAAAAATTGTTGCCCAAGAGTAAAACTAAAAAAGGAAATAAAGAAAAGCATAACGTAACCTTTCAGTGTCTATATCAGACTCTTTCTTCAGACAAACTTGGAATTGTGTGTTTTTTCGTTTGTTATCTAATTGACATTGAATTTTAGAAACACATAAAGATGTTGAATAATTTAATTTTGAAATCTCCTGATGTGATTTCTTTTTTCAATTAATCAATCCAAATACGATCTATTCCAACAGAGCAATTAACCAAATTATCTTTTTCATCTGAGAAAATACATGTGTATTCCTTAATTTTCCTTTTATAATTATCAGGTTCCGTCATCAGAATCTTTGTGTTGTTCCAATTCATCAGATGATCATCTCTATTGAACAGACATGATCAGCGATTTGTGATCTAGTAATGTCTCTATTTTTGATGTTGTTCTTATGTTCACGTTTTCTTATCTCTAAAGGTCTTGATGTCTCGCCTGTATAAGATTTTTCACATACACAGGGAATATTTTAAACACAATTTTTTCGTTTTTGTGTCTCATTCATTGGTTTAGTTCTGGTTAAAATGGATCTCAAATAATTTTGTGTTTTCTTATGTGATTGATTATTTCGTCGGTTTAATGCAAAACTACACCGAAATTCATACTTTTCAGGAGAAAATTTTTCTTTTGAATAGGTCAAAAGCTGATTGGAAATACCTATATAAAAATTCTTTCATTACGAACTTCAACTTGAAAATCCTGATTATTTTGTGATGGTCAAAATTTGCCTAAAAAGGAATTTCCGAAAAATTGGGACATGATATAGCCTTGTATGGTAGTTCTGCATATCAGAACTAAGTATTTCATTTCCACTTCCAACTAAACTATGTCCTTATGGTATGGGTCAGAACTATGCTATATTCATTTAATCGCTAGATTTAACTATAACGTGTGTTTATTTGAAATTGAAAAAGTGGGGTAAGGATATAAGATGGACTTGCAATACTTCTGCATCAGATGGAGCGTAGTATCAAGTATCTTTTTAGGGCATAAACTGATTTTCTGGAAAAATGGACTTGGAATAGTTCTGCATTCAACTGACGATTTGATTGTTTTATAGTTGATTACAGTAATAATCTCACCTGTGTTGGTGTCATCTATTTAGAGAACCTTTCAGCTTTCCTAAAATAGCGAAGGTCTGCCTGTCGCTTGCCATTGCTCTAATAGTTTTCTCGAAGGTTGAATCTAACACAGAATTCAAATATCTGCGTGACCGTCTTACACGGGACAGGTCTGAAGAAACTCGAGTATTTATTGAATTAAAATATCAAAAATGAGTTTCAAACACGATCAGATGAACACGCTATACCGTGAATAGACACGCTCACACGAAACGCTGAAAAATGATCGTTCTGACATTTTACAGTGAATGAAAAGTTCGATAATTCCTGTTTCAGAAACGAGGAAATCAATTGTGGCATGCATTTTCCAGATCCATTTTATTAAGCTTGAAGGTATTGTATCGATTTAAAAGCATAGTCAAAGATCGTGGGACCCCAAAAATGAACAAGACTATTTTGCTGGCCAATTGTATCGAAATTGTATCAATTGTTCAAGAAATAACACGACCAGGAAACCTTTGTTGAAATACGATAATGCTGTTGACAGACTGAGTTCTCATAGCAGCTGAACTATAAAATCCTCAGCACTTGAATCTTTATGCACAGTCGGGGCCTTCTGTAACTAAATGAACATGAGTTTACGCTTTTTCTCCACAGAATCTACTGTCTACAGTTTCTGTTGAGCCAATTCTTATTATATGCTTGATAAGCTGATAATGTCCTGTTAGAAAGACACCGAGGAGTTTCAACTTATATTAACTGGGATCCAAATGATTATAGACACTACAGTTTTAAAGTTCCGAAAGTACTTTTGGAAGTATCCATTCCTGGAAGATTATATAGAGTATATAGAGTGCTGCCCTCTAAGATCTTTTCTTCTCCAAAAAACTCTTTCTTATGGGTGAATTTACCACAAATTGGTGTGACCAGGAAACCAGACTCTTGATTGAGTTTTCTTCAGTTCTGCACATGGGTACAATTCATCATCTGCTCAAACTTGTCTATAAATATCATTTTTGCCAAAAAGTCATGCAAATTTTTTTGACGATTAAGGGTTTACAGTAAACACTATAACTTTCGCGAGGCACAACTTTCAACTAAAGTTTTTCAAGGTGAGTTTAAGATAATAACATCTGTAACATTAAATCCAAAAAATATCAGAATGGAGATAATAGCTTTGAAAGTATTCTAACTCAAATAATTCTTTACTCAATATGAAGTGCCTTAAAAGCTTCAACTTCACAACAGGGCTGCCTTCAATTTTCAGTTTGAACTTTTCAAGGACCAAAATATGTTAACCTCAGAAGTGACAGCTGGCCAGATAGTGAACTATTCAGAATGAATTTCCTGATCACAAAATCTATAAAACACGAGCAAAATGAAGAGGCCAATACATTTGCCAGAGAGAGCGCACGAATGTCACTCATTGGCCCAGAACTCTCTTGTGGTATAGGTAAATGTACCTATAAGAAGGAGTTTCTGGAGAAGGAGAAAGCCAAAAAGGAAAAACTCTGGCTGAATCTCCCAGGGATGGATCATTTAACTAAGTTCCTTCGGAACTTTTAAACAGCAAGATCCAGAAGATATTCGGATCTTGGTAAGAAACAATTACACCTCCTCACTGGCTTTCTTACAGGACAATGTCGCCTCAGGAAGCACCTGTTGAGGATGGGATTATCGGACACTGACGAGGGTAGGAGGAAGAAACTCCTATTCACCTAATGCTTTGGCATTGCGAGCCTAAGGAGAGAATGCTTTGGGCGAGAAACTTGTAAGAGTGAGAAACTAGCCTCGTTGAAGCCTTCACAGATATTGGATTTCATTAGATTCCTGGAACTGGAAGGCAAGCTGTGAAGGGTGTGGCCAGAACAGCACTGTAAGGGGCACAAAAGACCTTGAGGTCGCAGTGAACCGTAACCCCTTTTCAAACTAACTAACGTCGAGCAACCAGACCTGTATCTTATATCAATATTCGATTTATCATACGGATGAAAGACCATTACGCACTCTGCCAGTCCACTGCATTACCGGCAAGAATATTCCATAGCCGCAAAGCTCACGTACAGCTCGTCCATATTTGCATAAATCCAAATTCCATTTCATTAATCGCATTACTTCAGTCTGCAGGATGGCCACACCAAGACTAAGATATATACGCCGGCATTGCCAGTGAAGCAATTAGATTGAAACGGAGCTTAATAGCTTGAACCAACGCGGTTAAATGTACAATGATGTTACAAAAGGTCTGCATTAATGTTCCGTACAGCTATGGAATAAACCAGAGTGTACATTACATGGAAGAGGTGTATGGTTTATTGTCAACTATTATTTTCAGCTAGAGTTATATTTACGAGTATCTAGGGCGTAGGGATGTAAGCCAGTATAACTGTCAAGACATACTCGTAGTTCTGTTTACAGTGATTGAAGTCATTTATTCTTTTTTGTGCAAATCGGGGTTTTTTTTCACGAATTTTTTCCTCTAGCTGCTCTAGAAGGTTCAATAATGATAGTCATAATTAATTATTTAAGAATTTGTGCACATACATAATTCCTTCGCATCCCCCAAAGGAAAGGTTTAGGGTCGATTACATTGAGATACTTCACAAACTGCTACTGAGCGAATTTAGAAGCGAGTGAATTAGCTTGTGAGATTGTGATGATTACACACACTTAACTGCTTCGGTATAGATAATGTTCAACTTTCTGAGTGCCCTCTTGTCCCCGAAGATCCGAATCATAATACTCTGGAATTTGAACTCAAACTCCCCATTTTCCGCAATAAATGTCTAGGCAATCCGCGCGATCGAAACTTCAGCCGAGCAAATTATGACGCAATAAATGAGGCACTAGGTGCCACCGACTGGAACAGTGAGTTGTCCCATCGTGATCTCAACGCTTCTGTGAGTAGATTCTATGGTATTCTTGATAATATATTCGATCGATTCGTTCCTTCCTATCCGAAATACTGTAGAAAATATCCAGCTTGGTATTCCCTAGCGTCCATAAGAACGATCAGAGAAAAAAATAAATATCATAAGCGCTGGAAGATGTACAGTAACGAGCTGGATTACTTGACGTTCAAGCTTCTGAGAGGTAGAGCAAAACATCTTCTCATGGAAGATTATAAAAAGTATTTAGAAAGTGTGGAGGGAAGCATCAAGGATAATCCAAAATTTTTCTGGCGATATATTCGCAATAAGAGAAATTCTCCTTGTGTACCTGATTCCATCAGAAGATCTAGTGGTATAACAACTGACCCGCAGGACATTTGTCAAGAGTTTTCCGACTACTTCACCTCAGTTTTTCTCCCTCCTTGCGTTAATAATTCTGATCAACCTCCTAGTAATATACATTTACCTATAGGGAATTACACCATTGATCGTGACAGGGTCAGAGATGGGATTGCTGCCATGAGTCATGGAAGTGTCGGGCCTGATGGTGTTCCCTCGTCATTTTTGAAAGAATGTTGCGAAAATATAGTGGAACCTCTGTTGATTCTGTTTAACCGGTCCTTAGCAGAGGGTTGTTTTCCAGATAGGTGGAAAGTTAGTAACGTAACCCCAGTGTTCAAATCAGGCGATAAAAATCTAATTGAGAACTACAGGCCAATTTCCAAACTTTGTGCAATAGGTAAATTGTTTGAGAGTATCGTAACTGATTTCTTATACTTCGATGTAAAGAGTTTATTGAACGCCGAACAACATGGCTTCATCAAGAATCGCTCTGTTGAGACCAATATGACCTTATTCGTGGAGTACATCCTGAGAAGTATGGACTCTGGGCTTTCTGTTGATGCTGTCTATACTGACTTCAGCAAGGCCTTTGACAAAGTCGATCACTCGATTATGATTTCGAAGCTTGCTGGGGTTGGTGTCTGTGGTAGCCTCCTCAGGTGGTTCGGATCCTACTTGAAGGGCAGATTTCAGCGCGTTCTTTTGGGAGGTTTTACCTCGCGACTGGTACACATTACATCTGGTGTGCCACAGGGCTCTCATCTGGGTCCGTTACTCTTCTTGATTTATATCAACGATATCGTGAGAATTTTTAGATTTTGCAATGTTCTGCTATATGCTGATGACCTGAAAGTGTTTCGATCGATTAGTTGTCCGTCGGATAGACTCCGAATTCAGGAGGATTTGGACCTACTTGCTGCTTTCTGTTTGGAAAACCAATTATTCCTCAACCTGTCTAAGTGTAAATCCATCACATTTACCAGAAAACCTTCTATCGCCCTGCCTACTCCATATAGAATTCTCGGTCAAAGCATTTCTCACGTTAGCTCTGTTAAGGATTTGGGTATTACATTGGACTCTAAGTTGCTGTTTGATCAACATATTTATGACATTTCGAAGAGAGCTAATCGAATGCTCGGGTTCATATTTCGAACAACTTTTGAATTCAAGAGTGTCGATGTGGCTCGGACCCTGTTCTTGGCCTACGTTAATGGTCTTTGGGTTTCGGATCGGTTGTGTGGAATCCGCACTACGGAATATACATTGATAAACTGGAGGGTGTTCAGAGGAAGTTCGTGCGGCACTGTCAGTTACGATTCTTTCCGTCGATCTTGGATACGTCTGAGGTCTATCGTAGGTTGAATCTGGTTCCTCTTGAACAGCGCAGAAAAATCACCGATGTGATTTTTACTCATAAATTGTTGAACAATAAAATTGATTGTATCAATATGGCCCAGTATATCAGGTTACTTGTCCCCTCGTATAATACACGAAACACAGACACTTTTTACACTGATTCCTTTAGCACTTATTACTGTATGAATTCTCCTATCCATAGATCAATGAAATCCTGCAATGTTTTGTCCAGAGTCACAAATATTGATTTATTTTCCAACTCTGCTTCAAGAATTAGATCTGCACTCATGTTTTATTTTAGCCGTTGTAATCGAGCCTGTGATGCTGGCTGGTTGAGATCGCTCAGATAGGGTATGGGCATAGCATATTTATTAACTTTAATTTAAGGATTTTGTATTGCTTTCCTGTTTTCTTGAATCTCAAGTTTTATAAGTTAGATATACTTGCTTTCTGTACTTTTTTATATATTGTAGTGTGGACACTGTTTTGGGTTCGTCCCGTTTGTGTCCCGAAGTAATAAATAAAATAAATAAAAATAAATAAAACTTTCTACTCGGTGAGAAGCCAACAATCTAGCGATCCACGTGAGGTTTATGTTTGTATCGTTGTCAAGGATCTAAGATAAATGTCAAATGCGTTTTCAAATTTAAGAACCAGGAACCACCGAGTAGATGAGAACTCACAGATTGTTTAGTAGCAACTGTGATTACACACGGCTTGTTTACATACCAATAAGCCAAAACGCCAGCGATTAAGCGTTCAAAGTAGCCCAGCTTTCAACTTTAGTCGCAGCTTTTTACAATCAGATTTTTGGCTTGTGAACACGATTACACTGAGCGAATTTACATTCAGCTACTAAATTCGCTCAGTAGCAGCTTGTAAAGCATCTCAATGTAATCGACCCATTAGTTAGGTAAAAATCTTCGTAGTTGTAGGTGTATTACTTTTCGTTTGAAAGAGCTAAAACAACTACTGAGTCCCAAACCACTAATGCTAAAACCGTTTTGGATCATTTTTTACGTGGCTTCGTTTAGGAGACAAAGAATTATGTAGGTTTCCACCACTATTTTAATTTAAGCATTGAGGTTCAAATAGATGTTTGTAGAATGGTTGCCACCTAAGCTTACAATTAAACAAAACTTTTAGTAACGTTTAAAGCGTTTTTTAGGGAATGGCGTGGATTTTGCGGTTCGATTCACAACTATGGACTATACTGAGGTTTATCAAAGTAATGCAAAATTAAAACAAGAGGCTGAAAAGTGGTGTGAATCAGAGCTGTGCCAAGCACTGAAGAAAAGTGCTTCGAGCATAAAGCATTAAGCCCTATTGAAAAGTGCTCCGGAATCTCGAGCATTAAGCCCTTATTTTTTAAGGAATGCTCGCGATTACTAAGCACTCTTGAAAAGTAATTCTTTCACACGAGCACCGAGCACTAAGAACTTCTCAAAACGAGCCTATGTATTTTCCATCCAAATGTCTCCTAGTTTGAAATTTTGATTTTGATGTTCTAATTTTTCTTTCGAGTGTTATCGTGTTTTGAGCTGGGCATAATTGAAATTAACAATAGTTTTTTTCTCAGCAAGTCCAACGTTGTCGTTCACAGACAAATATAAAGTTACCATGACGTAATATAACAAAAAATGGAAGAATAGAATGTGGTCTTGAAATAGAAAATAAAATTCTAAGAGTTATAGAAACACAATGAAGTCTTGGCAACAAATAATATGGAAATTTTTTTTGTGGCGAAGCTAGAAAAAAAATGCTGTCTCTAATGAAGAAACGTTGAGCTCTTTATATCATTCATTAAGTGAGCAGACTGTACCTTGAATATTCGCCAATAAATAACTTGAAAGCATGATTGTAGAAACTTGAATCGTAGATCAAAAAAGATCGCATTGCTCCATAGAAATTTTCGAAAAATTTCGCCATACAACTATTCCAATCAGGCGAAATTCCGTCATTTTCATGTTTCAACAAGTACACAAAAGGTTTAGTGCTTGGTAATTTCTGATAGTGCTTAGGAGCACTGTGATGCTCCGGAGAACTTTTTCGAATTCGAATAAATTCGAAAATTCTCGAAGCACTTAGCACTAGTTCAATCTTGTGCTCCCGAGCAAAGTGCTCACGAGCACTAAAGTGCTTCGAGTGCTTTCACGAGCACTAAGCACAAGACTTCGGCACAGCTCTGGTATGAACCTGGTTTTCGGCTTCGAAACGAATTTACGTTCAAAAGTTGTCCAGAAAGGTTTCAGCATTACTTTTTCAGGACACTGTTCTTGTTTGAGCTGTTTCAAAAGAAGAAATAATTCCCCTTCAACTTCTGTACGAACTTTTTTCCCTAAATAATCTTCCTTTCAGAAAAAGAATTCCATAAAGATGAAAATCGTTCCATAAATCGGCTTCTTCAGAGAAAAATCTCGGCATTCCTCAAAATTTTCTGTCAAAATTAACGATAGTTTGTGTGTGTTTCCTGAAGTCGGCTGCGAATGTTGAATAGAAGAGATGAAAATGATAGAATCATTATTCATCAAGCATTTCACATCAACAATATCATTGCTAATCAGGCAATTACTCCAAATAATCAACTGAAAATACGTATTTCACTTCCTTCCATGAAACTACGAGAAAATATCAAATATAATAACAACCCGAGGCCCAAATAAACAACTCCAAAAATAACGACACCTCCAAAAATAAAACAAACAAATTTTTCCCCAAACTTCTAATAACCCGAACACCGTTGGCGCCATCTGCCCGCTAAACCGAATTCATCCCCCGAAATTAATCCGGACCGCAGCAGTGTTCCCAACCTTCCGGCGAAGTGTTCTCCGACCGGATGCCGTAAACCTCCGGTGTGCGGACCCTCCTAGGTCACCGGAAATGTTTGCAAGCTCAGGCTGAAACAGTTTCGTTTTCTCTCAAACAGATCCTTCAGAACGTTTTTATCTGCGATAAATATGGACCGCCGCTGGAAAAACGACGGCGACACAATGGAGCAAGCACCTCAGGAGTCGTTTCGGCCAGATTTTCTGGAGGTTGGCAATATGGGGGGTATGAAATGAAGGATGAAAAACTTCGTCCCATTTCCTTTACGGATAAGTAGGTGAGGTTGGGTTGGTTTTTCTTATTTTGTTGGTATATTAGACTGTTAATGAGTTTTGCGGTTCGATGATGAAAACACAACTTTATGGTTTGAATTACACTTTATTATGATGTGAAGGGTTCTCCAATAAGAGATGTTAATTTGATATTCAAAGCTTAATGCCATTTTTCAATATGAATGTTAGGATGTTTATTTCATTATAAAGAAAAAGCTATGCCGTTAATAGTGGAAAATAACATCAGACAAATGACCACACATGCTTACAGGACCATATCCTTTAATGAAATTTTTCATAACCAAATCGCAAAGTGGCTGCCCTATGTCCTCGATAGCCTCACGAATTTCATCTTTGAGGTCTTGAATCGACGCTGTGCTATTGGCGTAGACATTCCCTTTCACGTGGCCTCAAAGGAAGAAGTCGCAAGGTGTTAAATCACAAGATCTCGGTGGCCAATTGTGATCACCTCTTCGAGAGGTGATAACAATTGGCCACCGGTCCGAAAACTTTTCCCTCAAAAGATCAATGATTTCGTTGCTTGTGTGGGACGTAGCGCAGTTTTTTTGAAAGTAAACGTTGTCCAGATCAATACTATCCAATTTCGGCCATAAAAAATCATTAATCATCTCTCGATAGCGCAATCCATTCACCGTAACTGTTGCTCCAGCCTCATTTTTGAAAAAGTAAGGTCCAATGACTCCGCAGGACCAAACAGTCACACGTTGAGGATAGAGAAGTTTTTCAACAATAACTCTTGGGTTTTCCGAGCACCAGATGATACAATTTGGCTTCACAACGACCCAATAATGTTCGAGTTTACGAACCGTTTCTACCAAATTTTCACCATATTTATAGTGAATTTGATTAATTTCAATGCGATCTTGAAGCGTGTATCGTTTCATTTTTATTTATGGCATAGTTTCTACTTGTCGAATATCAAAACATGACAGCTTCAAACGTGACATCTACCGAAATAGCGGGCTATTCAAAATGACACCTCTTATTGGAAAACCCTTCATAATCATCAAGACCTTAAATACTTATTTCAACGAGATTTTAGTCTATGAATTCCATTCCTGAAGTAAGAATTTGTAAAGGCTGCCTCAATTGCTGTTCAGACCCCGTTATTCAATGAAAACGGCTTTTCACGATGGAAATCATTAAAGGATGAATCTGGTTGATGCCAATTCAGGGATTTCAGCTTTTCTCGAAATATTCTTGTGATATGATGCATCATATTACAGAATAAGAATATTTCTCTTCTGCAAACCGAATACTTTTTTCACGAATATTCCGTTTCTTTATATTTCCATAATACGATATCCGATAATGCGTGAAGATTGATATACCTAATGTTCATGCAAAATTGTTGGGTCACAGTGTCAACAGAACATTGCAAAAAAAAATCTTTATATTTTTATAACAGAATAACCGATTCCAGTGAAATTTATTTTGTGAATTGAAACAAATATACTGAATGTTTATGCAAAATTTTGAGAGGATCGTATCATCAGAACCGTATAATTTAATTCGGGTGAAATTCATTTTGCGAATATAGACTGATATACTGAATGTTCATGCAAAATTTCAAAAGCATCGCATCATCAGAACTATAGAATTTTTAATTATTAATTTTTTACATATTTCATTTTTTTGAATAATTTTCAGGATATAATTCCGATTGTGCTGAAATTCTGCATTACATATTTGTTATCAATCTCAAATCGCACATGAAATTTAAGATAAAGGTCTTTTTGCTCCACCAATGAACGATCAGTCAAAAGCTCCTGCTCAAGGCTTTCCTTATATTTTTTATATTGAAGAAAATAAATGAAATAAGAAGGTGATGATCTCTATAAAAAAATAACTTCAAGGTCAAAATTGACAGGACTGAGTGATTTCCCAGAACCTTGACTAATTCATTTGAAAGGATCTTCGTGTTTTTCTCCACTAAGACACTCTGCTCATGTAAAATCGTCATAACAAATTCAGGAGACCTCCTTTTCCGACTCGACTTAAAACCCATCTCGTCAAAAATATACGGAATGCTAAATCCAATTTCCTGATGTAGATAAAACTAGGTGACCCAGAAAGACATATCTGCAACATATATGCCACGATATGTAAGAATCTATCCGGCGAAAATGCGATGCTATCCATCCCCTAAATTCCTCTTCTTCCGGAATATACAGGTGAATATTTCATTCTTGGAAATATTCAATTTTCCCCGATTCTCTAGGTCTGCGCGAAAATTCTCCATGAAATCAAATATTTGAGAAGTAGCTTTCAAGATACCTTCTAAGAAAGGCGAAAAATCCAATGAATATTGAAGAGAATGAAATGGGGTTATTTGAAAAATTGGAAAGCCGCCTACGAAAAATGAATAATATTTATCTCGGCTTTTATATTTCCTGTATAAATGTGTATACGAGAAACTGGAGAAAGTTTTATCATATAAAATAGAGTGTAATGGTCTATGCGGGGATATATTTCGGATGGAATTCATAAGTCATAACCTACGATATGAGCTATCAATCGTGGATGTTGTAGTCAGATGCGAATGTAAATCCATCAAACTGATGAATTTTCCGCTTTTGGTACGATTGTTGAATGATCTATTGGATGTTGAATCGATGGTGTTATAATACTTCGGCTATTTGCATCATTTTCATTTCAGTTCCTTCCTGTGAAATTGTATCTACCTTGAGAAAATTTTTGGATGTTGATTAATTCGACAGTTTTCTGTCTAGATATAAATCAAGAAAGAAACTATCAAAAGTGAGATATAAGCTTATAAGATTGATGAAGTATCATTATTTCTGTGCAAATTTCAGTTCATTTTTGACGTAAACCATCGAACTTTTCTCAAAATCAACGATTTGATTGCCAATCAAGCTTTGTGAAACCCGCGGATAGCCATACACTCAGATAGTCAAGCTGCTATTAAAGAACTGAGATCCTACGTCATCGACTCAAAGATGATCTGGGAGTGCCAGGACGAACTCAGTGAGGTAGGCAAGAAGAATAAGGTCTTTTTAATCTGGGTTCCCGGCCACTCGGGAATCAAAGGAAACGAAGAGGCCAATACACTTGCCAAAGAGGGCGCACGAATGTCACTCATTGGCCCAGAACCCTTCCATGGTGAAGGTGAATGAACCTATAAGAAGGAGTTTCTGGAAAAGGAGAAAGCCGAAAAAGATAAACTCTGGTGGAATCCCCCAGGGATGTATCATTACACTGAGTTCCTTCGGAACTTTGAAACAGGAAGATCCAGAAGATATCTGGATCTTGGTAAGAAACAATTACACCTCCTCATTGACTTTTTCACAGGGCACTATCGCCTCAAGAAGCACCTGTTGAGGATGGGATTATCGTACACTTACGAGTGTAGGTTCTGTGGGGAGGAGGAAGAAACCCTATTCACCAAGTCATGAAATGTTTTGGCATTGCAAGCAAGGAGAGAATGCCTTGGGCGAGAAACTTGTAAGAGTGAGGAACTAGCCTCTTTGAAGCCTTCACAGATATTGGATTTCATCAGATCTATGGAACTGGAAGGCGAGGAGTGAAGGGTGTGATCAGAACAGCTCTGTAAAATGGCACTATAAACCTTGAGGTCGCAGTGAACCGTAACCCTAAACTATAACTTACTATAATAAGGAACAATATGATTAGATAATGTGGAGACCTAAATCCTCGAGGACATAATGTACCTACTCGACAATAGAGATTTGGGAGACATACAATTCTGATGACCCGGTAATGGAAAATGAGGACCTTCTAATTAGGATCTCCGAGTTCAGGAACGGGAAGAAACGCTGCGTTCCCTGTGGATAACGATGAGATAATGAGACGAATTCGTCGAAAGACAGACAGCGCCAGACTGTTCTGAACTTATGTAATAATGGATGCAGTTAAGGAATTACAGAGCATTAAATTTTAATGTTCATTTTGTACTTCTGCCGTTTTTTCGAATGAATGAGTGGTACGAGAGGAGTGGAATGAAATTAAAGTGCTTCTGAGGACGTTTATTAATTCCTGTAAAATTTACATCAATTATATTTTTGGCAACACTTTTTGGGTTGAGAATTATGAAAGGCACAACTGCAGAATTTGAAACTTTCATGGTTGCTCTAAGAGTTGAAACCTTGGCATATGGTTCTTAAACCACGATTGGAGCCTGTGCTATACGGACCAGAAATCAATTGTACACTACCGTGTGCAACGAGATATAATAGAGACGAGACGCTATGACCTACAAGTGAGTATGGAAAAATAGAACCACTGAGGGGCCTAAGTCGAGGACCAATATGGCGGAAAGTTCAGGGTTGGGTCTTTAGGAAACCTATTCAAATAAGGTCAATTGAACATCACATAAAGAATTTCTTCAGGCGATAATATACACATATAAAAAGACATCAGATTACCGAGACAGACTTGCAAAAATTTCGAATGCGGATCTGTTCAGTATTGATCCTTACCTGTGATATGTTTTTCCTCTAATTTTCTTCTTATCTGTCTCTTCTCTGCTTGAAGAAAGCCTTACAGCACATGATACCATTTTATATTATATTATTAAGCAGAAAAAATTGCAATTCAACTAAAAAGGCGAAGAAATCACAATTCCTTCAGAAAATTCATCGATTGTCTCATTTGACGTTAAGGTGGTAGTTATATGGCGGATCTGATACCACGTTAATTTCAATGTGGGCACTCTATGCTATCCTTTATCTGTGACCGCATGTACTGAGTGAAAATGTTTCGTTGTTAACAATTTAGGAGTAAATTAGCAAGATCACGTTTCCGGTCTCAATCATTTTAAACTCCGGATATGAAAACAACTCAATAGACCCATAACATTGGATTCTCATCTTCAATTCGTTTCTACTGCGGTATGCCTTCCTTAAAATGGCTTCTTCTCTTTCGGCTTTCTTTATCTGATAACTCAAATCGATTCTTCATCGCCAGAGAGGAATCGTTTTGACGTGATAATTCGATGAGAGCCCTATCATTCTCCCAATTTCGGCATTGGTTCGAGTGGCGTTAAAAGTCGATTCCATTTCCTCATAGCAGGTAACCTCGGAGTGCTTCATTATCAACCCCCTGACAAAATGAACGTCAGGATTAGACACTAAAACTCATTTGTCCCGTCCATTATGTCGTTACCTCGACATCATCAACTCAATTTATTCCTGAAACTCAATACCCACCCTACTAACAGGCCATTGTACCTATTTGCTTTTGTGAACCGATAAACTAATCATATTAGAAGGACCTCGGGTTCTTTTGGAGGAAGTGATCACATTAAAGAAGGATTGAAAACGGCGAATGTAGCGACCCTTCTCATTATTCTAGGTGTGCTTCGGGGGGTGGCTCGGGATAAGGGTGGTTATTACGAATTAATAGGGGTTTATGATAGGATTTGAGGGGTTGAAGGTTTGAATCTGTAGTAACGTTACAATTTATGTGGAAAATGTTTCTTTTTTTGAAGGAGGAGCACTTTTTCTGATTGCTGGCATATACGAGCAAAGTTTTCGCAGCCATTTGCAAGAAATTTGGTTTCATACAAATTTCCTAATGTATACAGGGTGTTCCTAAATGGAACGTACAAACGAAAAGGGTAGATTCCTTAGGTGAGTTTAAGAAAAAAAAGTTCCATAAACATGGGGTCGCAAACGTTTCGTTTTCGAGATACAGAGTGTTGAAGTTTCAAATTTTTTTTTCGAAATCGTTGGTAGATACGACAAAACTGCGAGAGACCGAAAAGTTTAGTATAAGAACAAAGCTTCTTCTTACATTTTTTCAAATTAACAGTTGCTCACCAAAAGCAGAACAGGTGGCAGTGTTCCAGAAAAAATATCACGCTGTAGATCTTCTATCGAAATTGCCATGTCACGTGGTGAAAACTCTCAAATGTAATATCTATGCCACCATTTCAGTTGAATATCTTGTGGAGTGTGGATACTATGAGAAAAAAACTTGAAAAAAAATCAAACTTCAACACTCTGTATCTCGAAAACGAAACGTTTGCTACCCCATGTTTATGGGACTTTTTTTCTTGAACTCACTTAAGGAATCTTCCCTTTTCGTTTGTCCGTTCGATTTAGGAACACCCTGTATTTTCTGAATCGATAAATATCTCAATACATAGCTAAAGTTAAACATTTTCTAGCGCTCGTTTTTCTTAAATGAATGCTATATCTTTTTGCCCAAATGTCCGTAATTTTCAAATTTTGAGCCGAAAATGGTTTCAAACAATAGACTGCCTGATGACGAATTTGTGGTCCGGACGTCCGTTAGCAGGGATTGTCCTAGAGACTTGAAATTTGAGGATTATTTCGGGTAGGTTAAGTTCGTTTACCGGACAAATCGTATAAAGTGTTCCATAAAATATGGCAATTTCTGTTCCCCCATATCTCGGACAAAACGAAACCCATCGAAATGAAATGTTGCGGTCATATACAAGATGGTCATAGTAAGCTTCATGCAAAATTTTGTGGCCACAGAAAATTCAATTGGAATATCATGGACCTATAATACTAACTGGACGTCGAACTTCCTTACTGTCACTTAGAAAAAAGTGAGGCAAATGGCCGCCATTTGCAGTTTGGGGTGAACCACAAATATTTTGATGTTTTATGCCATCTGTGCGCGAATTTTGATTGAAACATGGACGTTCCTTTGAAAGAAGTGATAGAATAGAATAGAATAGAATAGAATAGAATAGAATAGAATAGAATAGAATATGAAAAACGAACTCTATATAGATATTAGTGTTCTGTGAACTCTGACATTTCGGTCTATTAAAACTATAAATATTTTTCATTCTTGTGATTAGTTATTAAACAATATTGGTAATCCTATCATTTGAATTCGTTGAAATAAAATCAATAAAGGAATATTGGTAATTCTGATATTTAAATTCATAGAAAAAGTGACACCTCTCAAATCCACCCCAAACTGCAAATGGCCGCCGTTTGCTTCAAAATTTTGACAGGCTCGCCATCTAGTTAGTATTATAAATCTATGTGGAATATTGAAAAGAAGAATCTTTGTATTTCCATAAAAGTTATTCGATTCAAGTGAAGCGAGCGCTCAAAAGCTCCTGCTCAGGGCTTCTTAAAATTTTCATTTATATGTACGTCACCTACACGTTTAAATGTCATACAAGCACATGACAAAAATGAGAATAACCCAATAAATTAGGCTCCACGCTCTTCCACATTGTGAATGGAACAAATTTATTCTTCCTGTGTACCGGATAACATTCCAGTCGTGACAAGTAGCATTATGATCATCGGATAACTACGCAACTTGAACAACACTGCTGCAAAACAGCAGCTGCACGAACTGCCTCCTGATTATTTGCAACATACGATATATTTCATTCCGTTGATTAGCAACTGTGAGATTGGAATAATTTAACGAAACAGCTCAACTAAATGAAATTACTACGTGTTCCGCATATTTGCTGCCGGAATTCCCGCGTCTGAAATTATCTCAGCATGGCCCTACTTGGGTTGTTCCGTTCCCTTTTCTGCTGTCACCTTTTTCATTTCCTGAGCAACTGTTGTGCGATGTTCGGGTTTCGACCGAATTCTGGCATTTTTACTGTTGACACGAGCGGTGGGTTCGTCATGCTGTCCTGGAGTTTATAGCTTGTTGAAAATTTATGAGGTTCGGTTATTTGAATGAGGGAAAAACAAGTTACTTCTGGTTTTTATAACTGTTATGTTGGATATGATTCATTTATTTTTTTTTCATCAAAGCTTATGTTGATATCAAAACAATTGATTCAAAAAAATTCTATAAAAGCCCTGAGCAGGAGCTTTTGAGCGCTCGTTCTCTCGTGGAGCAATAACACTATTAACTCAATTTTATGTAGGATTTGAGATTGATACCAAATATATACATAATAGCAATAGCAGCAATGCAGCATCTCAGCACAATCGGAATTATATTCTGGAAATTATTCGGAAAATTTAATATGTAAAAAATGAATAATCACAAATATTGAATTCTGTGGTTCTGATAAACAGTATATCAGTTTTTATTCACAAAAAAAATTCAACTTGAATCGGTTATTCTGTTGTGAAAATAACTTCTTTTCAATGTTCCAATTGAATTCTCTATGGTTCTTTTGACACTATGGCCACGAAATTTTGAATGAAAATACAGTGTAACAGTCTTCACTCACAAGAAAAATTTCATTTGAATCGGATATCCTGTTATGGAAATATGAAGATTCATCTTTTCAATATTCCAATTCAATTTTCTATGGTTCTGTTACCCCTATGGCTACAAAATTCTGCATGAACTTTCAGTGTATCAATCTTCATTTATAAAATAACTTTCATCCGAATCGGACATTTTCTCATGGAAATATGAAGTTTCTGCTTTTCAATATACCAATTCAATTTTCTATGGTTTTGTTCACACTGGCCGATACTTAATATTTTCTTCTGTAAAATTCTATTGACTCGTCGATACTAAACGGCTTTTAAAAAACAATTATTTGACAGAATGGAAATGAAATTTCATGTGTTCAAACTAAAAGTGTGTAAAACGCAAAAAGTTAGGGTATTAGATCAGTTTTATCGAATCATAAAACTTAACGAACAACATAAATGGTTTTCCAATAAGAGATGTTATTTGATATTCGAAGAAAAATGCCATTTTTGATATAAATGATCGGATGTTTATTTGATTATAAAGAAAAAGCAATGCTGTTAGTAGTGGAAATAACATCAGGCAAATGACCACCACGACCACGCTTACAGGACCATATCCTTTTAATGAAATTTTCCACAACCAAATCGCAAAGTGGATGCCCTACATCCTCGATAGCCTCACAATTTCCATATTTGAGGTCTTGAATCGACGCTGGCTATTGGCGTAGACCTCCTCTTTCACGTGGCCCCAAAGGAAGAAGTCGCAAAGTGTTAAATTAAAAGATCTCGGTGGCCAATTGTGATCACCTCTTCAAGAGATAACACGATCCGGAGACTTTTCCCATAAAAGATCAATGGTTTCGTTGCCTGTGGGCGTTGTCTTGTTGAAATTAAACGTTGTGCAGATCAATACTATCCTATTTCGGCCATAAAAATCATTAATCTTTTCAAAGAACGACGAGGAATGAACAAATCCGGGTTTTCTTCAAGACTTTTGGCTGCAGCAGCAATACTCTCGGCTGTTCTTGAGCGACGACTCAAAATGTTCGAGTTTTACTGACCGTCTCTGCGGAATTTTCACCATTTTTATACTGAATTTTAATAATTCAAATGCGATCTTGAAGCGTGTATCGTTCCATTTCCATTAATGACTCAAGTTCTACTTGTCAAATGTCAAAAAATGACAGCTTCAGAAATAGCGGGCTATTCAAAATCACACCTCTTATTGGAAAATCCTTCATTTCATCCTCAGAATTCGATCCATTTCGACGAGTGAACAGAAATTAAAAACACAAAGGAACACGTTGTATATGTTCAGTAATCCATTCGTTGTTAAATTCTCATGCACTGTAATAAAACAATGTTCGACTGCATAATTTCATAGAACCCACTCGAAAAGCACTCTGCGTTTAGGTATACATTATAATTAATTCGAATTTCAAACCTGCTATTTATGATTTCATATTTTACTGTTCGAATTCAAAACAGATACCTGTAAACACACAAGCCCAAAAATAATATTATTGTTGCAACATAATATATATTATAAAAATGGAAATATCCTACTGTTCCGAGCTGAAATTCGTTACATAAAATAACATTAAATTTCTCAGTATCCGTAATGACGGTCACAGGCAGTGGCGGCGGTCACATTAGGTAAATCAGTGGCTCCCAACCTTTTCTTGTTGGATATTCAAATTATTCTTGTCAGTAGAGACCTTCACTATACACATACAGGTCTACTTAAAAAGAAACTGTAATGATCAACTTAAAACTTGAATTGAACATTACATGAAAAACAATAAAAGAATAAATAACTTTTTTATATAATCATAAATTATTGAGATCATTTCTGAGTTTGCATAAAAATAAAATCAAAGCTGGAACATCCAATCCGTTTCGGAAAGTACTGTGCTGACCTAGAGTCACCACATGCGCACTGTAGTTTAATTTTGTATTTGAAAAAGGCGGATATATGTCCTCTACTCTTTTCTTAGTAATTTCATATATTCTATTCCTAAAAATTATGGAAAGAGAAGAGAATTTGGCTCATTGTAAAATGTGTGGTTTCATGAGCCGAGAAATAATGTGAAACGTCTTCTAAATTGTACTATCGATATATAGGTTTGGAAATTCACATCCGAAACATACGATATACAATGCATCAGATAGAGAATTCTTCCGGCCAGTTGAACAGATGAATAGTCGAGACAATCACGTGCTGTAACTGAGTGAATTCCGTTGTCTCATTGCAATATTCTAGTCTTGTCTCTCTCTTATCGTTGAGAGGAGCATAATTCATTTAGTATGGTAGGCAACAGTAAATACTTGAATCGAGTATTACGGGCAGCCTGACAAATTAAATAATTCTATACATGTACTGCAGGTTCCCTACCATACTGCGATAAGAGAGAGACAAGACTAGGTTATTGCAATAAGTCAACGGAATTCATTCAGTTACAGCACGTGATTATCTTGACTATTCATCTGTGCAACTAGACGGAAGAATTCTCTGTCTGATGCATTGTATATCGTATATTTCAGATGTGAATTTCCAAATCTGTAGAAGTCTCAAACGACGCTACATTCTCACTGGACGTCGAATAACAGCTCAGAGCAGCTACATTTTAATTTGAAATAATTTACTGGCCATATTTTGGTTTCTACGGACCACAGGTTGGGAACCAACGCATTTAATCAATAGGGCGAATGAAATATTTATGAGCTGTAGCGAAATTAATATTCTTCGGGCCATTTAATCATAAATCCACAAAAATCGGACGTGCCAGCATCTGAAAAATATCGTTTAAATTAATGAAAGATAATAATGAAACCATTGTTCGAGAGGCCGTTTCCATCGTACACAATTTTCTGATTGGTTATTCAGCGCCGGTAATTTATGATATTGAATTGTGCTAGTCATAGCCGTAACAGTTGATTTTATCCGATATTTGTAATTGAAAACCCTGGGCTTGATAAACATTGTTCGAACGGTTTTGAACGGTGTGAAAAATTGGATGAATAGTGATTAGCGAAGGTTTGCTCGTTTGGTGAACTAAGCATTTTTTGGTATTGAAGAAGAGTTTTCATGAATTGAATGAATGTTCCTTGATCCAACGCTCTTTCAGGTTTAATCTTCGAGAAAATATTGAAAACGTCAAATTGATTGATTTTTATCAAAGGAGAGAAAATTGTGGACGTAAGGTTGACTTTTGATTGGATAGAAAAAAGCAATGTTGCCAATTCATCATAATGGAAATAGTGAATATTTTAATATGTGACAAGAATTCGAGAACACCAAGAGCGATGACATGCTTCGTTTTCTTTTATACGATACAAAGTCTAACGAGTGAAAACACAGTATATTTGTAAACAAAAACCACATCTTCATTATTTGTATGTCGATCAAGAGTATAGAGGTTTCGAGATCTTGGAATCCAGATTTGAAAATAGTAAGTACGAAATCGAATGAACTTTTTGAAGCGACTCGATTTTAGCATAACCACGTCATTGACAATGATACAACATTATCTTCAAGAACAAAATATATTCAGAGCTCTATCAAGGTTGTCTAAACATTTCGAGAACTCAAGAATTCGAGAACACATCAGAGCACAATTATTTTATCCACTCCGACCAATACATACAATCTTCAAGAATTGAAAGAGGACAAAATCCGTAAACAAAACCACATTTTGAATATATACCGAGAACAAAGAGATTTCGAAATCTTGGAACCCAGGTTTCGAATTTTTTAGCACTTCAACAAACTTTTCAAAGCAACTCGAATGAATATACCGCAAGCACATCATTCTTCATGATACAATATTGACTTCAAGAACAAAAATTATTCGAAACCTCGAACAAGGTCACCTTAACACCCCGAGAACTCGAGTAATTCGAGAACACAAAGGATGATGAGACACTTCAAACCATCCCTTGAATCTAATCTGAAACCATCGCGCAAATTTCACAGATCTCTTTTTTATCGATGGAGGGCAGCTGGCCGATATTGATGCGCCCTTTTTTACGGCAGGGAAAATCTAGGAACGGCCGGAAAAACATATTTCCGGGAAATGCGGCAGGTATAAAACGGAAGTAGTTTGCGTCAGAGAAAGGGCAAACTCTGCGAATGTAGACGTCAGCAGCAAGGTGATAAAAACGGTCACATATGAAGCGCAAAAACAAGGACATACCGAGAACTTGAAGTATTCGAGAACAAAAAGCACGATGAGTAGCTTCGTCTACTTTTATTCAGTGTAATGTCTAACAACTGAAGAACAGTATATTCGTGAACAAAAAGAACATTTTCAAGGTATGTATTTCGATCGAGAATAAAGAGGTTTCGAGATATTGGAACCTAGATTTTGAAATGGTTAGTACTAACTCTAATGAACCTTTCGAGGCGACTCGATTAAAGCATAAGCACATTATTTCTAACGACACAGGCGCAGGAATAAAATGTATTCCCAGCTCTAGCAAGGTTGCCCAAACATTTCAAGAACTTAAGGAATTCGAGAACACATCAAAGTATGATAAATGATTTCGTCCACCCCGATTCAAAACAATATTTGAGAACAAAACGGGCAGGATATATTCCGAGAACGAAGAAATTCCGAAATCTTCGAACCCAGCTTTAGAGTATTTAACACTCGAATTTGTCAAAGCGACTCGATTATTACACAAGCACATGATACAATATTAGGTTTAAGAACAAAAAGTATTCGAAACCTCGAACAAGGTTACCTAAACACCCCGAGAACTCGAGTAATTCGAGAACACAAAGGATGATGAGGCCCTTCAAACCATCCCTTGAATCTAATCGAGACCATCGCGCAAATTTCACAGATCTCTTTTTTATCGATAGAGGGCAGCTGGCCGATATTGATGCGCCCTTTTTTACGGCAGGGAAAATCCAGGAACGGCCGGAAAAACATATTTCCGGAAATGCGGCAGGTATAAAACGGAAGTAGTTTGCGTCAGAGAAAGGGCGGAATCTGCGAATTTAGACGTCAGCGGCAAGGTGATAAAAACGGTCACATATAAAGAGCAAAAACAAGACCATGCCGAGAACTTAAAGAATTCTAGAACACCAAGGAGGATGAGCTGCTTCGTTTCTTTTATACAATGCAATGTCTAACAACTGAAGAACATTATATTCGTAAACAAAAACCACATTTTCAAGATATGTATTTCGATCGAGAATATAGAGGTTTCGAGATCTTGGAACTCAGATCTCGAAATGGTTAGTACTAACTCTAATGAACCTTTTGAAGCGACTCGATCAAGGCATAAGCACATCATTTCTAATGACACAGACGCAAGAATAAAATGTATTCGCAGCTCAAGCAAGGTTGCCCAAACATTTCGAGAACTTAAGGAATTCGAGAACACATCAAAGTATGATAAATGGTTGCGACCACTTCGATACAAAACAATATTCGAGAACAAAACAGGCACGATATTCGAAAATGAGAAAAGAAAATCTGTAAGCAAAACCACATCTTCAATATATTCCGAGAACAAAGAAATTCCGAAATATTTGAACCCAGCTTTAGAGTATTTAGCACTCGAATTTTTTAAAGCGACTCGATTATTACACAGGCACATGATTAAATATTAGGTTAAAGAACAAAAAGTATTCGAATCCTCGAACAAGGTCACCTAAACACCCCGAGAACTCGAGTTATTCGAGAACACAAAGGATGATGAGACCCTTGAATCTAATCTGAGACCATCGCGCAAATTTCACAGATCTCTTTTTTATCGATGGAGGGCAGCTGGCCGATATTGATGCGCCCTTTTTTACGGCAGGGAAAATCCAGGAACGGCCGGAAAAAAAACATATTTCCGGGAAATGCGGCAGGTATAAAACGGAAGTAGTTTGCGTTAGAGAAAGGGCGGAATCTGCGAATTTAGACGTCAGCGGCAAGGTGATAAAAACGGTCACATATAAAGAGCAAAAACAAGACCATGCCGAGAACTTAAAGAATTCTAGAACACCAAGGAGGATGAGCTGCTTCGTTTTCTTTTATACAATGCAATGTCTAACAACTGAAGAACATTATATTCGTAAACAAAAACCACATTTTCAAGATATGTATTTCGATCGAGAATATAGAGGTTTCGAGATCTTGGAACTCAGATCTCGAAATGGTTAGTACTAACTCTAATGAACCTTTTGAAGCGACTCGATCAAGGCATAAGCACATCATTTCTAATGACACAGACGCAAGAATAAAATGTATTCGCAGCTCAAGCAAGGTTGCCCAAACATTTCGAGAACTTAAGGAATTCGAGAACACATCAAAGTATGATAAATGGTTTCGACCACTTCGATACAAAACAATATTCGAGAACAAAAACAGGCACGATATTCGAAAATGAGAAAAGAAAATCTGTAAGCAAAACCACATCTTCAATATATTCCGAAACAAAGAAACTCCGAAATCTTCGAACCCAGCTTTAGAGTATTTAGCACTCGAATTTTTTAAAGCGACTCGATTATTACACAGGCACATGATTAAATATTAGGTTAAAGAACAAAAAGTATTCGAATCCTCGAACAAGGTCACTTAAACACCCCGAGAACTCGAGTATTCGAGAACACAAAGGATGATGAGACCCTTGAATCTAATCTGAGACCATCGCGCAAATTTCACAGATCTCTTTTTATCGATGGAGGGCAGCTGGCCGATATTGATGTGCCCTTTTTTACGGCAGGGAAAATCCAGGAACGGCCCGGAAAAACATATTTCGGGAAATGTGGCAGGTATAAAACGGAAGTAGTTTGCGTCAGAGAAAGGGCGGAATCTGCGAATTTAGACGTCAGCGGCAAGATGATAAAAATGGTCTCATATAAAGCACAAAAAAAACATACCGAGAACTTAAAGAAATCGAGAACAAAAAGCACGATGAGTTACTTCGTCTACTTTTATTCATGTAATGTCTAACAACTGAAGAACAGTTTATTCGTGAAGAAAAACCACTTTTCAAGATATTATGTTTTTCGATCGAGAATATAGAGGTTTTGAGATCTTGGAACCCAGATTTCAAAATGGTTAGTACTAACTCTAATGAACTTTTCGAAGCAAGTCGATTAAAGCATATGCACATAATTTCTAATGACACATAAGGCGCAAGAATAAAAAGTATTCGAAGCTCTAGAAAGGTTGCCCGAACATTTCAAGAACAGGAATTCGAGAACTCATCAAAGTATGATAAATAACTCGCCCACTTCGATACAGAACAATATTAGAGAACAAAACGGGCAGGATATTCAAAAATGACGAAGAAAAACCGTGAGCAAAACCATATCTTCAATATAATCCGAGAACAAAGAAATTACGAAATTTTCGAACCCAGCTTCCAGCTTTAGAGTACGAGTATTTAGAACTCGAATTTTTTCAAGCGACCCGATTGTTACACAAGCACATGATTAAATATTAGGTTAAAGAACAAAAAGTATTCGAATCCTTGAACAAGGTCACCTAAACACTCCGAGAACTCGAGTAATTCGAGAACACAAAGGATGATGAGACCCTTGAATCTAATCTGAGACCATCGCGCGCAAATTTCACAGATCTCTTTTTTATCGATAGAGGGCAGCTGGCCGATATTGATGCGCCATTTTTTACGGCAGGGAAAATCCAGGAACGGCCGGAAAAACATATTTCGGGAAATGCGGCAGGTATAAAAACGGAAGTAGTTTGCGTCAGAGAAAGGGCGGAATCTGCGAATTTAGACGTCAGCGGCAAGGTGATAAAAACGGTCACATATACAGCGCAAAAAAAATCCATTGTACCGCTGTAATGAACATACAGCTTTTTCACGTCAGAAGAAAATGATAAATTGAGCCGTGACCTTCTCTTCTCTGCTTCCGTTTCCAGTTTCAAGTTTGGTTCATTAATTTTCGATTGTTCGCGGAGTATCGAGGGACGGATTTTTTTCACATGAAATAATAAAACGTTGTTTCGGAATCAATTTATCAAACTCCGAAAAGTTCAGTCCTTTGAACTGTTATTTTTTTCGTTTCGGTCAATATTGTATGGGGAGAATCGGAGATTGAGCTCTGCTAGTGAATATTTCGTGTTAATTAACGTGAAATACTTTTCTTCAGAGTGGAAAAATTGTAGGAAGTTGCTGACGGCAGGTTTCATTTATTAGTTAGACTGCTGCTTTATTTCGTTTTGTTCCAAGGTGAAAGTATGTGATTTCTAGTTTTTATCCATACTAATATTATAAATGCGAAAGTAACTCTGTCTGTCTGTCTGTTACTCTTCACGCCTAAACGGCTGGACGAATTTGATGAAATTGGTATGGTGATAGATGATAACTTAGAAATGGTCATAGGCTATAACTAGATTGAGTTAGTGATCTTTAGTCGTTTTTGTTGGGATTTTTGCTCTTTCACGTCTGAACGGCTGAACAGAGATTTTGATGAAATTTAGTAAGGTAATAGATGGTTACCTAAAACGGATATAAGATCAAAATGATCACGTCATCGTACTTAGGGGGTAGGAAGTAGGCAGAAAACTGAATTGAGTTAGTGATTTTTTTTATGGTTTTTGCTAAGAGTTTGGCTCTATCATGCCTAAACGGCTGAACGGATTTTGATTAAATTTAGTTAGGGGATAGATAGTGACCTAGAAAAGGTTATGGGCTATTTAATATTTATGCTATCGTACTTAAGGCGTAGGCAGTAGGCAGAAACCTAATTAAGTTAGTGATTTTTAATCGTTTGTTCTGAAAGTTTACCTCATTCACGCCTAAGCGTCTGAACGGATTTTATGAGACTTGGTTAATATGAAGATAGGATCCTAGGCACGGACACAGCCTACTTTTACGGCGGGAAAATACCTCATTCCCGCGGAAATCTAGCGTGATCGTGTCAAGAAGCGCATGACGCCATAGCTACTGAAATGATTTTGATGTTTTTTTTAACTGCTTGTTACTAAGACTTCAAGTTAGTATTTGATCACAGGATCGGATGAACAGAGACGATTTAATTTCATTAATAGATGAAAAACTGTCATTTTTTCATCTCCTCAAGTTTATTCAATTTATTTTCAAAACGATAGTTAATGAAAAAAAATGGTCAATACAGCGTTTGTAGAGATTAATTAACTTATAAAATGAGGTATCAAACATTCTGATCGGAAGATCAGGTGAACGATTCCTTTTCATTAAAAGGTGAAAAAATGTCATTTCCATCTCCTCCCAGTTTATTCGATATATTTTCGAACGGTAGGTAGTAGGTATAGAAAAAAAGTGGTCAATAGGGCGTTTGTAGAGAATTAATCACTACATAGTATAAAACAAAGTCGCTTTCTCTGTCCCTATGTCCCTTTGTATGCTCAAATCTTTGAAACTGAGCAAGCAACGGATTTTGATGCGTTTTTTAATAGATAAAGTGATTCAAGAGTATAGAAGTACTGTTATTTTTGAGGTTTCTAATGCGATGTCCGGCGAAGCCGGGCGGGTCGCTAGTATCGAATAAATTCGATAATTCAGAATTAAACAGAACTAAATTTTACATTCATAAAATTGGATCATCAGCAATAATAACAGTATATGATAACTCACCATTTTGAACATATCCATACGAGAACAAGAAAACCTGGATTCAAGTACCTACATGTTGATGGTGAAGAGCTTACCTGGAACAAAAACATGTATGTAAGAATTTGTGATCATTGGAAGGTTTCAAAAATTTGAATTTTTATTGTTTTTCAATGGTTTTTTATACCAGAAAGTTTAAAGTATCGTAGAATATCTTAGTTGATTCAAGATAACATTGGATAAAAGGAAGCCTTTGCGCGATTATAATTGAAACTACTTAGTAATAGAAATGAAATGGCAATTTGTCAAAATAACGATATTTGTCGATTTCTTATAATGTTTCTGGTAAAACTTGCACTACGGAATTCATCAAGATGTTTTTGAATTTATTCTTCACCAATAAAAAGCTAGATTCATTGAGGAAAACGCGAGTGTAGGTAAATATTGAGTAGGAAAGTAGAATATACAGGGTTTCCGTAAACAAATGCTATTGACTTTGGGAGATGATTTCTCGATGAACATAAGCAGGGATTGTTCCTAAAAATTTTTTTCGGAAACGACCCCCCATTTGAAAGGCGATTGCGAGTTGCCAGTTTTTATATTTTTAACGACTTCTTTAAAACACTGAGTCATAAAACTATGCATAATATGAAGCACAAAGTATACAGGGTGTCCCGTAATTAGACCGACAAACTTCTAGTGGACATTGTAGCTCATATTTTAGACAGATTCGACCAAAATCATATAATGCAAAATTGCTTTGTTAAGGAGCTAGTGCCCTTGAAGATGACGTCCTGTCCACACTTTTTGCAACATATTCGCAAAACGAAGACACATAAAGTGCTGAAAATTTACACATGGCTAATATGAAAAATACGCATCGATTAGATTGAGTACATTTCTTTCATATCAAGCATATCGTATCATTTGGGAGGGCGGGCAAAGGGTATTTTTAGTTGAAACTTTTTAACTTTCGTTATTTCGCAAGATTAACATCATATTCATTACTCTGATGTTTTTTCTTGAAAAAAGATGCCTTACCATTCTCAAGTGAAATAAATTCAAAACAAAAGTGAACATTGAGTACCTAGTGAAAAGAGAGAAAAATTTCAAATCTATTTTTTTCAGAAATGGTGGCATCTGGGCGTTTTTATACGAGAGCATCTTTTTTCAAGAAAAAACATCAGAGTTTATGAATATGATGTAAATCTCGCGAAAAATGAAAGTTAAAAAAGTTTCAACTAAAAATACCCTCCGCCCCCCCCCCAAATGATACGATTGTGCTTGACATGAAAGAAATGCACTCAAACTAATCGATGCGTATTCGTGATATTAGCCGATGTGTAAACTATCATCACTTTATGTGACTCCGTTTTGCGAATATGTGGCTAAAAGTGTGGGCAGGACGTCATCTTCAAATTCTAGCTCCTTAACGAAGCAATTTTGCATTATATGATTTGGGTCTAATCTGTTTAAAATACGATCTATAATGTCAACTAGAATTTGTCGGTCTAATTACGGGACACCCTGTATATTACTCACCCAATTTCTTCAGATCTCATAACTTTATTATTAATGGTTGAAAATAACAACCCCCAATTATTTCCGTTCAAAAATTGTTAATGCGGGATAGATTTCGGTAGGAAAATAAAATTCTTTGATGGTTTCCTTTCAATTCTGGAGAAAAAATGTCTCTTGCAAAATTTCGATACTTTTCTCGGAAAAAATGAAAACTTTCATGCAGTTATGATCACGTTCATTCCATTTCATCGTACAAGTCTTAATACGTTTACCAAGTGTGTTTATCAGTGAGTCAAACCGAGTATTCAAGAACACTCTCAGCTTTAAATTCTAAATGATTAAACATTTCAGCATAACTTTGGTAAATGCTATTCCCACATGAAAAAGAACGCAAAAATTCCCAATTCACACAATAATCCGCCAACAAATCAGCTACGCAAATTTGTATCGAGTTATAAAAACAAAAACTTCAGAACAATCACGCTTCATCATTTCGGTAAACATTAAAACCAACATAACGCCAGAATAACATTCGCCTCTCGTCACAAACCAGCCGATTAAATTCACACATAACCGATTATTTGACAGCAATAAAAGCAATCACTCCACATATTCCGGAAATCGATGCGAAACCGGATTAATTTTCCACCCTAATTATCATTTAACGCCCTTAAAATCGATGAATTCTTACGGGTTACATTATAATATCGAAGCTTATAATGAATTAAAGTGAAGTTCGCTATAACGAAAGCGCTGAATTCGCAAAAAATTCGTTATAAAAAATTTTGTTATACGGAAAATGTGTTTCTATAGTGGCAATGTCGCGGTCGACTTCACTGATAAATTCAAGTTTATCATTCAACTTAAGCACTTTCACACTACCTAATGGTTAGATTGAAACCAAACAGCCAGGGGTGTATTTAAAACTGTTTCAGAAGCATCTCTCTGCACGCCGTAATGATTAGTTTAAGGTATATTACGTACGTCCGGAAAAATTCGGAAAAAAAACCCACCATTATACCTTCTTACTAATACCCATTCAAAGAAAGAGTTCTTTGAATAATTCGTTATAGAGATAATTACTCCGTTTTAGAGGGTGTTTTCAACATGGAATTTGGATTCAAGGTGCAATGTCTTGTACGTAATTCGTTATACAGGGAAATTCGTTATACAGATGTTCGTTATAGGGAAGTTCCTCTGTTTATGTCGTTAACACCAATGTTCTTCGTATGATTCAAACGTGTGCAGAAAAAATTTAAGAAAGCCTGCACAGGTGCGTTCGTTCAATGTGAAGCAATGAGGCTATTACCACAAAAAGTTGTTGAGGACTTGTGATTGGTACTGAATATTATACAATTGCAAAATCTCAGCACGATTGGAAGAATATTCTGAAGATTATACGAAAACTGAAATATGTTAAAAAAAATTTAATATGGTTTTGATGATGGCGATCCTGTTGAATTTTTCATAACCTTCAGTATATCAATCTCCATTCCAAAAATAAATTTTGAATCGGTATCTCGTTATAGAGATATAAAGCATTAGTTTGAGTAGAACGGGAGCTTTAAAACCGATCTTGGTCTTCAAAATACGTCTGTGATTCGAGACAGCTGATGAAATGTGAATTATCATCACCATCGAGAATATAATAGAGAAGAGACGCTATGACATACAATTGAGTAAAGAAAAAAAGTAGCACCGGGCGGGGCTAAGTCGGGGGACCAATATGGCGGAAAGTTCAGGGTTGAATTAAGTTGCCAGTTTTTTCTGTTTACAA